>VZRX01010426.1:16797-81474 GCA_013398075.1 Notiomystis cincta
GGTACCGGCTGGGAGCGGCTGCCGGGGCGGTTTGAGCGATGCCGGCGCTGTTGCGGATGGAGCCGGGATACGGGTCCGACCCGTCAGGGAGCAGGCAGCTCTGCCTCCGTGCCACCCCCAGACCTACGGCGTTGGTCGGTGGTGACCGGCGCACGCCCTGCGAGTGGTCCAGACCCGCGCCAAGCCTTGGAGTGTTTGCCCGACGGAGTTTTTACGGAATGCTGCATCCACCTGTGAGGCGGCGGCCGGAGGCAGCCAGGCCTCTGGGTGCAGGACTGTGGGGAAGCAGCCCCTGTGCCGATGGGTGGTGCAGTTCGGAGTGCTTTGCCAGAATCAACTCTGCACAGGCGTCCCCCGTGGTCCGGCGTGGGAACGGGAGCTGCCGGGGCTGTTGGGGTACGAGCGCGGGTGTCTGAAGATGCAGGAAAATAAGGCTGTTCTCTGTGTTCTTTGGGAAGTTTGGAGGACTTGCTAAGCCAGCAGGGCTTAGAGACCAAAAGCATGATTGCAGAGAAGCCGCCGAGCTACGGGCTGGGGCCGCCGTCCCTGGGGACAGCCCTGAGCGGCTGCAGCGGCTGCTCGGCCGGCGAAGGGGAGCGGTCCGTGCAGCGCCCTGGGGCTGCCTGGCCCCACGTGTTGCACTGGGGGTGTCCTCAGGTCAGAGGCCAGCCAGAGCTGTCCCTGACACAGCAGGGGCGAAGTTACACCTGGTTTGGGCTGTGGGAAGAATCTCTGGCAACTGACCCCTGAGCTGTCTGGATTGCTAGTGGTTCGTATACCTCAGTTAGTGATACCGCCCTTGGGCAATGCCCCCCTATTTCCTGATGCTAATCATGCTTGGGTGGCTGCCCCTGGGGCAACCGCACACCCTTTTAACCTCCCGGGATGCTGAAGTGACCTGAGTGTGTGGTATTTGATGAAGAGCAAGATTCCCAGAGCGTTGAGTTAAAAGCCACCAGTTTGCATTTTCTGCATGAGGTTGTGCTGTTTGCTCGTGCAGGAGCACGTGCAGTCCCTCTGCAAAACACAACTACGAGCCCGGAAGGTGAGAGGTGAGCAGGGGGATGCTCTTGGGGAGGAGTGTCTCAGAAAGGGGGATGCTGGGCACAGGGGCTGCAGCTTTGGAAGGAATAGTGACCTGGAGCATTGCCTGGCGGTTACTGCCCTGGGCTGTGGGGCGGGGGGTAGCTGGGACCCGATAAACAATGAGAGGTGTTTTGCTAAAGGTTCTAGGCAGTGACTCATCTACTGTAGGAAGGGACAGGAAAGAGAGGCAGCACAGGAGCTTGCTAGAGTACAAATGGGTCTTTCCCCCTGACTTTATCAGAAGAAGGAGGTCAGGAATCCTTTATTACTCCCAGACCTGTAGATTATAAACGTCCTGATGCAAGTGTCCCTGTACCAGCATCTTCTGCATCCCTGTCCCTGGGGAGGATCCTGCCTTTGGGCCACATCCTCAGGTGGGACAGTTTCAAAATATGGGGTGATTTCCAGTCCTCACAATTGATTTTATCTGACCATTCTTAGTCACTTCTGAGTCACTCCAAATAATTAATTGATCCTTGTCCATACATTGCACCATGGTTCTGCATGTGCCTGGCTGGCTGAGGTGTTTCAGAAGTAATTTCCCTTGCCTCTGAGTTGCTCAGTCTTGACTTTTCTTCTGCATCTAGCCTTCCTCAGGTTTTTCTGTCTTCTCCTGCCCTGGACAGCACAGAGGTGCCTTTCACTTTTCCAGGTGTGCTGCACCCTGAGAGGCCTCCCCAGCTATTTGCTTACTGCTCCCACTTGAAAAGGTGTCTGTGTAAGGAGTTGTTTTGCTGATACTTGCCTGGATTTGTTTTATTTGCTACTTCCAGTTTGCAGAGGAATTGTTGCAGCCAGTTGGTCCTTGCTGACTGAGCACCTTGATCACAAGGAGCAGCTGGCTTCCTGTCTCTGGGGATTTATGGCTCCTGCACCACCTCTCCCCCTCTTCATTCTGGGGATTTACCTGGCAATGCAGATGCCTGGTCTGGTCTGGTAATGGATTTGTAATCCCTCCCTGCAAGGAGGGAGGAAAGATCCCCAAGCCCCCCAACAGACATCCCTCATGCCTCATGTCAGTGGTTAAGGGCAGACAACAATAGTGGAGGTTTGCTGAGAATTATTCCTTTGCAAGAAGCAACTTTTCACCAAGAATTGGCATCTTTTTGAGACCTCCAAGTCCCAAATTGTATCCTTTTCCATTGCAAAGTGTTCTTTTACGATTGGGATGGCTCTTCAAACCCTCCTGGAAATGGCTGTGGGGTCTGAAAGGGTCCTTGCTTTTTGTTGCACTGGTGCCCTGGGCACTTTCAGATCTGGGGTTCTCACTTTATCTGGGTTAAACTCCCAAGGAAAGAGGTGTGACTTGAGATCCAGAACTGGTTTGAGGGATCAGAACTGGGCCAATTTCTAGGCCAGAATGAGGCTCTGGGTGTCCCAAGGGCAGATTTGGGTACAGAAACAGTTGAAGGTCAAGGTTCCTACCTCCCTTCCTTGCACAGGTGCCTTCCTCTGCTGAACACAGAGGGGGTTATCTCCCTGACATCTGCTGGGCAGGTAGCAGGACGTATGGCAGGACACAGCTTTATTACTCCTTTCAAAGCATGAGAAACACCCCTTGCTGAGAAGTACTGGAGCTGTGAAATGCAGACGGGCTGCCCCCAGGAATAGCAGCAGCCTCAGGGAATGGAGAGAAAGCTTTTCTTCATGCCCTACCACCTCACCCTCTGAAGAGAGTGTTCACTGTGTCTGCATCCCCCAGAGGAAGGTTTAACAGTGCCAGGCTTTGTTGTAACCCTCAGGCACCGTGTGGATGAGCCTGGATGGAGAAATGGCTGAATGGGACAGTGCATCTTTGCCTCTTCATTTCGGTTCTCCTCTGATTTCCTGGATGCTTTGTTGGTACCACACTCCATGTCCCCTGTCCTGTGGGGAAGGCTGTGCTGAATGCTCCTTTGCAAACCTGCTGGGGTGGCAGGGAGGCAGTCCAGAGAGTGTGCAGGTTGTGGGGCACCTGTGGGTTCTGAGGGCTCCCTGTGCCCTGCGCAGGGTACTGCAGGGACTGATGCCCAAAGGCTGCTCTGCTCTGTCCTGCAGCAAGCTTGAAAGATTTAGTTAAGGTGTATATAGGAGTACATTTAAAGTCTAGAGGTATCAAATACATATTTTTCTGGGCTGTGGCTTGTATCAGAGCTGTGTGCAGAAAAACAAAGGGTTTTCCAGAGTGGCTCATGCTCTGCTGTCGGCTTGTGCCTGCTCAGCCTGGCTTGTGCACAAGAGCATTTGGGTCTTTGTGTTTCTGGTCACCTTGCAGCAGACACAGGCAGTGGTTTCTCTTCTCCCTTTGCACCTTGTTCTGCTGACACCTGCATTTTCCTCAGCCTGGAGGTGTGAATGCTTTACCTGCCAGCACCTCCTGCTCCTGCAGAGCAGAAGATGGCATTTTGCAGGGAACCAGGGGGAGCCGTGCCACTCACTTCTTCCTTATTAACTAGAAAGGAATAAAGTTGCAGAGGGATCAGATTTAAAAAAAGACCCAGAGTTCCAAAATGCTCCCAGAGGATAGATCCCTAATTACTGTCTAATTGCATTAGAGTTTAATTTGTTGTTGTTTTTACTGTAATGTTCCCATTTATCCCAGTTTGCTCTGTTTCATTAGCTAGAAATGGCTGCAGATGAATATTTGCAATATCAAAACTTGCCTGTTGGGTGGTGCTTGACAGGTTTTAGGCCTTTACTGTGCTGTCAGGGTCTCGTCTGGGACTCAAGCCTCGAGTGCCAGCGCTCACCCAACGGCAGCATTTTGCCTATACATGCAGGTTTGGCCCTGGCAGTTTTGGTGGCTGTCCTGCTTCCAGGAGACATGGAAAAAGCTGAGCTGAGCTGTCCCCAGAGCAGCTTACGGGCAACTGCTCTTCAAAAGGCTTATTTAATCCATTTCTCCTGAGCACTGTGGGAGCAGGTCTGGAAATGAATTTGGGAAACTTCGAAAAGGGTTTTTAGGAGCTTCATTTAGAAAGTGGTAGGGGAGAAGAGTATCACTGATGTTAATTCCGAAGCAGAAATATATTCACTTTGCCTTGTTTAAGAGGAAACGGTGTAGAAGTTAAGCTTAGGCCTGCTTTTTGCCAATGAATCTTTGTTGGTGAAACAAATCCTGAAGGTGGGAGAGTATAAATAAACCTTTCCAGTCTATCGTCCTCAGCACTTGAGGCCCTAGAGGTGTCACTTGTCTCCTACTTTGATCTACTTGCTTATATATCACATACATGTTGTGTGTCACAAAGGGCACCTGAGCAAGGTCCCCGCTGCCCGTGAGCTGAGTGTGATGGAGCTGCACACACAACTCTCCGAAAGTGACATGAACACGAGGAGACATGGGGAACTGCACTGTGAACTCAAAACTGCTCCTAAATTTGAGCCAGCGACTTAAAAACAGTGGGTGGACCTGGTGGTGAAGTGAGACATTGGTATTTAAAGCTGTCTTGAAGGATGCAGCCAGAGACATGACACCCAGCAGTGAGCTGTGAAGGTGAGACATGCTTTGGTTTCAAAATTCACCGAGAAAATGAGAAAAGCTTGGAGTGCTGGATCTGGAGCATCGAGAGTGGCTCAGAACCCCCCAGGAACAGGATGGAATTGAACACCCACTGCATTTGAAACCATAAATTAGTCAGTTAAACACGCTGTTGTGCAGAATGCTATGCAAGCCCCACTATTATTTGATATATAATAAGCACATGTGAGCTGATTGTATTAGAGGCAGAAGCTGTTGTGGCCTTGGTGCGTGAGGAGGGTGCTCAGGCTGGCAGTTCTCCTGCTCTCAGCTGTAACCCTGTATCTCAGGACAAGAATGGTGTCTTCCACGTCTGTGCTTGCCACCTCTGAGCTTCATTCTTGGCTGCAGTGACAGCACGTGGCGGAGGAAAGCCAGAGTTTAGTTTGACTTAAAATGAAAACTAATTAATCAATTCTGTGTTTTTCATCCTACAATGTCACTAGTGAAAGCATCAAGATGATAACTGCGGATTCAACTGCTCATTTGAAAATACTGAGCAATTAGACAAGTTTATGGCAATATTATTTCCTGCCACCAGAGATGATTCACGATACTACTAATTGTAGGAATAATTAATCAGTCTAATTTTCAAGCACGCAGCTGTAGTTCATGGTAGTCTGGCGGGGACAGGAGCCACACAGAGTGTGGGGACCTGTTATTTTCTCTGTTTAATTATCAGAGGCCTTTACTGCACTTTCAGCTTGCTGCACCTTTGTGGGGAGGGCCGGGCTGCTCCCCTTGCCTGCTCCCAGAGGTACAGGCTGGGGGGTCCCAGCAGATCCCACATCTGGGGACAGGGTAGTAAAGACAGAGGGATGTGAGGAGTCGATTCCTAGTGCTCTGCTCCAACAGTGGGTGAGAAAGGACATTACAAAGCAGCTGGGATGCTTTTGGTTTTGAAGAAAACGAGAAGCATTTTTGAGCCTTTTTTCCTCCTAGCCAGACTGTAAGGCTGACAGCCATGGCTGCAGGATAACCTACAAACTCCGTGTGGAAAACTGATGTTGTATGAAGCATATTAACTTGTTTTGAAGCCTTTCTGTTGCTTCCGAGTACCACAGGGGATGCCTTATAAATACTGTAGGAATTGGAGTCCCCAGACTATGCAGGGAAAGGGAGACTTTTCCAAACCTATGAGTCAGAGCTGGTCTCTGAAAGGAGCAGCCAGTGCCCACCCCAGAGCCTGCTCAGCTCCAGCCCTTCTGCAATGGCAGTTTAATTTCTCACAAAAATAGAACAGTTTGCATTTCTGGAGACCCTTTTGCACACAGGTCTGGAGCACTGCAGTGGGCATTGATGAACCATTTCTCATTGCTCATCTATTGGTAAGGGACAGAATGGTATTTTTTTCCAGAGGAGAAAATGAAACATGAATTATCTGAGTGGCTTGCTTAGATGCTCCCAAGCACAAGGAAGACAGGTCTGACATAAAACTTAAAAGTCCAGCATGCTTCTGCTTAGTCTGGCTGAGAGTGGGAGATGCTTCTGCTTCTTGGAAGGGAGCAAATGCAAACAAACGGAGGGGTTTGTTTTTTCTTTTTTAAATCAAGGATGGGTGATTATAAAGAAAGTGCTGTAGGAAGGATGTAAATGTTTTATGTTTTACTTAAGATAAAGCTCCTTGTTGTTTGCTGGTGCTCACAAAGTTAATTGACAAATTACATGATTATAATAATGAGTTTAATGAAATCTGGTGATATCCTTTAAAGGATGTGGAATTTGGATGTGCAGTTAAATGAGGCCATAGGTTTAGCTGCTCTGTGCTGACTGGGGAACTCTGGAAACATTTGCATTCCAGGTTATCTTGTTTCTAAATCATTTCATTGCGGACAAGAAGCTCTGCTGTAGCAGGGAGCTGTGGCTGAAGGGAGCAGAGTCCATCAGTCATCACAAGCAGGGAGGGTTCCTGGCCAGAGTTGCTCAGCTGCCTTGGTGGCACCCGAGCTCCTGTAAATTCTCACCAGGTGGCACTCAGTGAGTCATCTCTGGCTGGCAAATACAGCATGGGAGAGGAACCATCCTAGGGAGGGAAGAGGAGCTCAGCCCACCTGCTGAACCTCGGCCGAAAACTCGTGGATAACCAGGAGCATCTCTGCCTCTGCTGTCTCTGACTTGGTTGTCTGCTGGGCAGGGAGCATTTAGTGCTGTCAGCAGCCACAGTAAACTGATCTGGGGTTAGTGCTGCTGAGGCTGAGTGTGGTTTTGGGAAGAGGTGCTTTAGCTTAGCCAGCTAGGCCAGCATGCAGGCTTTTATCAGGGATCCAGAATTAAAATAATCCTCTATCAGCGATGGACAGATTTGTTCTCTGGAGGCTTCTTCTAAGTCTCTTGCCACCTTACATGGCTTTTCCTCCTGGGTTTCTGAGCTGAAGCTGATGGGGACTGACAAGCCCTGATTATGCAAACTACCAGAGGCAATGGGCTGCCGGCATGGGATCCGGCTTGCCTCGCTTCCTGCCATTTTGTATGTTATTAGGGAGCCACTGGAAAAAGTAGGTCCTGCTTATCCAAAAATAAACATGTCGTCCTGATGGTGACTGCAGGGAAGGGCTGTGGGGGAGCCACTCGCTGTCTGCTCCCCCTGTGCCGCGGGGCCCAGAGCAGGCAGCGGTGACCCCTGATACCAGGGTGCCCCCAGCCTGGCTGTGCCCATGCTCAGGAGTGCTGAGACTGTTCATGCATCTTTTTGTGAGAAACCACCGTTTCCATAGCAACCACGACCATCACATGGTAACCCTGGCTCCACAGCGTGTGAGCCTGCAAGGGGCCTCACTGCACGCCGTGCTCCGGCCCCGCGACGCCCTGACACCCGGCAGGGTCCCTGGGGAGCCTGGGTCTCCGAGGGGCTGCAGCAGCTGGTGCTCATGGCTGGGGGCACTGAGAGCTGCCAAAAACACGCCCTGGGTTGTGGGTTGGGAGGAAGCGTGAAGGGGAGAGTAGTGAGATGTGGAGGCAAGTGGGAGCAGGCTCCAGGGTTTCAGACCAGGCTCTGCTGGACTTGGCATCCTCCCCAGGCTGGGGCTTGGCCTGGGCTTCGTCCAGGGCAATCTGTTCCTACAGGGAGGTGCCCACAGTAGCTGGGTCCCGGGTCAAGGTCCCTTCTTTGCTAACCATTCCAGTGCAGGCGAGTCCCTCCCATCTGCATCTGACTCCAGCAGCCTCTCTATCTTGAGTGTAGTCTCTGCAAAGCCTGCGGAGAGGTCTGCTTTAATCCTTATTTCGGGAGGTTTCTGGGCTGTCCCCACTGCTAAGGGTTGAGCTGTGCCACCTGGCCCTGCTGGAGTGAGCGACAGAGCCCAGTCCTTGAAGTATGCAGGACGCAGAATCGATACCCTGAGGCATGGAATGGGATTGCTCTCCCTTGAGTTCCTACAAACTGTATTAAAACAGTCACGATATATCAATCTCTTTTTAAAAATGTATTTTTATTCAAATCAGCACATGTTTACAATTAAGCTCTGTTACATGATGTAGTATGAATAATTAAAAAAATTAATATGCTTAATGGGATACTTGCATTTGTAGGGAAGCAATGATGCTACTCCTAGAATTGCAGTGTGGCTCCCTCTAAAATTGGCAGGGTCCTTCCCTTGTCTCCCCTGAGGCATTTTGGGGCATGGAGGGCTTGTCTCTGCTGCATGCACAGATCTGCCCTTTGCTCTGTGAATCTCTGTGCCTGTAATTTCTGTTGCTTGCCTTTTGTTCCCACTTCAAACAGGCAGTAGGTCAAAAAGTTGCTGTCTGGATTTTAGTGCCATGCGTAAGCTTGAGTCTCTTGCTTTTGCTCCTCCATCAGGTGGGTGCTGTGCTGCCTGGTGTGGTGCAGGCTGGGGCTGCAGAGGCACACACCTGGAGACTTGGCCCTGCTGTTGTTCTGCCTGGAGGTTATTGCCTGTCTCTCCTGACTTCCCTCTACCAGAGAGCACCACTTTTCCTGATGTGTTCTGTTTATAAAAATGGTACCTTGATGATTAGGTGAGGAGATGGGAACATCTGGCAGCTTTCCCCCCAGCCCAGAGCTCATGAGTCTTGGGAATTCAGTGAGACATCCCTGGGTATTTCCTTCCCACAGCGGCATGAGAGCTGTGAGGCTCTTTTCAAAAACACCATCTCCATCCATTGAGGGGGCACTGTTGCTGTGTGACTGTACCTTTCTTAGTCCTGGCAAACATAGAATCCCAGAATAGTCTGGGTTAGAAAAGACCTTAAAGATCTCATTCCAATTCCCTGCCATGGGCAGGAACACCTTCCACTAGCCCAGGTTTCTCCAAGCCCTGTCCAGCCTGGCCCTTTGGGCACTTCTATCAAGAAGTCAACCCCAGTAAATGAGCAATTTGCCTGCTTACACTGGGGGAAATTGTGTGAAGTTAGGCATTTGGGGTGCTGAGGTTGAGCCTCATCTGCACCGAGGCTCTGTCTCCCCTGTGTTGTTCTCCACAACCTCTCCTCTCTGTGCTGACACATGCAGCAGCCACGTGCAAGATCCCTCCTGCTCCCCTGCTCATGCCACACACAATCTTGTTCTGATTTTCAAGGCTCCAATAAAGCGTGTCAGAATGCATCAAAGGCTCAGTGCAGAAGTGAAGCAAATTGACTCTTGTAGAGGATTTAGGGAATGGAGGGAGTTGGGATAGACCCGAGACCAAAGAAGAACTGCAGGGAAGGTAGAGACAGCAGATGTGCAGCACAGCTGGAGGGCCATGGAACATCTTTGATTTGGCAGAACAGGAAACACTGAAAATAGCGCAGACAACGTTGTCCTGCTCCACCTCTCTGGGACTGTGGAGGGACAGCAAGGAAATTCAGGTGCTGATACAGGCTGAGGCTGCAGATCCCATGGCTGTGAATTTGGGCTCTTGCACCAGCTCAGGGTGGGCTGAAGAGAGTCCTGTCATCACCGTGGGATGGGTTGTCCTGTTCTGTCTGTGGCTGCCAGGGAGAGCCAGCAGCACAGAATTGCCCCAGACCACCCCATCCTGGCCCTTTTCCTGGCTGCCGTGGCCTCCAGCACCCAGACTGTCTCAAGGCAATAAAAGCAGGAGGAGAATTGCACTCATGGAACAGGCTCAGCCACTGTCTTGTGCTGGGAAATCAGGCACTTCAAAAGGCAATTTTGCATTTCTTCAGATGCCTCGATGTAAGTGCAGTGACAGAGTTGCTCAAAGCACATTAATTATTAGTAAAGGCTTTTTTTCTTTTTATTGCAAGACAAATTAAACAACAGACGAAAACAGGAGGTGTTACACGAGATGTTAATCCATGGGAGAGTGACAGCAGCAAAAGCCACAAGTAATTCATAACATGAAAATCAGGACATTTAATATTTGGCTTGTTTGCATGTTGTTTGCATTTGGCATTCGTGCACGTGCTCAGTTGCCACTTCTCTTGTGCTCCAGTGTGGAGGTTTCAGAAGCTGTCCATTTTGGAAAAGGCCTTCAAGAGTAAATCAGATAAAGGATCAGAATTATTTTCTTTCTTCTTGACTGGAAAAAACCAAGTTTCTGAATCTGGTGTTTCCTATGACACTCCTTGTCCTTGATTGGGCAATAGAAAAAAGTGCACAGGGATTCCTGGTGCACTGCAACCAACAGGTGATGGACCAGACTCCAGGAAAGGCACCCCAGCTGTTCTGTGGTTCCATGAGCCCTCCCCAGGACAGCCCTAGTGCAGGGTGAGGAAGAAGTTTGGTGTGTGGCTCTGCGGCTGCAGCAGCCAAGTCAGTAACTCCGGGGATGTCTGCTGGTACCTTCTGCCTGTGTCCCCAAGGCATGTGCTGTAGAGTTCAGATAGCAGCTATCTGGGCTCTTGGCTCCAGTCTCAGATTTAGGCCCTTCCTGTGCTGTCCCCATCAAACACATCCCCTCCTGAGTGGATGCTCCGAGTGATGGGGTTTGTGAGCAGCACAGGAGGAACCTTTGGAAGAGCTGTGAGTCGTCTGCTGCTGTCACCAGGCTGGTCAGGTGAAGGCTGGTGCTGAATGTTCAAACTCCTACCCTGCAGTGACATGAAGTCATTTGAAGCTTCCCAGGATTTTCATGAGTTTCTGCTTCTGGTTGAAATATAGAAATAACTGACAGTGAACACCACCAAGGCTGGTCTGTGAAGTGATGCAAAAGGTGAAACCTGGAATTAAAAAGCCTCTATCTTGTTCATGATTGCCATGTACTCTGGAACTGTTGCTACCAGTTGAGAATTTCCCGGTATTAAAAAACTTCTTTCCCTATTCACTGAGCTCAAAAAATGGGCAATGAGCTTGAGAATAGGATATGCAACAGTAAAAATAGAAGTGTCTGGCTAAGGGAAGATTGCTAGAAAGGAGATTACAGCAGCATTTATCAGAAACATGATGGGACGTGTTTGCCGGCAGTGCTAGCAACTCCTGCTGCTGCTACTGCCATGAGAGCAGGGCCCAAGTGCTGTGGCAGCAGCAAAGGGCTGCAGCAATCTGCAGCTGCTGCTGGAGCTCCAGCCCTGACTGAGGTCCTGGAGCCGTTTTACTGGGTCTGGATCCCAAAAGCACTTACTGCAGGGGCACTGCCACCACTTTCCTGTGTGGCAGGGACACATTCAGCATGTGACCCTATCTGGTGGGATTCAGCTGGGGCAAAGCATTTCCTTAGAAAGGAATTTTTTGCGCATGTCTCTGATGTCAGTCATGGGTTGCTATCCTCTAAAATTTAGTGCAGCTTAGTTAGCACTTTTCTGGGCATTGCCAAAACCTGGAGTCAGTCTAATCAAATTGATTTTCATTGAGCTATTACAGTCACTGAAACTGCTGAGAAGAATTGCAACCATATGGCACAAGGTATTGCAGATGAGGTCTCCTATGACACAGTGAGCCATTCCCAGAGATGCTGAGCTGACATGTGCAGAGGCCATGGATCTGGAATAGGGAGGGGACTTGGTACTGGAGTGTGGCACAGGAGGCCATAATAAACACCACTGAAGAACACAAAGAGAGTGGCATTTTTGGTAGAGGCCCCATCATGTCCCTCCTGAAGAGGAGGACCCTAGAAGTTTCAGACATTTATACCTCAGTGTGCAGACTAAGTGCTTCTGCTCACCATGACTGTTTGTATCCAGGTGATGAGGTTATGAACCCCATGTTAATTCTTCAAATATCAGCAAAAAAAGTCTCTGAGGGTGTTCAGGGACATGTCCCACCCTGCTCAGCACCTGCAGTTGCCCTTGAGTGCCCCTCACAGCCGAGGACATGCCGATAGCTGGTGGCAGGGAAACCCCTCCCTTCCATGCTGCATTTTGACAGATGTGCTGTGTGTTGAGATCAGCTGAGGGCTGGTCAGTCCTGGAGTAGTTAGACATGTGTGGGCAGGGAGAGTCACAGTGGTATTAAGTGATTAGAAATACATAAATATTAATTGCTTATGAACTCCCTTTATCACACTTGCAGGCAGAAGAAGTTAATAAATCACTGCTTGGATTAACCCTCAGAACGGTAATGCAAAGTGTATCTGAGATGAGACAGAAACAGGGAAGGGAGCTTTTCTGCAAAGGAGGAAGTGCTGGTTTTAGGCTGGGCACCCACACCACAAAGCTATGTTCTTTTTCAGAGTTTCATGTCTAGAGTCTACCTCCTGCTGCAGAGGGGAGCCCTGGCAGCTACGCAGAGAAGCCATCATCCAGCCTTGCTGCGGCTGTGGCAACTCTGCACCGGTCCCTCTGTGGGAAGCAGACATTTGGTTCTTGCCTGTAATGGGGTTCCTGTGCAGATCTCCAGGGAAATACCAGCCCTGCACCTTCCCTGTGGGCTGTATGCAAGACTGGCTGGTGTTACCCTGGGGACTGTGGCAGCTTTAAAACCTGGGTGGTGGAGGGGGGGCACAATCATGCATTCATTTCACTGCATGTTAGCTGGAAATCCTTTGGCAGCTGCTGAGGAGGGGAAGAGACTCTTGTTCCTCTGTTGCATTTTTGTGGGACAGGTAATTGTCCGTTTTTTTAAGTCAATGACTGGTGCTCGAGTTTAAACTTTTTCTGGGGCTGTCCTGGTTTCAGTGGCTACTCTGCAAGGGTGATTTCTATAAATGGATGCTGGTAGTGGATTGCTTGTGTGGAAATCTTCCTTGCTAAGGTGAATCTATTATTTTTTGTCAAAATTTAATTTTGCCTAGAGCAGCTACTGTTACCAAAGCTTTCTAATTATTTTAAGTAGCCAAGCTTACATATGTTTGAATCCTCATAGCAGTTTAGCCTCATATATTCATGCAAAAGCATGAAGGAGGCATTGCTTCCATTTGTTCTTTTGTTCTTCCTAATCCCCGTTCCTCTCTGCTCTGCCTTGCTGTCCTTTTCATCACCATGAAAAAGCAATGCCTGGAAAAAGCAGCAGTGAAACCCTCTGCCAGGAGCACAGGCATGAGGACACCCAATTACATTTCTGCACCTGGACAAGAGGACCCTGCCATCCTGCAGGCTTTGGCAATCCCGGGCTTGCTGTGCTTCCCGGGGGCACAGGGAGCCTTCAGGTAACCAGGATCTGCCACTGCTCACCTGTACATCCAAGCAAAGAGAGCTGGCCCCTGAACTGCCCTGGGAGAGAAGGGTTGCCCCATCCTTCTGCCAGTAGTTCCATGGCAGTGTGGCAGTTTGGAGACAGCACTGGGATCTGAGCAGCTGCTTGGGAAGGTCAAAGCAACCTGGTGCCAGGCTGTCCTCTGCAGAGAGTGGGCTGGAGGCAGCCAGGAGCTGTGCCTCACTGAGATGCTCAAGTGACGCCAGGCAGAGCAGTGTGGTTCCACTGGTAGGGAAGATGCACCAGGATCTGGGAGCAGGGCAGGAGAGTGGGAGATTCTGTCATGTCTAACTGCTCTGGATCCATTATGTGATGGTCTTCTATTCCAGAGAGACTTTTATTAGGTAACTCAAATATTTAGATGTGAATTGTGGTGCACAGCAGTCACATCATCAGCAGAACCACCATGTTCTCCTGGTGCTGAACCTTTGATATCGAGGGGAACACATCCCACACCTCTATCAGAACTTACTGCTTAGAGAAAATGCCTGAGATCCTGTTCCTGGATAAGCCTGTTAAGCCCCTGCTGCTGTAAAGGGAGACAGATGATTCTATTTGAGGGAAATAGACTTGGGCTCTGTTATCAGAATGCTGAACTAATACTGAGAAGCTTTTGATTTACTCTGATTTTTGCAATGAGGGTTTGTACTAGCATTGCAGGCTGCATGCAAATGAAGGTGGTATTACCTGTCTCTGGCTTGATTGCTGGATTGAGGTTTAATGAGATTCTTTGGTTTGTTTTGTGTCAATCTGTTGGAGTTAAGTGAGATTTCTTCCTCCCACTTTGTTTTGCCTTTGATGTAATTTTGCAACACTTCTTAAAAGGTCTTTTCCTAAAAGGGTCCTTTGGTGTCTTTGAAAGTTTCTCAATGCAGCATCTCTCTGGATGGAGTAAATGAAGATTAAAACTAGGCAGATAGCAAGAGAAAACAAGCAAATGTCTTTGCAGAATCAAACAAAAAGCAAGCACAGCAGTAGAGGAGCTCTGAGATTTGTCTTTTGTCTAGTAAACCAGAACACCTGAGCAAACCTTCTCCTGGAGCTCAGGGCGCTGGTCTCTCCAGGCTGGCTGTGTCTGGTGTCAGCTCAGCTGCTTGTTTTCATAAAATATGCAGGCACCACAATAACCGTGGGATGGCAGGACACTGAGGATTTGGCATAACCACCTCCAGCTCTTCTGCACAGCCCAGCACTGACCAGCCTTTCTCCAGCAGACTTTGTCTGCTAATGAGACACCACAGCCTGTTCAATTCCGTGTTATTTTTCTTCCCAGTCAGTGGAATGAACTCTATAAAGCCTGAAGTATCAGTCTTCATTATGCTCAGGTTTGTTATGATTGTGAATTATTAGATTTTTTTCTTGTCATTAGTCAGAAGAACCAGCCTCTCTTTTCCCTCTTACTTTGCATAGGGGTTGGCTTTAAATATTCTCTCCATGTAGCTGCTTCTGTTGTTTTCTGGCTCTGCTTGGGTTCAGTCCGTTTTAAGCCTCAATCTTCCTGATACACCTCTTGATTGTGAGTTCAGAGCTGTATACCTGCAGTAGCACAAGGAGGAGGCTATGAACAGAGAAGCAGTGTGTTCCTGTGAATCAGGGCACTCAGCAAGCTGGTTTTAAAGGTGCAAGTGTCCTCGTAGAAAGTTCTGGGGAACACATAAATATTTAAACAGCTGCTGCAGAACAGCACAGCCCAGTAAATCATCCAAACAATTTTCTTCCACATCTAAATTGAGAAAGAGTGCTCTTCCAGCTTAAAACCACCTTCTTCCAGGTTGTAATGCTGTTTGTCTTCTCTGTAAAAGTTTTTATAAGTTCTTTTATGTTGTATAACAAATGGTCAAGCATGTTTTGAGCAATGAGTGATTTCTACCACAGCTGGTTCTGTGCATGGTGTTTCTAGACAGGAAAGGTAATGAAGAACAGCAGTTCACAAGTAGCTCACACATGGATGCCATGGCAGGACTGCTGTGCCATGGAACCTGTGCTGCTTCTGTGGCCAAAGGTATTTGAAGGGTGGGTGTTGCTTGGGCACACCAGGCCTCTTGTGCCTGACTGCTCCTGCTGCGGCAGAGAAGGGGGCATGGTCTGGTCCCCAGCAGTGCCCAGGAACTGCCCAGGGCAAGGAATGAACACTTGACATGGGCTATTGGTGCATAAACCTGGGGACTCTGAACAGGAAGTATCTGGGATGTGGTGGAGACTGTCTGTGTGTCACATTTACACCTGTATAACGTTGGTCTCTTTCCCTCATGGTGACAAAAACTGCTTAAGTGTTGCCTTGCCCTTGGCTCTATAGGAGCCTTGTCAGACACATCTGCCTGCTTTCTGTAACCGATTCTGCTTCTTGTCTCTTCTCTCTGTCTCGAACAGATGAAATCCTCTGACATCGACCAGGAATTGTTCACTGAAAGTTATTGTAAGGTGTGCAGTGCTCAGCTGATCTCCGAGTCCCAGCGCGTGGCCCATTACGAGGTAGGATGTTCTTGGTCTGTCAGTTCCACCATTGCAGTTCCGCTCTGAAGATTCAGGATTTGAAGAACTGTTTTTACTGGTGGCATCTTACTCTGTCAGTGATGTCACTGCAGCGGTGTCTGCTGTGTGTCTGGCTTTTTCTTCTGTTTTTGCCAAGTCAGCCTGCAATTTGATCAGGACTGAAGGAAACACAGCAAGGAGAGCAATTAAGAGTGCAGCAAAACAAGCTCAGGTTGTATTAAATGTGCTGCACTGTGGTTTGCTGAGTGGGAATCACTGATTGTGCAGAGAATAGATTAGAATTTGTGAATGTATTTAAGCACTTAAGAGGTAGTGAGCAATGAATAATTAGAAAGGATGGATTATTAGAGACGTGTTAGAACAGCAATTTACAGCACTGCATGTCTTCAAAACAAACTTAAATACATTCCTATTAAACAAAGGAGAAATTTTGGAGGGATATGATGCTGTAAAATCCTTCAGGAAAGGAAACCTGGGTGTAGATCCTGCCACAGTGAGGAGTTCTTGGTGTTCACCTGATGGGAGAACAGAGATTCTCAGGTTCAAATGCAGAAGAGGTACAGGGTCGCTGTGTGGTGGCTGTGCATGAGGGACTGTCCTCCTCTGGGGACAGGTGAGATGGTCCAGCCTGTACTGGAAGACTCCAGAAGTGTTGCACATCTGCATTATCTATATTAGGTAGTTTGTATATAGAGAATAAACTATATCAACTCTGTATATTCATCATATATAAGATGGAGATAATATAGATATTTGGATAATATGGAATAATTTGGGTTGATTTGATTGTCTTGGAGGTCTTCTCCAGCCTGAATGGTTCTGTGATTCTGTGTGATGGGCTGGGGGATGAGGGGCTCCTGCATTCGCGGGAGGTGCCTTTTGCTCCTGTTTTTGGTTACACAGAGACTGCTAGTGTCTGCAAAGTTCCAACAGATGCAGTGTTTGTTGGACTTGGAGGATGAAGTTACCCCAAGCGTTTGCTTGACTCGGGTGTTTTGCAGTTGATATACAAGGGAGACATTTATGTGGCTGGTAGAGAATGAGCGGGAAGCTTAATGTACACGATCTGAGGATGCTGTGCTGCATTAATTAACAATGGGAACAGGAATGCATGTTGCTTGTAGGGCACTTTACATGTCTGTTTTGGTGAATTTCTTAGGAGCTCTTCTGTAACTGCTCCTCTGGCTGCCCTCTGTGTGCAGCAGAGATCTCTGGCAACTCTGTGAAGTTGAAGGCTGCAGTTCTAAGGACACCCAGATCTTGACACTGGGCACTGCAGATGCCAAATTTTGCCTACAGGAGGCAGGAGCATTGCTGCAGAAACAGGAGCAGCTCCTGGTGAGCCACAGGGTGCTCAGCCAATCTTGTCTCCTCTGTGCCTGTCATTGTAGGTATGAGCTGAATCATTAATTCATAGCAGATGTTTTTGAAATGTGGAAAACAACACTGTTTTCTGTTGTATATTTTAGTGAGAGGTGTTGTGCTCGTTTGTCATCTGCTGTGAAATCCCAGCAGACGCTGTAGATGTTTGGCACAATAATGTCATTCCCAAACTTTGCTGGTGGGTTGCATAACACAGAGCAGAAGTATGGAGTGAGTGAGCTGTAAAGACTAGTTAGGATCCCCTCTGGTGGCCCAGAGGCTGGGAGTGTCCCTGCCCCGTGGCTGTGCCACACTTTGCAGCTCTTAACAGGGAGCAGTGTCCCTTTGGGGCATCTGTTCTGGTCACCACTCCCAAGTGTGATGCTCATTTTCCTGCTAACCTTCTGGCACCCTGGTCCCAAGAGCCCACAGCCACGGTGAGAGGCTGAAAACCTGCCCTGAGGTTCTCTGGGGAGGTGGAGTTGGGGGCTCCATCCTGCCTGAGGCTGCCAGCCTTTGCTGCAGGCCATTAATTAATAGCAGGAATGTAAAATTCACTATTTCTTTCTAATTATCAAAGTAGCTGGTCACAATTTTCATGCCTTTCTTTTTTTTCGTTCTTATTTTTAAAAAATGCTCTCTAGTTAAAAACTGATTCCCTTCATAGGGGAAATACCAACTTCAGAAGACCGAACTTTCTGCAAATTCATTTTCAGGAGCCCTGGGGATGGCCACCCTGGCTACCCATGGGCACTGAGAGCCTTTGATGACAGTGCAGCCAGGGATGCTGATGCCAGGGCTCTGTCTGGGTTTGTTTTGGTCAGCAGTGCCCTTATCCTTCCGATATCCTTCCAGAGCCGAGCCTGGAGAGAAAGAGAATTGATCCACTGCCTCACTAATGCAGTCAAGGGAGCTCTACAGCCCTTGTGCCAGGGACTAGAATCTTGGCTCTCTGTGCATACAAAATAAGACATTTCTCTGTAAGAAAATAGAGGGAAACAGCCTATGAAAGGGGGACGTTTTTATCTTGCCAAACAGGAATAGTCAGTTCCAATCGCTGTCTCATCTCCTTCTACAAATCGCCAACCAATAACTTTTCTTCTGTGCTACTTTGCCAGGAATGAAAAATGATTTTATGTCAGTCACACAGTATTAAACGATATTTCCAAGGGCAAGTGTAGTGGAAAAATGACAAAAGGATCAGAGTATTTGCAGCATTTTTTGCTTCCAACTTGACATACAGCAAATACTGCCTTTATTACATGTACTCATGCAGCCGTGTTTCTGGCTTTGTCAGATGTGTCTGATGCACCCTGGCTCTCCTTCCCATCCTGGTGAAACTGCCAGGTCCTGCCCTCCTCTCGAGGGTTCACCCCAGGACAGAGCTGAGCCCAGTAGCTGCCTTGGGATATTGACTTGTAGTGACGTTCCCGAAGGAGGAAATGCCTTAACGAGCTCAGTGCACACTGCAGTGCCAAGTGTCTTGAGAGGTTGATGCTGGGCAGCTTTTGCGCAGCCGTGAGTAAGAGATGAGCCAAATCTTACTGTTTGGTGTTGATGCCCGAAAGAGTCTGTATTTGCATATTTTAATTCCTGAAGCAAATGAATATCTTAATTTGTTCCCTAAAGTATCAGAAGACTCTCTTCCCACTTTGGCTTCTGGAATAAAGCAGCCAAGTGTGGATGCCTGAGACAATCCCTGGGTGACACTGTGCTGCTGTGACGTGCCAGGTATCCCTGAGGTACCCTGGCTCCCCTTTCCTCCTTAGGAGGAGCAAAAGGGAATAGGGTGGCCCTTTGGGTGAAGAATCCATAGCTGCAGGTGATGGCTGGCTGCACCAGGTGGGTGTGGCCAGGTGAAGGGAGGGTATTCGCATCTGTGCTCCGCTGTCGGTTGCGGGGTGCAACAACGACGTGCTGTGCTTGCTGCAATGCCATTGAAAGTCTGTGCCCCAGAAATGAAATTTTTCTTTTCTGTATCTCTGCATCTTTCCTTCCTTTGGAGCCAAAAAACTCTTTGGTGCCGGATTCTCTCTGGATCACCTGTAATTTGTATTAATCACTTTGGTGAGCTGCTCTGTAAATTAAAAAGCTAAAACAAAGAGAACTAAGGTTTCTTAGTTAGCTCTGAGTCCTCATCTCTACATAGAAGTGTTCACAGCCATTAGAAATATGTTACCATTTATTTTCATGTTTCCCCTTGAAAATCCTGCAGGAAAATTACCTCATGTATGAAGTTGCTCTCAGATTTCACCCTGAGCTGCACATTCACTACCACATTGTTCCTCAAGCTGCTGTAATGCTCTTCTCCATTTTCTCCATAATCTTTATTGCTTGAGGTGTTCAGAGAGTGCTTTGTTTTCCATTTAAAATCAAGGAAGATGCCAGGTCTGGAGGAAGAGCAGCCCTGGAGGGGGCTGTGCAAGTGTCGGCTCACCTTACGGGATGAGGGAACGCTGCTTGAATGCTTGTGGTAGAGCAGCAGGGGCGGGCAGAGGCAAAGTGTATTAAAATTCAAATGCAGAAGAAACTGGGGAGAACCAATCAGGTGCCATGCCCTTTGGCTCCTCTCTGGAGCTGAGTGTGCTGTGGAATTTCTGACTCTGTCTCCGGAGCGAGGCAGGTGAGCGGTATCGACAGCCTCATCAGTACTCCTTGTCTGCACGGGCTGGAGTGGTGCTGGGGTTAATCTGCTTCCAGTTGGGCTGTCCTTGGCTGAAAATAGCATGAAGTGATGGCTTGTCTGAAGGAATAATAAACATTGTTTACTATTGGCACATTAGTGCCTTAAGGATCAAGATGTGTGTGCTCAGAAAGGCAATCTTGTGTCTGAAATATTAATGCTCTGCAAGAGCACATACTCTATTTAACAAAATAAATGCTATGCTAGAAAGCAAGGAACTGGAATGTTATGTTTCTACTCCCAGTTCCCTGTGTGAGATGCTGCAGGCATTTCCAGGATGGAGGAGTGGAAAGGATGTGCTTTAGCTGAAAATAAAGGCTGCACCGGGCTGTCGTGTGTCAGCTTCTGTGGATGTCAGTGATCATGGAAGGGAACTTGACGTTTGCTGACCACGATCTCTCTCGTATGTTCTGCCACTGTTGCTGCTCACCTGCCATGCAGTGTCTTGCTTTGGTGGCAGAAACGTAACTCATTCAGAGTATGAAGGAGGAGGGGATGCCCAACCCTACCCATTCTTCCCATGTCCTTCCCCACCCCTGCTGGAATCTGCTCTGCTGTGATGTTCACGGGTTTTGGTGGCTGCTCAGACGTTATTGTTACCCTGCAGATCGTCCTGGTGTTTGATTGAAGAACCTCAGCTTGAGGAGAAAAAGCTCAAGAGAGCATTTTGTGTTGCAGAGATTATGAAGGTGCTGCTCTGTTCTTTTTGTGTGCACATACAGGCCTGCTGCGGGTGTTCCGTGGCATTTTTGTCAGGATAACAGCCCCAGTTAAAATGTGTTGAGGTAAACGTGGCCACCCATTGCATATGAGGAAGGTAGGTGAGTGCCAGAGTGTTAGGGCACAAGGCTCGTCCTTCCTCTCTGCAAACAGAGCAGCAGCAGCTGCTGTGCCACAATGGGCTGTGGGAACCAGCGGAGGTGGGATGGGGCTTTACAAGGCTGTATGTTACTGTTCTGTTGTCAACATTAATGGATGAACATTATTTTTAACGCATTCCCGGTGTCAAAATCTATTGCTAAACAGCAGCAACAGCAGAGCAGATGAAGCCTTGTGCACAGCTCCCTTCCCAGGTACCTCTGCACAGAGGCCTGTTGCTATCTAAAAATAGCTGAAGTTAAAAGGTCCTTCCAGAGCAGCAGTAAAACACACTGGGAAAATGGGACCCCAGGGTTAGCAGTAATGCCACATTAAAGCTACATGGAATGAAAGCAAAGAAGGAGGGTTGCACTGGCTCACCCTGGCCAATGTCCTCAGGAGACAAGTTCCTGCAGCTCTTTTGCCTTTCAGCAGCATTCCCATCCTGATCCTGCTGCACAGGAGGGCACCTTTTTGTTCCAGGTATTCACTCTTGCTTGTCTTTAATATTTTAAACTTCCAGCTCATGTTTGGATTGGGGCTGTTGGTGTTTGAAAGCAGAGCCTTTAGTTCTCGTGGTATGTTGTGACAGACCCGCCTCCGTGTGCTTGGGGCTGACGGGCTCTCAGGAGTGACTGGCACTGACGCGCTGTAGCAGGGATTTGTTTCAGACAGTGAAGATGGAATGGGAACAGCTGTGCTGCTGCTGCTGCGTGCTGCAGGCTGGTGCTGGGCAGCTCGTGTGCACAGCAGATACTTTTGTGTTAACTCTTCTGTTGCCTGCCTGGTACTGGGATGGGGGGCTGTACCAGCAGTGAAGTCCACCCACACCTCAAACGGCAGTACCCAACAGCAGTGTGGCCTGAGAGGAAGGGCTTCAGCCACAGCTGCAGGGAGCAGCAAGGATTTAGCTTGCTGTGTGGAGCACATTTCAGAAGTTCCCAGCCTGCCCACTCTGTCCCTGCATCCTCTTTTCCCTTGGCATGTTTACAGAATTGTAGAATGAGTTGGGTTGGAAGGGACCTTCAAAGGTCTAGTCCAGCCCCTTCCAAGAGCAGGGACACCTTCAGCTCAATCATTGCCTGGAAAAATCCCTTAATACCAACAGAGAAGTAAATGAATGGTTGCATTAGTGTAGATGTAAGATCCACCTGCAGAAGGAATGTGAGGGAGTGATGTAAGAAGGAACTTCCAGGGTTTGGGGAGGAGCAGGTGCCTGTGGTGGCCCTGGGTTGGGGGAGCAGGTCTGTGGGTGGGAGCAACATGTGAGCCAGATGCTGAGCCCAGCTGCTCCTGCCATGCTGCTGTGGCAACAGCCTCTGTGGAGAGTTATTTCCTCTCCACAGGGTGCCCAGCAGTGTGTTGGACAAGAGATACTTTGACTAAAGTCAAAAGAGATATAGGAAGCAGTAAAGCTAAAGTTCACAGCTGAAATGGTGATTTTCCTGAGACAGAAAATTCATGCTTAGGATCCCCACTTGGAGTCAGCCTGGCGAGCCGTGTGGAGGGTTCACAGATGTAAAAAAAGTGGAGCTAGTGGTTGCTTGGCTGAATAGATCCTCAGTAGTTGTCTTAATGTGTAAACAAATCAATGTCCTAACCAGTAACATGCCTCTCTTTGTTTTGGAGCAGCCAGTTTGATGGGGGTGCAAATTCAGCAGAGCACTCGGGAATTGCAGACACATATCCGTGTGCCCAGGAAGGCAAAAGCATGAGTAGACACTTTTTAAAAAATTAACTCATAGAGGAAAAAGGGGAAGTTGATAGAAATGATCATAAATTATAAATGAGGCTTTTCAAAAATTACAAAGGGAGAAAAAGGACATTGGCATCCAGCAGTGTCTGGAATAACAGCTGGGAGTTCAGCTCTGCAGTGAACCACAGGGATCTTGACAGTATTTGCTGTGTGGGTAGTAGAGGCAGAAAAGGGAAGGCATTTGCTGAAAATACTTCTCCTGTCTATTTAAAAAATGCAGAGGATGTTGTTATATCATAGAGGAAGAAATAGATTGGTTCCATTCCAGTAGAAATTTGCAAGGTTCTTAGGCAGTGATTACAAATTCCAGAATGATGTCTTTTAGGTCAGCAGGTCCAGCACTTCACAAGTGAATGCTTGAAGTGCACTGGCCACATGCTGTGCACTGTCACTGCTGACCCTCTGTGGGCGTGGGAAAGTGGAGGAAGGTTCCAGGAGGAAGCAAGCACAAAGCCAGGCATGGCAGTGCTGGGGGTCCCGTGTGGGGAGCCAGAGCCGTCCAGCTTGGCACAGCACCTGGGCACAGCATGCTCGGGAAAGGGGCTGGAGGACTGTGGAACTGGGTTTCTGCACAAAGTTTGGAGAATGGGACCAGCCAAAATAACTTCTCTCTTTTGATGAGATTACAAGTAGGGCCAATACAGATAATAAAATTGGTACAAACGTGTAATTACGTGTTGCGTGGCAATTTAATTAAGAAACTGCCAGCACACAAAAAAATCAACACAGTGTACACTAAAAGGATTAAAACCCAGCCAATGGCCTTCTGAAAAAGAATTTATTACAGACTAAGAGAAGCTGCGGCCATTTGGGCTACCGTGGTGGTTCCTTCCTTCATCTCACAGCTGTGTCTCTGCTGGTGCTCGGTGCAGCCACGTGCTCCCCAGTGTGGGGGTCCCTGGCCTTTGGCTGGAGAAGAGGTCACAGAGAAGGAGGAGCAGGAGAGGAAAGGTAAACTGCCCAAAACCATAAAGCTGCCAACACAGGAGGGAGCAAGGATTGATGAAGGGATATATGGGGAATAGGGAAATGAGATTATATGCTAGCACAGCCTGAGGGAAGCTGCAGAGATAGTTGATTTGAACCTGATGACAGGAGGTGGAAAGAAGGCCCTCACAAGAGAAGTGTTTTAGACTGCTGGATCAGCTTGAATAAGTGGTGTAAAGTGGGAGCACTTCTGGGGCCGTGGTGGGGTGCTGAGCCCATGCCCTGGTGAGGGGACTCCTCTCCCAGACCCTCGGGCAAGCACAGGGAAGTGAAGCTCTGTGTGTGTCTGTGTAACCTGGCACGCCCCGAGCTGTAATGCCTCTGCCGGCAAGTTCTGGCTGTGTGAAGGAAGGTGGGTCAGTGCTCCCTGGAACCGCTGGTACATCTGCAGAGAAGGGATGAGATGCCCTCCAACAGACAGGGTGAACAGGGCTGCACATCCCAAACCGGCCCGGCTGCAGCTCCGCCAGCTGCCACTGCTCCCGCAGAGACCTCGCTGCCTCCTCTCACCGCCTGCTCCAGGCAGAGTGTGCTGCAAAACCTGATTTATGCAAAATCAGATTGCATTTCATAGCACAATTTAGCTCTGCTTTGCCCTTTTATGTTTTAGGGTTGAATTGCCAGAACTTTGCTGTCTCTGCCACGATCTTCTGTATTAGAGTAGATTTGATAGAGATAGAAAGGATCCATTTATTTACTTTTATTGATGAGCCTTACAGTAGCAAATGAGCTTGCAATGCAGAACTCTGCAGCAGCTGTGTGAAAACAGACTGTCTGAGCTCCCTGCACAGTCAGGGCTGGTTTTCAAGCCTGCATTATTAAACCAGACTTAGTGCCTTTGAAAGGTGCTGTTCCCACTAGAGACAGGAAAGTGAAAATGCCTTTGGCATAACACTTTGTACAGCTACAAAAGAAATACAGGCACAGAAACACCCTTATTGCACCCAAAATGAGGTTGTGGTGGCTGTTGGAGGTGCCTCCACAAGGCAGTGTGCTTGTCCCAGACTGCGGATTTACATGTGTGGCAAAGTTTTGTCTTTCCTAAGACTTGTGCATGTGGTGAGATGGGTCAAAATGGGAGCTGGAGGTGCCCTAATTCCAGTTTATCCCAGTTTTCTGGCTCCTGTTCATGATTCGTCCTTTGGTCCCTCATGTGCCTGGCACTTGCCCTCCTTGTGCTTTGAAGCTGCAGGTTTTCAGTAGGGAGAGGATAACCCGCAGTGCTGTTTGCAAGCCGCACACTAAGAATAATCACTGTGCTCCTGCCGTGCTCCTGCTGGGGTGTTGGGATGATAAATACACATGTAAATGTAGAAAATGCCAGAGATAAAATGGATGACAAATGGGCTGTGCTTTCTCTGCTCCACAGAGGAAAGGAGATGCTTACCACATACACGTGGAGGCCAGGGATGATTTTAAGCTCTGCTTTTATGACCGTAAGATAATAAGGTTGCATAAGGAGCTGTGTGGTTTTAAATTATGCCAAACATAAGTAATTTCTTTACCTTGGCTTTCACAAATCCAAACAAATGCGTCAAGAAAGGTGAGAGGTGTTTTACAGAAGGCTGAAGCTTTGCTCTCTTTTAACGCTGACATTTGGGCACCGTTTATGGTCCAGCTGAGTGCCACGGAACAGAATCGTAAAAATGATTCCTCTTAACATCTTTACAGCTTATACACACTCAGCAACCCCTCCCAAATTTTTTGCCCTCCAAAGTGAGCAGGCTGTGGCTGTGTGCGCGTGGGCATCGTGACGTGCTGGATGAAGTCAGCCGAGGGAAGAGCCGCATGACTATGGGGAGGATGACTCGAGGGAGGCTGACTGCTCTGCGGGGCGTCAATGCTCAGGGAAGAAACTCGGCTGGAAAACTCTAGCCACATTGCCTTTACAGTATGTTTGACTGACCCTGTGTGGTGCAAGGGACCTGCCAAGCATCACTTTGGGAAGGAAGTTGGGACTGCAGCCAAGCACCAGGAGTGGCATTGCGCCTGTGTCCTGTGCGTTTCAAACATCTATTTTGCCATTTTCTGTGTTGCTCATTTGATAGCTGGAGCTTTGGGGTTTCCTGCATTTTGCTCTGACCATGGAGGGTCACATTTGCTAAATGCAGCAGGAAGACAAGCTGGGGACAGATATTTGACATTATTTATCTTGACTGATTTGCTCTGTGGAAAAAATTACTGCATAGTCACATTTCTGCATGCTAATACAAATATAGCTCCCTGCAAATTTAGCTCCAAATTTATACCACAGGAAAAAGAATGTTCCAGAACCTGCTAATGATAATTTAATATTTTTAAATTCTAGCTCTGTGATCTGAAATGATAACATTATGGTCCTGTTGTTCTGTGGGGTAGTTGGAAAGAGTGGTTCAAAGGAAACATTTGCATGGTAAGAGCTCCCCATGTGTCTGCTGCTCATGTGCTGGGTGCAGGTATTTTATGGCTGCAGGCTTTTCCACCCTGCATCTGCTGGAAGTCAAGATCTGATGTAAGCCAGGGCTTTGAAGGTTTATGTCTGTGCTCCTGCTGTAGAAGCTTTAAACTCTTCCTTTAAGTCTCGCAAGTCCCAAGGATTTGCTTTGGCTGCTGCTGAGGTCACCAGGGGATCTCCTGTCTCTTCTAGCCCTCACCTGCCAGTGAGCTCCAGCTGTGCCCAAAGGCAGTGTAAAACCTGCTTGTGTCTCCCTCATGGGAGGTTTTTTACCCCTCTTATATTTTATTATTCTAGAAGCCTAGGAGCTATGGATTTGGTTTGTGTGTGTACCTCTGACACCTCAGGATGCTGTTGTGTCTCTGGCTGAAGCTCAGTAACCCCCATCTTTCAGTCTGCCCCACCAGGGAAATGGTCTGATAACAAATGCTGTCCTTCCCTTGCCATCTGACCCCTACTGTGTCTTGGAGCGCCTGCAGGCAGTGGGACTTCGAGAGGGGCCAGGGTGGACCATTTCTTCTGCTAATGGCAGGTTTCATCCCACAGCTCATTTCAGCTGGGTGCAGAGATGTGTGAAAGTCTGAGAAGTGCAAATGCTCCTCACCTGGATCTTTCCCCCTTTTCTCCTCTGGTGGTGGATATATATGTCAAGGGTGTGACTGTGGGTTGGTGTAAGTGAGCACAGCAGCAGAGCCTCTTGCTCCTTGTAACTTCAGTTCTCCTTTTGCTTTTCTCTTTGCATTCCAGAGTCGGAAGCATGCCAGCAAAGTCCGCCTCTACTACATGCTTCATCCCATCGACGGAGGCTGCCCGGCAAAAAAGCTCCGATCAGAAAATGTGGGTATAATCCAAGTCCCTTTTTATTCAGCTGCTTTGTGAATCATTGACTCTGGGCTACAACATTCTCTCTGTTACAGCCACAGATGATCAGGTGCCCGAAGGTAACATTTAGATTAGCTGAAATGCAAAGTAACTGGAAATAATTTTCAATAAACCACACAAGAATTATTATGTGCATCAGCAACAGTAATTGCGTTTTAAGTTATTTGAATGTTCTTTCGTAGGAAAAAATACACTGATAGCAAACACTCAGGGCTTACTCCATTTCAGTGCGATGGCTGGGTCTCCTGGTGAGCAGCTGGGGCAGGTCATAGGGGTGGTGCCTGCGGGAAGCTCGTGCCTCCAGGCGTGGGATGATGGCCACTCTGGGGTGCTGCTGGCAGGGCCTTTGGGGTTGCTCTGTGTGGAGCAGCACTGGGGGCACTTCCAGACTCCTTCACCCAGCTTGCAGCATGTGACACCACTCTCAAGGATGAGGGTCACTGGGTAGAGGGAAGGACTCACACTTGGACAGCATTTGGGGGCAGCATGGGGTGGCGATGCTGTGCATGTGGAGCTGTGTATGCACACCTGGTACACAGTGCCAGGTACAGAGCTGCTGTAGGTACACCTGCCATGCTAACAGGAGATTAGGGGATGCCAGCAGAGCCACCACAGTGTCACGGCTGAAAACCCCTGGGGTGAACAAGAGGTACCCAAGAGCAGTATCACCTCCCCAGGGCTCTTGTTCTGGGAGTTGCTGTGCTTTATCCAAAGGCTCCTCACTCAGGTTTGCTCTCCGTCTGCCAATATAATAAAGATTGGCCTTTGGATTCCTCAGCTGTGTTCAAATAAACAAATGAAGGTGAGGAATTGGACCAGCTCACAGCCATTTGTCAGGCAATAGATAGAAGGAAACTGAATTTTTAAGAGATGGCTTCATGGGGAATTATTATTTGGTTCCTTCCCACATTCTGGGGCTATGTGAGAGCTGCTGCGAGGTTCCCAGCATGCAGCATCCAAACCAGTTCAGTGTGACTGGGGCTGAGTGCTGTTGATACTCAGTGTGATATCTTGTAGTTAAAGGGAGAAGCACACAAGTTTTGCATAAGGAATCTGAAAGCTCATTCACGTAGTGATTAAAAGACTAGTGCACTTTAATGTTGCATGCAGGCTAATTGCAGACACAGTCTGCCCCTCGACAGCAGGATCTTGCAGAGATTTTACTGAGTTATTAATGACAGTGTGGGCAGTGCAATGGACAGGTGCATACAGACAGGGAACAGGGTCCTCTAAGGAGTTTGATTACCTGTAACAAGGAACCACATACTGCATGTGCACCTCAGCATGGGATATGGAGGACAGGGAACCAATCAGATCTCAAATAAGTCAAACTATTTCCCACTGCTTTTGTGAAAGGCAATATGGAGAAGGAATGTAATTCTGTATTTGCTGCTGCTTTTGCCAAGGGCAGCCCTAGTGGGGGTGGATTAACGCGTCCTCATGTTCTAGGTGAGCGCTAGGCTAGGCCAGACCTAAATTCTAAAATTATTTGTGTTATGAAAATATAGCAGCAGAAAATCTGCCAACATTTACAGCTCAAAGGAGGCCTGTTGCTGATCAGATATTATACAAGCCTTTGCATTTAGAGAGAACAGATCTATTTAGGACATCTCTAATGCTGCACAATAACATTCCTGCTATGTACACGTGCAGGGCAGTGCCTGACCCCAGCTGTGTCACTCAGGCCATGGCACAGAGACTTTAATGAGTATTAGAAACAATCCCTGAAAACCAATTAAATTCGTGTAGAAGTATCTGCAACTAAAAAGGGAATATTAGCCTTTTTTTCATCAAAACTGTTACATGGCTCTATGCCATTGGGTTTGTATTCTGCTGACCACAGAGCTAACACCTTGTCCTTCTGCCAGGTGGCAGCAGGAGGGAGAGGTGGCTGCAGTTGTGGATACTCGGTACAGTGGGATTGGAAGCAGCATTTGCTTCCTGACCTTTCTGTGAGGAGAAGGGAGGAGTTGGCTGTTTTGTGAGGATTGCAAAACCACTCCATTTCCAAAACACCCATTAGCCCTTTGGAGTGACAAGTAGAAGGCTTATACACAGTCTTCAATGGATAACAACTCAGTTGTTGTGCTCTTCATTATTGGTTTAATTTGGTGTGGAGGAGGGGAAAAACTTCATGTCTTGACCTTTCATTTTAAATTTCTGCTTAATATTTCAGCTGAAAGTAATCTGAGAAGGTATCAGGGCCTCACAGAAATCAGGAGTTATTTCCTTAAGTCCCAGTATTGGTGAATCAGATTTAAATCCTGGTTCTCACTGCTTTTAACCCTGTTTATGATCAGAATAGACATGGTGAAAATGTCTGATGTGTTACGAAGCACATATTTTGAGATGGGAGAAAAGCTTTCAAATCCTTTCTAGTCCTACTTATACTGTAAGATAGAAAATTGCTTTAACCAGCTTCATCTTTCTTAAATAGGAGAGGGCTCATAACAGTGAGGATGAATGTTTTGAGGGAAGGTAGCATGATATTAGATTCTGTTGCTGAGGTGATGTGTGTCCTGCCAAGGTGGTGATGGGGATGGTGGAGCCATGGGCTTGATCCTCTCTGCGCCTGCTTCAGGAGGCTTGGCCTGCAGCAATGAGGAAATCAGA
Organism: Notiomystis cincta; assembly: GCA_013398075.1. NCBI lineage: Eukaryota > Metazoa > Chordata > Aves > Passeriformes > Notiomystidae > Notiomystis > Notiomystis cincta. The sequence goes on from VZRX01010426.1 coordinate 45,984, forward strand.
GCATTTAATGCTTCCAGGGCAGAATTTACCATTGCTATAACTGAAATCTTCAGCACCTACACTGAGACTGAGATGTAACAACTGGGTCAGCATTACAGTGTCTTTTGTACCCAACCAGAGGTTTCTAACCAAAGCATTTGGTATTGGTTTAGTGAAAGAAATTAACAATGGAAGACTTCAATTAATTCTCTGTCAGGTTTAAATGCTCACTGAACCACATGTGGGCAGTGGCAGATGGGGTGTCCTGGGTCATTCCACCTTCCCCAGACTGCCAGCAGCTCTGGTTCTGCTGGAGAGGGTGCTGTGGGACACATGCTGACCTTGTCACACCCCCTTTACTTTGTTTAGGGCTGGTTGTTCCTCAGGATGTCCAGGATCTAAGGAGCTCCAGACTTAGTGTTTCAGCTTTAGAGAGCCATGAACTGGTACTTTGCTAGTACCATGACAGGCTGTAGAATGGAAATGGCTGAATTTCCTATGGAGCAGCACAGAAAGCAGCTCTTTAACAGCAGCACCTTCATGCACTGAAAATGAATTCAAATTCAAATTTAAAAGTTACTTGGCAGCACTTTAATTCTATGGTTTATACTGCTGTGTAGAGTTTGTATAATCTTTTCTTGTTAGTAAAACTTAGGAAATGAAGACAGCAGATTTGTATCCATGAAATAAAAATCCATACTTTTCCTGTGGATTGCTTAAGGAAATCCAGCAAAAGGACTGCAAGTACCTGGCCGTATTTTGAGGATTATGCCTTTTAGCAGCCTGTTAACAGGCAGCCAAATAACTGAAGTTAATTCTATTGGATATATGAGACTGAAGTTTCTAATATTACAAAAAGAAGCCCTATAAATTAGGCTGGTTCAGTACAGCTACAGAGTGGGGGAAGAGTACGGATGTCAATGTTGGGAAATGGATGCTTTAACTGCAAGCCAGTGATGTGTTCTTTTGTGCTTCAGTTTGAATGAAGCCAGTGGCTTCTGTGCTGCTTTGTAGTGAATGTTGGTGAGGTGGGATTGCCTGGAGAAAGCTGCAGAAACAAAATGTAGAAATATTCCTTGGCTGGGTCTGGCAGCACGAGGTTAAGGAGCTGCCAGCGGATTTACAGAAGCTCAACAGAGCTATCAGTGCCTGTTCACTGTTTCAGCTCTGGGAGCTGGACAGTGCTAAGGAGGGATGGGTGGGTGCACATGGGTGCAGAACACCCCTAGGGAGCAGCCACCTGCCCTGTGTAGAGCCCTGTGCCCCAGTCCAGGCATCCTGGGTGACCAGCTGTGTGATCTCACCACCTGCACGATCCTGTCAGCATGGTGTCACTTAGCAGGCGACAGAAGACACCCGAATCGGCTTCCCCCAGCCTCTTTGGTTTCAGGTGAAACAGCCCCTGACAAATGAGAAGGCATAATTACCCTTCAGGGCTAGATCAGCCTAGAACACCTCTGGCTCTGTGCAGTGGTTTGGTTGGTGGAGGAGAGAAGGGAGGTGATGCTGCTAAGGGATGATCCAGACCTAGGTAAATGCTTAGTAATGGCAGAGCCCAAATACCTCGTGCATCCCACTTATGGCAAATGGCAGTGGGTGTATAAAACTGGCAGTTAAGGAGCAGAGGCCTGTCATGCACGGTCAGAGGGGCTCATAGACCCACCAAGAGTTTGGGAACACCCCTCTCCTGCTGGTGGCTGAACTCCTATCCACGCATCAAGGTTCACCCAGAGACTTGGGTGAACCCAGATGAGCTGCACAGTGAATTGTGGGTCAGTGTAAGTGGGATCCTGAGCTCTACATGAGGTATTGGAGGGCTCTTTGAGGGGGTTTTAAATTTTTTATTTTTAATTGCAATCTAGCTGAAAGGGTAGGTTGAAAAGGAAAAGATGTCACTGAAGAGCAGGCCTGGCAGAGGAAGAGACCCTGGTGCATTAACACCCAAGTGTATCAGCTTTTCAAATAAGCTCTGTTGGAGGCTCTTTATATGTTGCCACTGATGATCAATAGATACTGGAAATTTTCTACTCTGCTCTTAACTTTCAAGTGATTTCCCTTTGAAGACATAAAATATCTTGAGAGAAAGCTGTTTAAAAGAAGTGCAAATTACACTCAGAACAGTACTAATCACCTCTTGAGATTTTTCCCTAAGGTTTGATTTACAGTTATCAACAACAAAAAAGTGATGAAAATCAGTCATTTTTCTAATAGTGCTTTTTTTGGGGAAAAAATGACCTTCAGTGGTAGGTCAGGTGTCCACTCTGTGTTGGATTTGCCCAAGGCTGGTCTTGGATCCTGCTGGAGGGACCTCTGTGATTTCAGATAGTTCATTTGTTTCTCCCACCTGCAGAGAGGATTTGCCCCCCAGTCCTGTCCTCCCAAAAGTTTTGGGGTCTCTTACAAAAGTACATCAGGAAGAAGCGTCGGTGTCGGATGGCAGGGAAAGCTCTGGGTCTGTGCGACTCCCTCAGCCAGAGAACAGGAATAAAGGCTGAGGGAAGGGAGGCTCAGGGATGTGCCAGGAGCTCCACGGCCGTGTGGGACACAGGGACAGGCTGAGCTCCCAGTGCAGACCAGAGTGAAGGTGCTGGGGCATTGGAGGTGTCCCCAAGCTGGGCAGGGCTGGGATGAGGCAGGAGCAAACCTGGGAGAGATGAGGAAGGGAAACCCCTTGGCAGTCATGGCCTTGGCATAACAACCTAGATTCCTCTCTTCTATTCTTCTTTCTCTGTGACTGTGCTTCGTGGGCTTATACATCTCTTTTTTTTGTCTGTGTTTTTGTCTCCACCCAGGGCAGTGATGGTGACTCAGTGGATAAGAACAAATGCTGCACACTATGTAACATGTCCTTTACCTCAGCAGTGGTGGCGGAATCACATTACCAAGGGAAAATCCATGCCAAAAGGTTAAAACTGTTGCTAGGGGAACAGCCAGCATTAAAAGCCACAGGTAGGTCCAGAGGCAGTAAGTGGAGCAGGAGGGGCTGATGCAGAGTGGTGTGGGCTCACAGTGCCGAGGGGGCTTGGCCGAGGTGCTGGCTCGATGTGTGCGGGCAGAAAACGGATATACCATGGATAGCTGTGTGGTGGCAGCTGGCAGAAGCAGCTCCTCATTTGTGTTGCTGTCATAACAACCTTTAAAAATCCCTGATGCTCATTATTGTCTGCTTTGTTGATGTAGATTAAGGGGTTATCAGCTGGGACTGGCTCTGGTGCGAGAGCTCTATCTCCGGCTTCACAGTTCCAGAGGTTTTCTCGGTGGAAGACAATGTCTCCACTGGGTACAGGTAGCCAAGCCTGGCTTTAATTATCAGCAGTTTAATTATCAGCTCAGCTAATATGTTTAATAAACCTTTGGTGTTACTGTACAGTACAGAACATCATCTGCTCTTACCACAGTGGGAAATCTAGGCTTTAAAAACCCTTGGATTGATTGTCTCTTGATTTTTGCCCAGATGCGTGTCATGCTTTCCTCCACAGTGATTCTAGTAATGCAGCCTCTTAACTTTCACATTTAAAAAGTCAAATGTTGGAATTTGACAATTTAACCATCTTATTGTTTGCTTAACCATAAAGTCCCTGAAGACTACTAATAATCTGTGAAAAAAAATGCCTCTGTGGTTGTGGAAGCAGAGAATGTTCGGACAAAGCACTCCCCGTTCTGCAGGAAGGACTGCTGGGCTGAGGTCCTGCAGACAGATGTGACCCAGAATTGCTGCCAGTGGCACTTCCTTCAGCACAAAATACAAATGGAGCTGTGTCTACTGGACCTTGCCTAGCACGTAAATCCTAGATATGATTAGATAATGGGGGTTAGCACTCTGTGTATGTGGTTTTGTTGTCTTTTTAACTTCACAGACTTCACACATGCTGATACAGAGAGTATGATTTGTCCTTTGCCAGGGTGGGCTTGGGAACTGTTGGCCCCTTTGCCTGAGGGAATGTGGGCAATTGTGTTAGCTGGTAGTTTGCTCAGTTTGACTGGCCATGCTCGGGCACCAGTGTGTCTTGTGGGAGGCGAGGGTACAGCCATGGCAACCTGTGAAACTACCCCTGGGTCAGCCAAGGAGGAAGGCTCTCACATGAGCTATCTTGGTCATTCATACCTCACTCTCATGGAGCTCTTCAGGCTGTTCTCTGCAGCTGGCACATGGCTGCAAGGGCCCAGAGAGCAGCAGGGACTTGGGTTTGGTGTTTATCTATCCAGGGCTTGCATTAGAGCTTGAACCCCATCCCTCATGTGCAACCTGCCAGCAGCTCCTCCTCGGGCACCAGAGGACCCACCAGAAACCCTGGTATTCCTGGTTAAGTCCAGGTGAGCTGATGCTCACAGGAGTGCTGGATATTGGAAAAGTACATGGACGGATTCCCGTGTAAGTTGACAATTTGGATTCACCCTTCAGCCGTGGGGCCTGGCCAAGGCAGGACTTGATAAGAGCTGCAGCCTTGCACTGTGTTTTTTGTCTCACTTTTTAATCATCTAGAGCGGCCTCACAAGGCTCTAAGTGAGCCGTGCTGCGTGCTCTGGGGTAATGGGCTCTTCAGCCGTCCTAATCACTAGGAAGGAGTAACTCAAGGACTCATCAGCTCTTACAGGCACTTGATTTGGAAGATGAAGCTGAGCTCAGGAATACATTAATGTTGCTCTCCAGGAGTTCTCAGAAATATGCCCTTTGGACACAGCATTTTTCTGGGCTTCCTACAGTCACCCAGCAATTTTCACTGCATTTTTGTCCCAGTCCTCTGTGGCTGGCACCAGGGAACATTAAATCTCTTGGAGAGAGCTTCAGGGACTCCATTGCTCATGAGCCCTGAGCATTGCTCCATGAGCCCTGAGCCAACCAAGCACAGCCCTGAGCATGCTGGATGCTCCTGGGGACGATATTCCGCTACTTGATATTCTGAGGTTTCTGTCTCATCAGTCCCAAAGAAAATCCCATCTATTCTTAGTTCCCTTGCAGAGATCTACGTTCTCCTTCATGGTTACCATCCAGATGGAACACAGATGTCTCATTCTCTGACGGTGCTTTCAGGAGAAGAAGTGGCCCAACAGTCGGGTTTCTCGCAAAAACGATGTCTCATCATGACAGCAAAATAGTTGTGATCTTTCCTGTTGCTCTGCTGTACAAGGTTGTAGCCCTCAGAAGCTTTATGTCACCACTATTGCTGACTAATTCATCTAGTCATTTCCAACATCCTCTGTCAGCTTGCATCCCATCATCACCACGAGTTATAAACCAAAGAATTGTGGGGGAAATAGCCACTGTCTTCATCAGTCCAAGTGCAAGGACCTGCAGGTGTCATTCCAGGAAAGTGGCAATGGCTTTGGGACATCAAAAGAGACTGAGTAAATGGCTTTTTGGTTTGGGTGCAAGAATCTGTCCAGCAGTGGCTGGAGTCTGCCTAGCAGTGGCTGGAGTCTGCCTTAGCCCTAGATTTCTGGGATTTATTCTGAAGAAAACCAAGTTTCCCAGTGCCCTGTTGTTGTGGTTCACTTACTTTCTCGTCCTCGTGCTGAGTTCCTGGAGTGTGCCAATGGAAAAAGTTGGGTGCCATTTAAATCCAGCTTGGGATAAAAAGCTTTGGATGTGAGAAAGAAGTCAAACATAAGTTCATTGCCGGAGTGCTAAAATGTTTCTAACTTTGTATTTTGCCTCTTGCAGAGAAGTAAGGCTTTCTCACTTCCCTCCCACAGCGAAAGGGAACGTAAGGCAGACTGTCATGAGCTATTTAGCATTTTGAAATACTTGAAATAGTCAAACTCACAGCTTTTATGTTTGTGTTTTAGATGGAGAAACATTTTTAACATTTGACGTTTCGTGAGTGTTTATTATTAGTTTTCATGTTGCTGCTCAGGGAATGATGGCATTTGCTGTTCTGTAGCAGTTATGTAGTGCATATCAAAATGATAAATTCACATTTATGGAGTAGTCAACTTTCATCTATTTCTCTTTGGGCGAATTTGGTAGACTTGAGATGTTTTCATTAATTGCCAGGCTGGGCTCAGCACACCTTAGGACTGGTGGGGGTTGTCAGTGGGATCTGAGGACTGTGACTTTACAAGAAGATATTTTGTAGTGTGAGTGCGAAGAGGAAATTCTTGCCCATGGCAGCCCCCATGTGATGCAGGAAGGGGATCTCTGCTGTGGAGCTGTAGCCCGTGGTCTTACGGGAGCCAGGTGTGGATGTGGGCTTGGAGCAGGGCTGAGGTGGGTGTGGGGGGCTCTGGTGCCACCCCCTGAAGCAGGAATGCCAGTCCCCCTGACAGCCTCCTTCCTGCCGGTGTTTGGGGGAGCACAACCACCAGGCTCACGGAGAGGGGCTCAGAGGCACAGCCACGGGGCTGCTGGGCCAGCTGCTGGCTGGGAGCAGAGATGCTTCTGTCAGGTTTCCTCAGTGAGCAGGAGATGTAACTCCTATGGACATCACCAGCTCCGTGAGCTTCAGCCTTCATGGTTCCCCTCCGGCAGCAGAATACACAGAAACAAGGAGAAAGCTGACCAAAAGATTGGAGAGATTTAACTTAATAGCCTGAGGCTTGTGGAACAGCCAGTCAGATCTGCTGCAGAGCTCCTGGGCTGCCGAAATTGCTGCTTGTTTATAATGGTCCAAACATCTCTGCATCTCAGTCTGGTTCCCTGGACTCAGGCCTGTCCTAGGGTGCTGCAGAGGGCTGGGTCCCCCTGGCATCACCAGGGCTGTTCCAAGTCCCTGTTGCATCACTGGGTTCTGGTCATGGACCCCTTCCTGCAGGGAGGCTCCTTGGGGCATGCAGGAACTCGTTTGCTATAGCCAAGCTGTGCTTGCTTTTTGTGAGTCAAGCACGTGCAAAGTCTGTGTAATCCCAGTTTGAACAAGCAATATTGCAATTCCCTAATTTTCTTCCTAGTGACTGTGCTGGCCTTTGGCTTTGCTCTTTGCTTGCACTGGCAGTTCTGGTGCATGCACCTTGGAGGGGCTGGGCTGTTTCTCTATTGCTGGAACCATAGAAAAGACTTTTTAAGGAGCAAAATCCAGCTAGACCTTGCCTGGCCCTGCCCGGAGCAGCTCTTCAGAGGCAGTGTCATCGTTGCTGGAACTCTCATACCTTGGCAGTCATCATCAAAAACAATAGAAGGTTACAAACCCCTGGAAATTGATATGGTTGTAAGTAAGGTTATATGTAAGATAGAATTTCCTTGAAGAGTGTCCCTTACTGAACAGGTCAGCAGAAGATTTATAACAATATTAACTTTCTCAAGCTGTGGAGTCAGTCACAGTGGGCTCCGGGCATAATTATCTCTCTAAATATATCCCTGTGTTGCTGTTCCTGGTGTCAGACACTGAGGTGGGTTTGGCATTTGCTGCCCTGTGCACTCATCAGGGCTCAGCTGGATCATCTCCTGATCAAAGACAGTCACCACATGCCTCTTGCCACCTCCAAATGTGCCTATTCCGGTACCATGGAGAGAGCAGGTTGTTAATTATTTAAAGAGCAGACATTTCATCTGGAAAAGAAAAGAAAAGGAAAGCCACATAAAAGGGAATTTTTGAATGAGGTGTGATAATTAAGTGCTAGTCATTGTATATTTTTGTATCCCAGTGTTACCTGAACTTTATTTTACTTCAAACTCTTTTTACATGGGCTTGTGACTTGTATTGTACAAAGTTGGGAAACTGTCGAACAAAGTGCATTACATTATATAAAGACTAATCACTCACTTTTCTCTGGAATGGTTTAGGGGTCATGTTTGTGTTCCTGGATGGGCTTTTGATGAATCTGAAGGAAAAGAGAATTAAATTAAGGTTGTGTGTTGCTGGTACCTGACAGTTCAAAATATGAAGATCTTTGAAGGTTGGGACTGACTATTAAGTACTTTTTTTCCATCTGTGACAGTTTGCAATGACTGGCTTTCCCTGTTCTTTCTAAGACCAAATAAATTGAAAAATAAGAATCCTGAGATAATGATAAATATGTCTCTCTATCCTGAGAACGAGATAGCTCTGCATGGTGTATTTATTCTCCACTGATGATTTTTCCTGGGAGTAGCAGTTCAAGCAGGATAAGTTTAGCAAATTTAGTCAGAACAGTGATAAGATGTGTAACTGCGCTGAAAGCATCCTCCTTCCCCAGTCATTGAAATGCAGAAAGCTGAGGAACAGTCCTGGGCTGTCCTTTCGTGATGCCTTTTTTAATGAGAAATGGTAACTTTCCAAACAGCACCATCCAGAATATCCACCGGGACCATGTAACTGCAGCTAATTATTCCCAGTGTCTAATGTGGGATCTGCCTCAGGGTCTGATGTTCCTCAGGCAGCACAAACCTGGGAAAGCTCATGTCTGAACATTCCCTTTTACAGAAGCTGCTCTGGGCTCCCTGAAGGCAGCGCACGCAGACAGTCCCCCCGCGGTGCCGTCCCCGCCGCAGCGCAGGGACTCGGACAGGTACTGCCAGCTCTGCGCAGCCTGGTTCAACAACCCCCTGATGGCACAGCAGCACTACGATGGCAAAAAGCACAAGAAGAACGCAGCCAGGGCCGACCTGCTGGAGCAGCTGGGGAAGACCCTAGACCTAGGGGAGCTGCGAGGTGAGAGACCTGCACATGGAGAGCGGGGACCTGCTTCCTGTGGGATCTAGTGACCCTTGCCCACCACAGTCACCGGTGGTGCAGGGAGCCTGAGATGCTGTTACTGCTTCATGAGGTTCCCAGTTCTGTAAATAATCCTCTGTTCTGAAATGCCAACCTGCAGTTTTAGCAGCATCCTTTCAAAGTTGTTTCCTAGGTGTCTCTTTTGCCTCCTTCTAAAATAGTCCTTTCCATTAGTGCACACACCTGTCCTCGAGCAAGTGTGGCCTTTCCCTGGGAGAGGAGAGCGCGTTACAGATTGGCCTGATGCAGAAGTGCAGACAAGAGGATGTTGCTGGAGGCAGAGCACTCCCTCATGGAGAGCAGGACAACTGTATTCCATGATTTAATTAGTGTTTGTAAAATGCTGCGATGGCCCTGGGTCAGCAGCAGCAAGAGGAGCTGAGTGTTTGCTGCAGGGATGTTAAACACAAGTTTTGTGTGTTCCTGCTGAAAGGAGAGCAGCCTTTCTTCATCTGTTTATCACTCCATCCATGCTGGCCCCACAGGGAGGGGCTCTGGCACCTGTGGGGTCCCTGTGGGAACTGTGCCTGGGCTTGCAGCCCTCTGGGAGCCACCTTTAAGCAGGACAGAGCCACAGTCACAGCCAGGCCAGTAATCTCAGCTGCTGGAGCCCCCCAGCATCCCCAAGCCCTCCTGAGCTCGTGGTGGAGAGGTGCAATTTGTGTCAGCTGAGGGTGTGTCCAGGACTGAATCTTGGCAAGCACCTGTGTACTCTGAGGTGTAGGCACAGGAGGGGCACGAGCCGTTTCTCTCCACGGTCTGGGTTATGATCCCCTGTGCACACAGGGACCTGACTGAGGCAGCTGAGGAAGAAGGACAAGGTTGATTCAGAGCTGCATGGGAGAGCTCTTGTTTGCCAGTGAGGCTTTGTAATAACATTTGGATACACCTGGGCTTTTGTTCCTTGCTAAATGAAATAATTTTTCTTTAGATAATAATGACTATACAGTATATTGTGCGTTTCTTGATCTCCCATAAACCCTGTAATGGTTATCTCGATCCTCCTGTGCTACCTCGTGTGACTCACGATGCCATCAATGATTCATGTTGGCTGAGTCACTGCCCGCTGCTGGAAAGATGTGGGAATAAAACCTGGGACAGTAACGTGGAAGTGTTTAGTACTTTGAACTGTGCCAAGCTCAGGAGTGGCTGAGGATGCCATTAACTGTAAATAAAACAATTGGGAAGTGTTTTATTCATTTAGCTCCTGGGAGAGTTGAAATTGGAGGCCTTCACAGCCTCATCAGCTTTTGGTTTTTACCTTCACGGTAGTTCTGTGCATGGCTGGGGTTTGCACTGGATCCATTGTGGTCCTGCCAGTGTCTGGATGGCAGGAGAGGGGACAGCTGGGCTGTATCCTGGCTTTATGTGTGCCTGGTGTAGGGGAACAGGTGTGGTCCTCTGGTTGCACACTTCAGGGTGCTGTTTTGAGGGCTCGGTCCACAGTTGCCCGATGCTCCACAGCACCAGTGAGGTGCACAGTCAGGCTCAGGGAGCCGAGAAGGCTGTCCCTGAGCCTGCCAAGCTGGGAAATCTTCTTTTTCAGTTTTTCTAACTAGGTCATGACCATCTGTCTATCTGTGTCCATCTAGAGATGCTCTCCTGGATGCATTTAGCTCCAAGATGAGAGCAGATCTTTACAGGTGTTGAAAGCAGTCTCTGCAATGGCCAACACGGAAGGATATCCAGCTTGTGCCTGAGCAAACAGCCTCACTTTGGCAGGTAACATCATGTCTGACTACAAGGAAACAGTGGCAGCAGGACATGGCCCTGGTGGGGACAACATCCCCATATGGACCCTGCTCCACACTGTCTTTGCTGCCTCAGTTTTCCCTGGATCATAAAGTCGTCTGCTTCCTCTACATCTCCAGTGGCTTCTCCCATCACAGCTTAAATATTAATTCTGTTTTGACTAGTGTGGGAGATGAACATTTGATGCATTGTGTGAGCCTGGAACAAGCAGTGTCAGTTGAAGTACAACATTTCAGCAGCCTTTGATGTTTTGATAATGGCTGTAATAAAATATTTATTGATAAATATGAATGTGTATTTTGAGAAATAAGAATAGAGATTTATTTTTGGACAATTTATATTTATAGGAAACAAAAACATTGAATCTTGTCACCAAGTGCTCATCCTGCAATTTTGAAGTCAAATTTTCCTCTCAGAAATAAGAGTGAGGACAGGAAAAAAAAAAGAGAAATGAGCATTGTTTCTGCAGTCTGTGTTGAGTTAAAGCTGCAGCACAGGGGAGTGCATGGGCATACACATCCCTTTCTCTTGGCTGAGCAGGGTGCAGTTCTGTGTGGCTTTCTAGCCGTGGCATAGAGCTGCTTTGGGAGCCCTGCACTCTGTGGCTGACCCGGAATCCCCTCTGCTCCTGCTGGGCACGGAAGCATGTGAACATACCCTGAAAGAGGAAGAAATTGGGAGTTTTCTTCCTTCAGAGCTGTGTCCCCTGGCTGCCCCTGCACCTTGGCACAGATCATAGGAAGAGTAAACCTGGTGGGTGCGAACCCCCAAGTTGCAGGCTCTGCTCTGACAGCTTGTGCCTGTCCAGCAGCACGGAGTGGCCATAGCTTGGTTGGAGGCTGCAGTGTGGCTCTGTCCGGTAGCTTTCGCCTTCCCCAGCATGTACCAGGCACAGGGAGCAGGGATGCCAAGTCTCCTCCATCAAGTCACATCTCACCAGGTTTTGTTCATGTCTGGTGTCCCCCACGGCCCAGCTCTCCAGTTCCCTCTCTGATGCAGGTGGGCTCTGCCTGGTGCTGGGGCTGAGCCAAACTGCAGCAGGTGCTCTGAATCCCTAAAATAAAGCACAGCAGCCTGTGCAGTACAGATGGACAAGGGCATGGAGATGTTGTCACTTGGAGCCTTTGTGTTCTCAGGTAAATTGGTGATGTTGCACGTGCTTTCTTCCAGAATCGGGCAAAGAGCTGAGTTTTTTTTTTCATCTCAGCTCATAATTTCATTGTATGCCTTATAAATACTTCTCATTCTGTGTTGTCACTTGTGGTTAGTAAGAAGCAGTTTAACAAGAACTCCCTTGGAATGGGTTTTAATGCATTTTATGCAGGATGACATTAATAACTTGACTTGTTAATATTTTATTTAATGGGGATAGGAGGACATTCAGTTTTACATGAATGCATGTCATGCTGCAGGGGAGGCAATGCTGATGTGTCTTGAGGATGCATAAGGGGATCTGAACACAGCCAGAGCCCATCAGCTGCCAGTATGGGTTGCTCAGGCTGGGACCACCTTCCCATCACGGATGGCCTGTAGGGCTGAGCTCAACCCCAGCACACTGGTTGGGGAAGTATTATGAAACCAGTTTCAGCTAAGGAGTAGCTTTGATGAGCTCCAGTGAGGTCAAATTCTGGTAATTTTGATATCCTGGAAGTGATTATTGCCTGTGATCTCATCCTGCTGTTCATTTGAGGCTGGTTTCTTTTCTCCATCTCCATCTCCATCCCAGTTCATGGAATCAGCCCAGTCTGCGGCTGCGTGTTCCTGTGGGAAGAGCTGCATCAGGGAACATTAGCTCCCCTGCACAGAACACAGGGAGGGAGAACAGGGTTCCCCCTGGTTCATCACTGTGAGTAGCCTTGACATGCTGAGGGAGAAAATCATCATCCCCAGTTAGGAGCTCTATTTGCTGAAGGCGTTTCCACCTACACCAGTAATTAAGATTCACTGAGGCTGCTGTTAACGTGCTGCTAAATTGGCTGAGCAGCAGAACCCTATTACCTTAAATTAAAGTATTACCTGTTTCTTAGTTCCCCAGTCCCACTGTGCCATGTGGAGATCCTGGTGTGGTCCAAGTTCTCAGTGTGCTGCAAATGTGCTGACACACCACACCAGCCATGCACTGCCCTTCCCATTCCTTCCCATCCTTTGCCATCCCTTCTCATTCCTTCCCCTGCATTGTGGTAGATTCATGTGGCTTCTGGTGCCCGTTTGTTTAATAAAGGAAACAGAAGCTGCCAGCAATGGACAAAGGGTGTGACTGTAAAACCATCCCTGCTCCATCAAGAATAAATTTTGTAAGGAGAAAATCCATATGCACATCTTCAAATTGATTTTTGCTCTGTCCCACATCATGACATAGAAATACAGAAGCTACTTAAATACCTCTGCAGTGTTGATGGCTTGTTGTTTTCAAGCACTCATCTGAATGATTTTGAAATATTATTTAAAGATGATTTTCATGTTGTGCCAAATTCCTGGGTGAGAGATATTATGAAGTGTTTGAGAAAAGTGAGGCTGTTGGTGTAGCTTGTGTCTGGAGTTCAAAACAAGACAAGGGATTTTTTGAGAGCCTGTAGGTCCAGCTGAGGAGGGGTCAGTGTGTTTATTACCTGCGCAGTTAATTTTGGTGAGCATGGACTGATCAAATTTGACAATGCCACACGTTATTTGTTCTAAATGAGTTTTAACAATTTCGGCAAAGAAATAATTCTGTAGAAAGCCAGAAGAGACCATTACAAGGAACATTAGAACTGTTCCTAAGGAGCACAGCAGTCCCTGCCAGGAATCCCGTGCCTCTGGTGTCTTTAAGCAGAGCCCTTGGATCAGCTGGGGACAGTCTGTGCTGCAGCCAAGAGAGAACCCAACAGGTGAGAGAGCTCCTGCTTTGGCCTTGGGTGGCTGCCTGGTGCCTGCCCAGGCTGCCAGCCTTGACCTTCAGCCAGAGGCTGCTGAGTGTGGGCTGTTGGAGACCAGCATCTATGCTTGGTTCACTTTGGTGGATACATCAGAGTGAATCCCTCTGGGGAAAAGAGTTCCTAAGTGATCTTTCTGCTGAATGTACTAACGAGGAATTACCTTGAATTCTGATCACTACCAAAACCATTTATATGGTGCCTCAGGTGCTTGTTAGTGTGAGCACAGCAATGATGCCCTGAGGAGGGCACAGAGAGAGATGCACCACACTCCCAGGATTAGCCTTTGCACCTGGCTTTCTTTTGTTCTAAAAATATTCCTTTAGGTTTCTCTAATGCTTGGATAGCCTGGCCTGGAAAAGTAAATAGATGGGTCACTGCAAAGAGAACTCTCACATGCAAAGAGAAATGTTTGTGAAACGGGAAATGAAATGTGGGATCTAAGTGCCTCCTAATTAACTCGAAGTTTGCTTGGGGCACAGGTTATTGCTTTTTCATTTCTCCCCCTTTCTTCAGTCATTTTCACTTATTTGTACTTTCTAGCTGCCATTTTGACTCTGAATAGTCTATAGCTCAGGCACAAGAGTGTTTCCCTCCTGGTGCAGCCCCGTGCTTCCCTTGGCCTCACTGTGTGGCACAGCTGGAGCCAAGGATTAGTTAACACTGGGTTTTCTTCACAGGCCTGAAGCGCAGCTACACCTGCAACATCTGCAATGTCACCCTGAACTCCATAGAGCAGTACCATGCACACCTGAAGGGCTCCAAACACCAGACCAAGTGAGTATCATTGTGCTTCTCCCAGTGGGCTCCAGTCAGTCTGTGTCTGCCAAGATGGAATTGTCTGTGGCAGTGCTTTGCACTCCAGCTCCCTGTCAGCAGAGGAACACTGGGGGCTGTGTTCAGGGACTGAGCTGTGCTCTGGTTGCTGTGAAAACACAGGTACTAGAGGCACCTCTGGGTCGAGGAACGCAGGGCTGAACCCACATGGGTTCATGTGGGCTTGCTGGAGCCTCACTGACTTGTGGTTAATGATACTGAGTTTGCAGCTTCTTTCTTGTGTGAAACCTCAGAAGAGACACCAGGAGCCTAAGGGGATTAGGTGTTTCCCAGTGAAATGGTTTTTGCTGTGATTTAGAGTAATTATGCATTACCCAGCTCTGAGAACTAGGGGGAGTCTGCTCTGTCAATTACTACAAATTATTAAAATGAAGTCATGGTACCAGAGAATTGATTAATGAACTAATTGCTCCTAATGCACTTATATGTGAGTTTTGGGAACCATTTCAGGCTGAATCACTTGGAACTGCCCAGAGTAGGAGAGGAATATAAAGGAATATACCTGAAGTGCTTCAGGTAGCTTTGAGGGCAGTCTGAAAAGTGAGCAGGATGAGCAGAACTAGCAATGACTACTAATGGGTCATTTTGCTTAAGCCAGCAAAAGATAAATCCTGCTCTTCCCCAGCTGATGTCAGACCTTCACAGGTTCCTGGTATTACTCATGTTATCTCCATCCTTTTTATTCCAGAAGCATTTGAATGTTTTCCAAATATAGTGATCCAGCACACCTGCCAGGGTAGGTGTGTTGTGGAGCAGTGGGCTGGGGCCAGGGGAGTGAGCCAGCTGTGGTTTTGGGCTGTGCCATGAGTGATCTGTGTCCTTCACTGCCTCCATCTCCTGCTCTTCAGCACATCTCCCAGATGTGGGATCTCTGCCCAGCCAGGTTATGTGGGAACAGCTGAGACAGGGTCGGGATCCATACCCAGTGCAACAAATTCCCACTGCTGAAAAACAGAGCTGAGAGCTCTTCCTCTTGGAAACCTGGAATGACAGCATATGTGCTATGCTGCCCTGGCCCAGAGCTGTAATTTATCCTTCCCTTGCCAGTCCTTCCAAGTCTGTATGATTAGCTGTGGTTGCTGTTGGTATTATTGTGAAGGATAAAAGAGTTTATCTCAAACCAGAGCAGCTTCATGGATGGGAGACAGAGCTGTGCAGAAGGATGTGTCACCAGTTCCCCACACCAGACGGGTGCTCAGTCCTCTGGATTATCCCCACATCTTCTGCTCTGTTTGCAGTCTCCTGCAATTAGCAGAGATTAAGAAATCTTAATTTCTAGTGCTGTGAATGAACACCTTGGGAAGTTATTCGTGCTTTGACTGTCGTAGGAGTGACTAGTACACGCGTGCCCTGGGCTCAGCCCGTTCCCAGTGCAAAGGAATGTGCTGGGCAGCACACAGAACAGATTTTGGCAGGACTGCATCTATGTTTCTCTAGCTTTTCCAAGCAGTTACCTCTTCTATACAAAGAAAGGGACTTTGGAAATCCAGACACAGTCCTTTGCCAAGTTTTCACAGCTGTGATGTCCCACTGGGTCATTGCAGCACTGTGGCTCCCAGGTGTGCTCCATGCTGGGGGGCAGGTGAGGATCGTCCCCTACTCATTCCTCAGCCAGTGTTCTCCCACTGGTTTATGCTGTTCTCATTATTGTTGGTTAATGTCAAGACTGTCCTGCCTTGTAACTCAGGCTGAAGCCACTGGACTGCAGTTGCCAAGGCAACAAAACATTTTATGTGGCTCTCATACTTCATATAGTTAAAGACTAAACAAACCTGAAGAAATGGGCTGCAGTTTGTGAAGGACAGGGATGAAAGGATACAGAAATTTTGCTCTGGGACAGAGAGCAAAACAGGGAACAGTGATTGCAGGATGGAAGCTGATAGTACCAAAAAATTACCAAGCAGATGAGTTTCCTGGAAAGCTGCTTCAGGAGAGAAGAACTTCAGGAGAGAGGAATGAGCTGCATTGTGGTTATTTATTGCTTTTCCTGAGAGCTCTGCAGAGAGCAGCATGCTGAGAGCCCCAGTTAGAGCTGCCTTAGGTAATCCACCATACACACCACGGGCTTGGCAGCTGTGTTAACCAGGACCCTGGCACTGCCCCATGGAGGGCTGGGGGTCCTGGGGCTCCATGGGCAGCACACAATTTGAGGCTTGTACCCTGCAGCTGAGCTGCTCGTCCTTGAGTGGTCTGGCCAGGAGCGATGAACCCTCACGGGAACTTCAGGGGCTACCCCAAATGCTTCTGACTGCATTTGTTTGGCCAAAAGAGAGGGGAAATATGGCTTAGGAAGGAGGCTGGAAGTGTCTTGGCTGGCATTTTGGTGTTGAATAAAAGATGCAAGAAGAGGGAGCTAATACTGAGCTGGTCCTTATCCCTCCAGCCTGTGCATACGCAAAGTAGATGTATCTGCCAGCTCCCAATTTTTTCTCCTGGGTGCAGGTACTTGAGCTTAATATGAAAATTAAGGTTAAATGCTGCATTGGATGCACGGGGAGCGCAGGGCTCAATTCAGGCTCTGATGGGTTATGCCACTGGCTGTGGGCACGTGCTGGCACGGAGCAAGTTTTGAAATGTGGATGGACTCTGGAACATCTGCAGTGGGGAGGAGCACTGAACCTTTAATTAGGGATTTATGAACTGTGTAGAGATGATTGAGTCATTGTTTGACTTGCTTTCCAGAAATAGATGAGGGTTTTTTTAATCTCCTCTCTCCTTCGCACTGAACCTTTAATTAGGGATTTATGAACTGTGTAGAGATGATTGAGTCATTGTTTGACTTGCTTTCCAGAAATAGATGAGGGTTTTTTTAATCTCCTCTCTCCTTCTCTCCTTCCCTCCTTCCCCCATGAAGCACAGAGAAGCAGTGCTGGGCAGGGTGCCAGGCAGGGGCCAGTGCCTGCTTTGGCTGAACCATGGTGGGCACCAACAGCCCCTTCCTGTGGGGACCAGCAGCAGCCAGAATCCCAGTTGTGAATGTTACTTCCAAGAGACTGGGAGGGAGGCACACACCAGCCTTGCTCCTCACTGTTTGCCGAGGGCTGGCAGAAACACAACCTCCCTCTTTTCTGCCTTATGCGAACTGTGAAGAGGAAAAATCACTGCTCAGTGTGATTTGCAACAAACAACAGGGATTAAATTCCCAGATAGTTGTGAAAGGAGACAGAGGATATTCAGTTTCTGGGGTCAAAATGATGCTTTGTGCAGAATGTTACCCTGGGGTTTTGCAAAAAGCACTTCCTGAGGAGGGGTTGGGGACAGACTGGGAACGGGTGCTGGGTCATCACTGCAGCCTGGAGAAAATAGCTGCCTCTAGGGAAGATACTCCAGAGGGCCTGGATCTGGGTCTGAAGTACCTCCTCTGGGCATGTGGGTGGAAGGACCAGAGGTGCTTTTCACAGAGCAGAGAGCCCAGACCCACACTTGGGACAATTGTCATCCCTGGGCCAGCTGTGGGTCTGTCACACGCCACAATAAAGGAGAGCAAGAGCTGGGAGCAGGGAGCTGGGACTGGGAGCTGTCCTCTGGTGCTCAGGCTGTCAGCAGCAGAAGGCTGAGATCCAGCCCTAGTAATTAAGAGTCTGACTGTATGGGGATAACGATTCCCACTTCCATAAAGAGGAATTTTATCTTTTTACCTTCGTTTTGTCTCTTTGATCAGCCAGACCTCTCTGCCACATCTAGAGCTCACAAATGTATTCCAGGATTTTATAACCCATCATTTATACTTTCATAGATACAAATACATGTAAGGGTTTCCCTTTCAGACTCAGGCTTCCTGGTTAATTTCAGGATTTTTGCAGAGAGGGGACCCAATCCTGCAGCCATCATTGGGGTAAAACCAATTCAGTGGTCAGAGTTGATTCTGAGATGTTAAGAATGGTCATGTCTGGTAGGGGAGGTGGCTCTGCAGGCCCTCCTGCACAGCTTGACTTTGGGCTGCACCCTGTGCGAGCCCAGATGGTCGATGTCCTGCTGAGGAGCAGAGACAGCAGGCTCAGGTCTGACCAGGCTCTTTCCTCTTTTCTTTTCTTTTTTATTTTCAGGCTGAGAACACAGATGTCTAATTGGAACAGGGTATTTATCAACATAAGCTGCTTGGCTATTCAGGAACAAGCTAATCAAAATATTGTAAATATCATGCCTGGAGAAATGTCACCCTTTCCCATGGTTGCATTTACACCACTTTCCCATCAATTTAAGAAGGTGTGAACAAATATTGACAGCCTGTTGTGGTCCTGGGATCTGTGTGTCTGGTACAGACAACACATGGGTGGCTCCAGGGGAGGCTCTGGAACTGCCTGGCCTGGCTCCACTTGGGTCTGATTTAATGCCAAATGTTATTTCTATTTCTCCTGGATGTTTCTGGTGCCAGAGTTTGGTCTCCTCCTGCACATCCTCACTCAGAATGAAGGTGTTATTTCATGTAAGACATCCAATAAATTTCTGGAAATTAGAGTAAATGAGTTGTATTGTGCACTTTACACCCAAGCCAAATGATTTTGTTCATACCTTGGTGTTGCAGTAACAGTAACACTTGGTAATAGTAACATTTCTGTGTGCTTTTTGTAATATATAGTGGGTTATGCCTAAAGAAGCCTTTAGAGCAGTAACAACTCCAGAAAATTAATAGTTGCAATAGGTAGATGGAATTGATAGGCATTTTAATTTGTCATAGTTTCAGTTCCACAGAATAGCTGAATAATTACACTGCCTATGAAGAGAGACAATGTAATACTTCCCGTCACTATAGATCTAAATTGTCTCTCTTCCCTTTTAATGCAAGTGAAAATAAAGATATCTCTGGTATCTTCTGTTTTGATCATAATTTGAAAGCCCCAGAACGGCCCATACAGCTCTGTGTTGTGGTGTCAGGTGTACAGATTAATTATTTTAATGTAAAACTCAAACATTGGGTTAATTGCTCAAAGCACAAAACTGAGCTTGCCAGCGCCAATTCCAATGGGGAATTCCTCATCAGCTGAGCTGTGCTGGGCCATGTAGGAGGCGCGTTGGGCAGGATTTGTGAGGCTCTTAAATTCAAATTGAGGACCTAAAGAAAGGAGACTTTTCTCAAATTGCTGTGGTGGTTTTCTTTCACAAAATACAAGATTGTCCTTAAAATTGTAAATATGCTTTAGGTAGAAAGAGTTTATTTATATGTATTTTTAGAATGGAAGTTTCCGCATGGCTCACGCAGAACATTTCTTTAGTCATTCTGTGGAGAGCTGCAGGTTTTCCCAGTGCTGGGTCCCCAGGCAGAGCTCTGGGGTGGGATGGGAGCCACCAGGATGGGCATGACTTGGGCTTTATTTCTCTCTTGCAGCCTGAAGAACCAATAGTAGCTCGTCAGTGGAGAAGAGGACAAGCACTAACACTGCTTCTGTGGAGAGGAGCAGGTCAGCAGGAAAGGAGGCTTTCTGGGACAGTGATCCTATGTGGATTCAATATTAGTATGTAACTAATCTTTACTTTGGACAAATACATGGATTTTTTTTTTTTTATTTTGTGGTGAGTTTAAATATTTCAATGGATTTTTTTACCCTTTCAATATTTATTCAGCACAGCATCTAGAGTATGATAACTATCCTGTAAATACAGCACTTACTCATCAGTCATCTTCAGGGACAGTGGAAACAAACTATTTTACTTTTTCATATTTATTCTTAGATTTCTCCCAAGAGTATAAGATTATTCTACTACATTATCCATGATAGTGATGTAATCAGTCTTCAGTCAGAAATAAACACACTTTCTTCACCTTCTCCAGAATGGTTTGTGTCAACACATAAAGAGCAACAGCAATGAATCGTGGGGATTGAGTAATGGATGAGTTTCTTCTTTCCCTCTTTGTCTCTAGAGAAACAAAGGGTTCCGTGAGTACAGAACACTGAAAAGAAAGTGTGAATTCTTTTTCCTGCTGGTAGGATTCCTGAGGGCTCAACAGAAGCTGTTTGCTTTGTTGACTTTGCTGCAAGCCTGAGGCCGGATGCTGCTCTGCCCGCCAGCCCTTCCCGGAGAGCCGCAGGAGGCACAGTGGGAGCAGAGCCATGGCACAGAGCTGGCCACACCGTGCCCCTCCCTCAGGTGAGGTTGGTTACCTGTGCACCTGCAGGGAGGCAGTGGAGAGGCAGTGGAGACAGAGTTATCCAGCCCTGACGCTGCCGTGCACCAGCCAGCAGCAGCTCGTTCCCTCTGCCTGGCTTGGAGATCTGAGTGGAGAGAAGGAGCTGGGTTGGAGGAGAGACCTTCACTACTCTGCATCCCAGGGGCTGCCCAGAGCCCACTGGTCAGGAGCCTCAGCCCTCTGGGCTGTACTCGAGCCTCTAGTCCTGTGAAGGGACAGGTTGGCTGCGTTTCAGCATCACCTCGTTTGCTCTGTGTGGACACTTAGAGCCACTGTAGAAGCTCTGGGATATTAATTTGTGCTCTTGCATCAATGCCTTTCATGTGTGGAGGAGAATGGGTTTTTCACAGATGAGTAAACATCTCCTTGGGTTTCATAGCTGTGGGGTGGTTTCATTTATTGTGTTTTGGGTAATAACACAAGCCGCCAGTGTTCCTGAAGCTAAGCTGCCTCTTTACAGAGAGAATGATTTACAGAAATAGGGCACATCAGTCATGTGGGCTCAAGCTTGACTTTTCTGAGCCTTCATTCCCCAAAGGAGCCCTCCCCCAAGCAGTATCCAGGGTGCTGCAGAGGCGTTTTTGTCAGGAGACAAACCCAAAAATCTGTGTGCTCTAGTAATCACTACAAGCTAATTGCAGCAAATTAATTACAGCACGAACACACTTTCTTTCCCCAGGCAGGTGTGGAGACAGCTCTGCAGTGAGGTGGGTTGGACCCAGCCTCCGCTCCCAGCCCGTGCTAGGCTGGCTGTTCTCCCCTGGGCGTCCAGCCTGGCCTGGGGTTGGTGGCACTCTGGCAGCTCTGGGGCAGAGCAGGAGGGTCAGCGCTGCCCACAGGATTCCCACACCCCTCTCACCCCAGCCGGCCCTGGCGAGCGAGAGGCACGTGAGGTGCCCCCTCAGAGCCCTGTCTCTGCACCTCCTGCCCGCAGTGACGGGGCAGCACAGGATTTCCGTGTGTTGCCAGTATCACCCAGGTCCGGTCAATCAGGCTTTGGGCCTTAAATCCTTTTAATCTCTTGCTTTTCCTAAGTTCATTAGGCTTTCAAAGCAAGACATAAAATGACAAATCTGCTCATGGTAAGTCAGTGATCTCTGTAGAAATGCTGCCAGATCTCTGATGTCAAGCCTGGTCCAACGGCCCCAGGCGGAAATGTGTGAGGAGATGCATTAGAGAGCTTTGAAAAGGGTTCAGTGCAACCACTGCATCCCCCTAGGTTACTTTAAACTGAAGGGTAAAAACATTTGCCTATATTTTCTTAATTAAAATAATAACAGAAACACACTCAGCATTTTTCATGCAGAACATCTATAAGTAACAATTTGGTTTTGTCTGTTCTGGCCAAATGTTTTCCTGGCTTAAAATTCTGTCCCGGATAGTCTGTAAAGAAAGTAAATCTCAATAATTTATCTTCAGTCTGGTTGGGTCTCTCCTCAGACTCACTTTACAGACAGTGCTCACTGGGGTACTGGTGGCCCTGGGAGACAGCTGCAAATGTGAGTGCCAGCACTGAAACTGTAACATTTTAGATGGGTTTCATTAGAGTTTGTAGCCGGTACTAATGCATCTCTGTAGATTCTGGTGCAAGCGTGTCAGGTTGTGTTTCAGGGGCAGGACACTAACTTTCCGTGGTGGTTTATACTCAGCTCAGCACAGATAATTCGTGGTTTTATCTGGCTCCTTATGTGGAGCCGGAGCTCTATGGCAACAGGGTGTAACATGAGGCTGCCCTGAGACACATGCAGCTTCATACAGAGATTAATCATGGGAGAAGAATGCTCCTGCTATGTAAGTGGTGCTTCCTTTGTTAAGTTCCTATTGCATCAACTTAATTAGCAAGTCCTGACCTTTAAAACCACCTTGCATAATCTTCAAATTAAATATGTGGAAGTCTGTTTCTTCCTCTGGGCTGTAGTAGCAGCTTCCTGCACCTGTCTGAGGTCATTGACCTGAGCAGTTGCCAGCCCTCTCCCACAGCAAGAGGCTGTGGGGAATCCTCAGGGCTGGAGCGGATCTGGGGACAAGCAGGACCCACTTTGGGGGCTGAACGTTTGACATCTCGGGAGAGCAAATGTCATTAACACTGTGGTATGTTCCTTGCTGAAGTTACTGCACTGGGCTCAAGTGTGAGGCTTCATGCAAAGTTTTGTAGTGGGCCACTGCTCTCTAATCGAGCCCTGTCACCCACTTGCAGGTCTCTGACAAAAGCCTTTGTCTAACGTGGTTTTAATCGGTGTGTGCATTTGAATTTGCATATTAATAGCAAGGATCTGTTATTACAGCTGCTGTTGATGAGATGGTGTCAAGCCCATCTTCCCATCTGAGGAAAGAAACTGCATCTATTATGTAAAGAAGGACATTGACAGAAAACATGTCTGAGGATCATCCATTCTTTGTCTATCTTCCTTTATCTCTGCCTTTATTTTGCTCTTAATGGCTTTTATGAATGCATTCATTAAACTTCTTTTTTCCTCTTAGAACAAGGATCATTTAACAGGAGACTAGGACAGGATTTTGTGCCTGTTGTGACAGCTCCAAGCTAAATACAACAGTCTTGTTCAATGTTTTTGACTTGTAAAATGGCAAAAGGTGGCCCTGCACTGGGAGCCATTTTTTGCAGCTGACCCAGAAGAATAATTAACGTGCTGTAATAAACCACAGTCCTGCTCACTCTCCAGGTCTCAGCCTTTCACAGCCCCACAGGTGTTGGTTTCCCCATCGTCTCCGTGCCAGAGACTGGACTGTGCACAGTGGTGCCGATGGCACAGGAGGCAGATGGAGCACGGCTGCAGTTCCAGAGGATGCACAGGAGGAATGGGACAAGGAAGAGCTCATGGAATGGCTCTGAGCAAACCATGATAAAGGAGAACTATGGAAATAGAAAATACAAAGCAAAAATCCCAAGGAAAAAGCACTGCCCTCCATTCCAGCTCCACGAAAGGAGCTGGAGGAAGAGCAAACCCTGCAGCAGCCAGAGGAGTGCTGCAAACACATATTTATTAAGAACAGTGCTGGTCTTAACAGGCAGACAACCTCAATTCACCCACTGCTCGGTGCTACCAATTTAACAGCTTCTCCTAACGAGGAAATCATTATCTGTTAGGGAATGTGGAACCCAGCAGGTGCACAGGATTAAATATTGGAAAAGCATTTTGCTAATGCCAAAAACACGATGATGCAGTCTCAGGGATGAGTGGGACCCTCAGATGGATGCTGTGAGGATGCTGCCTTTGTGTTTGGCCTTGTGGAGCACGAAGATGGAGAGGTTTGTGCCACTGGGTGTGTTGGTTGGGTCTGCCAGAAGCCAGGCTCTGGTTGTAACAGGAACCACTGTGGATTCTTCCCTCAGCCTGCCCTTGGAAGTGGCATGAGGCACAGGCTGCTCAGGTGATGCCTTTGGCTGTTCCTGCAGGTTTAGGCAGCTGCAGATTTGGAAAGGTCTGGCCAGACTCCAGCTCACATCGTGCACCTCTCAACCACGAGAGTGCTGTCTCGATTGCTCCCACCATGACTCACTTTCTAGTGCAGATTTTTAGTTCCATAGTGCAGTGATGCATTAAAATGAATCTCAGTAAAAAGGCAAAGCTAATTATAAAAAACACAAACAATTCCCCACCACTCTCTTGTCCTGAGCATCTATGGCCACTGACCAGTAAGTGCTTACAGGCTCTGAAAAAAGGAAGACGAAATCAGTCTCTGCTCTTGCGCCCAGAGGTTGTTTTCCTCTCCAAATGTCCCATCTGCAGCCTCTCCCTGGCACAGCTCGGGTGGTTATGTCTCCCTTATAATCAGTTCTATGTAATTTACTATTAGTGTTGTAGCAATGAGGATCTGAGGCTATAGGGTAATTAGGTTTATAGTGAAATTAGAGTATCCAATAGATTTAGAGACAAGAGAGGCTTTAGGGCAGCAGATTCTTCTTTGGATCTGGAATAGGAACAACAAACTTCCAGCTAGATCTAGACTAGAAAAAAATTCGGCTTCAATTTAACATAATTATGGCAACAAATTAGACAGTTTGGGAGAAAGGGTAGTAAGTTCCAGTAAAATTAAGTAGTATAAACCTAATTTATTATTTCAAATTTGGGAAGTTTAAATAGTATTACAATCATCACCTAATTTCACAGGGTTTGAAATAAATTTGTTGTTTTGCATTGGACAGAAAGTTGGAACTGCCAGTTGCCAGCTGTGATTGCACATGTTGTGGGTTGTGTTTGGGGGCTTGTTCAACCCTCTGTTGCCATTCAGCATCATGCACTTGTATGTGAAAATGCCCAGTGTGGTGATTTCTGTTCTGAGAACAGGATATTTGTGTCTGTGCCAGTTCTAAAGTGAGCACAAACATAGTCATGCATTGCAAAAGGAATGTTAAAAATAAATTATTTTAAACTGTGCTATATAGTTGGATTAATTTTGGGGTTTTGAGGATTTATTTCAGTTGCGTCTCTTTTCCTCCAGCCAAACCCTGTTCACCTCAGAGAGGCTCTGGCACAGCAGGATGCCTGTTTGGGTCACACTAGTCTTTCCCTCTCCCACCTGCTCCTCCATGAGGTTTCCTGTGAGAACAGGAGCCCATCTCCCTGCGTCTCTGCCAGCTCTGAGGGCATGGGAGCGGTGGCTGCTGCAGCAGCAGGACCCCACTCAGGGCTGGCAGCCCTGGGGGAGAGCAGAGCCCAGACAATGTGCAAGGGGAGAGCAGTGTTGGAATAGCAAATAGAGCTCAGGAAATAATCCATCACCCTCTCAGCACTGAGAGCACTGTGGCAAACGTGCTGACAGCCTGCCTGGCCCTGCCTCCCCTCTTATCCAGTCATCTCAGTATATTCATGGTGAGTAATAAAGTAATATTTTAAATTCAAACCCAATTTCTTTGCATAGAAACACCAGGCTCCTGTCCCAGGAGGGGCATTTAGAAAGGCCTCAGAGACATTTAGCAGCATTTTCTCTTGGAAGTCAATCTAGAGAACAGCTCTGGAGCCATTTCCTGTTGGTGGTCTTCAATATGTGTGTTTTAAATAGTCAGCTGCTGTTTGAGTTTAATATAAAACATGAGTATTTTATTTAATTAAACATGCAGTTAAAGAATATATACAGTTTGCAGAGGGATGTTCTATGGCTCCTCTGCCCCTTGATGTGTCACCAGGGTACTGCTGTCTCCTTCTTGCTGAGCAATAAGCTGGCAGCGACTTCAGCAGTGCCCTTGGGGATAATGCTGGTCCCCAGAGCAAGTCTTCCCCTTTGCTGCTGAGAAGGACCCAAGGCTTATTAAGTCATTTGACCCCTTGGGAGGATTTATTCCTGTGGCAGAGCAGATGACGTGGCTCTGCCTGTGCCATTGCTGAGCCTCACAGCCCAGCAGGGCACCCCTGAGGGCTGGAGGTTCTGTTATCTCTGATGTTGTATCAGACTGTAAGTCTGGGTCATTAAATATCTCCTGGGTGTTCTCCCCTCAAACTTTTCCTCATTTTTCTTGCCCAGGCAATTCCTCCCACCATTGCAATTGTACTTTGCACGTTTTTTCACTTGCTGACTTTCCTTTCAGAGAGTAGCAAAGGCCACACCTGGGGATCTGCAAGGTATTGGTTTAGTCGTGAAAGACTAAATTCCATGTTTTATTGCTCATGTCATAGAGGCACCTCAGATGCTGGAGGACACAGTCCCCGAAACTTGGACCCAGACTAGCACCAGACAGGGTGATAATGACCTGGCAGGGCTAACAGGGGTGGCTCTTTGCCTGATCTGCTGCAGAACTGTTGAAGTCATTGGTTTCCTGCAGGATGCAGATTCACTGCTCTGGCTTCTCCACTGCAACATGTACCCAGAATGTCCCTGGCCTCTCCAATCCCATATGATAATCAGCAGAGCAGAAATAGTGCTTTTATGCCTCCTGCATACTACTTTGGGTGACTTGTGTAAACAAAATATTAGCCAGAGAGTGAATCCAGAGTGCAAAATGTGCTGGGTTTTGTGCGCTGTCTGTGCTAGTGTTTAACCATGCATCAGCCAAAAATAGCAGACTCTGGAGATACTCAGTAGTCTCCTGCTCATCAGCTCATAACATTCCTGTTGTCTCGCAGAGACTGTCTCGACTGCAGAGCAGTTTCTGCCACCTGCAGTAGATGTACAGGCAGAGCCGGGGTCCTGTCCCTGCCTCTTGGGGGGGCTTTCCTTGCCCTTCATACAGGGTGAGAGGGCACCATTTGTGTGAGTGCACTCACCACAGAGTGCCCCAGACTGGGCCAGGGACATTGCAAAGCACAAATGCCTCAGGCGTGCAGCCACTATGCACAAACCACTCATAGGAGCCACCCCAGCAGCTTTTGTTTTAAAACTGTGAAAATAATTTTGCATGTTTAACACTGCTGTAATAGCTGCAATGGTATTTACAATCCCAGTCAGCCAGAATCTCTGCCAGAACTGTTGTGAGTGGTGGCCTTGTAAAGTCAGTCTCTGCTTTCACTTAGGAGTGTGAACACAATGCTCTCAGGGGTTGCCACGTTGGTCACAGCTGTACAAAGAAATGCTCATTAACTGGCTTATTCCCCCCAAAACGGGCAGCACAGAGTGTCTGCCAGGCACTTGGAGGCTCCAGTTGGCACAGGCAATTCTGCTGGGCTTTTTCTGGAAAGACACAGCATCAGCCCTCTGGAAACTCCTGTATGGAGTATTTCTTGCCTCTCCTCACCATAAGTCATTGGCACAGAGCTGCAGCCAGGTGCTCTGGCTCGTCAGGAGAGCGCCGGTGACAGCACCTGGAGTTAATTACAGGAGAATTAGGGAATAGCCAGGGAAACCCTACTGCAGCAGAAGCAGGATACCAAATCCACTCTCATCTCTCCCAGCCCCTGCAGGGTGGTCTGTTCTGAGGGTGACTCCTGTGGAGTGAGCTGGCCTGCTCTGACTGGGAGCAGCACTCGTCTGTAGACTGTGGGATGGGGGACTGGTGAGTGGAGCACTGCACCTGCCTTGCAGCCTGGATCCCTGCTGTTAATCACTCCGGTAAATTGCACTAGTGGGATTTGCGTAACAAGTCAGGTGAGAGTGCTGCGACAGATTGACAGGGGTGCAGGGGCAGGAGCTGTCAGTTCACAGGTGCTGCTGTGCTCCCTGGGGTGACAGGCAGGTGACAGGACAAGCTGAAAAGGTCTGTGTATGTATGCACATGCATTTTGCAGGAGAAGTCTCTTAAATAGCAAACCTGCAGGTTTCAGACTGTCCTTGCAGCTGGTTTTCTGTGTTGGTCTCTTTCTGGTGAAAGTGCCTTGCTGAGATGTCTTTAATGTTTAGTAAATTATCTCGTTTTTCTACCTTCTGTCTGTATCTGTTTGCCAACACACAGTGCTTATTGCTCCTCAGCAGCAGGGGGTCCTGCTTTTGGCATTTTTATTTCACTGATGTTTGGGTTTTTATTCAAGTGGTTTCCCAGCAATATTCTCTGCCCGTGGGTCATGCCTCTACTGTGTGTGGACTTGGGATAGTGCTGGAGTAGAGACAGGAAAGCCTCTACTCAAAAAAAGGTAGCTGCTGATTTTTCACTGAGGTGAGCTGGGGTGTAAGAAAGCAACATTAATGCTTACTAGTTTTTAGGCATCAAAGTTTGTAAATCTGCAGTCTGAAACTTGTCCACACAGCAAAACGAGTTTCTGCAGCCTGGTTTGCTCTATGCCCCATCAATCCATTCAAACTCATGCTTCCCTGTTCCCCCTTGCCTCCAAATGCCTCTACCCTGCTGTGTGGAAAGCTGTTTTGTTTTGTTTTCCTCTTGCCAAGCCTGGTGCCTCCTTAACAGACGAGTGGGCTGAGGCGAAGCCCATCTGGGTGGGAGTCGGGAGTGAGGGGAAGCGTGGGAGGAACAAATGCTTCACATCATGAGATAAACTTGGTGAGCTTGCCTTAAAAGCTCCCCGTGGCTTCAGCACATATTAATGGCAGCACAAAAATCCAACCCCAAACCAAACCAGCCTGGAGATGTGTTACCAGCATGCAAAACCTGGTGGCAGGTGCCAGTGTGTCCCTGCTGCGGTGCCTGCTAAGCCCCCAGTAGCCAGGGAGCTCCCACATCACTGAGCCACTCAGCCTGGCCCTGCCCAGCAGCCCCAGCCCTGTCCCCTGCCAGGTGTGGGGCTGTGCCAGCATCAGGCACCCTCCCTGCAGGGAGATGGCTTTTGGAGCAGGAAAGGCTGAACAGGAGAGTGGGAGGGAATTGTGATAACACAGGGAGGGGAGAGCAGTGTGGAGAGCTAATGGTGAACCTCTGCTGGCCAAGTACAAAAACATTTTGCAGTTATCTGGAGTCTTTCACCTCAGGCTCTCAAAGCTCCTTAGAAATATCAGCTAATTAAACCTCCAGTGTTAATTAACCACACTTTGCTGATAAGAATGCAGTTTGGAGAGGAACTGCCTGTTCTCCAGGCGCTGCCAATGCCCTTGTCATCACACAGCAGCAAGGAAGGCCTGGGTAGGAGGAGGTGGGTATGTCCCACTGTGGTTGGACCTGGAGGTTTGGGAGCCTTCCCTTTGCTTTGGAGAGCTTCTCCCAGAGGAGCTGGGAAGGTCCTGTGTGGATCAGGCAAACTGGAGTGTGGGCAAAGCCCTGTGGTGGGATGGGACATCCTTCTGGGTGATTGCCACAGCAGTGTGGAGAAGTCCCAAGTTAATGAGAGAACAACTAGATATGGAGCAAGAGACTGAGAGTGATGAGAAGGTAATTTTTATGACACTATTCTGAGTCTGTGCAGGGTGACTTACTTCTCCCAGCCAAGGTCTGGGTTTGGGATGACATATATTATTCATATAGCAAGAATGTATGTCTTCCTTCCTGGTTTTCTTTTGAAAATATCTTCTATTCATAGCACTGCTAAAAGTGTGATATAATTTATCTGAAGGTACAATCAGAAATTTTTTTAATATTCCAAAGCTGTAGTCAGCAGGGAACGTGGTGGTTAATATTCAGGGCCACAAGCCTCCATGATTTTGAGTCACAACTA
This sequence comes from Notiomystis cincta, assembly GCA_013398075.1. Classification (NCBI taxonomy): domain Eukaryota; kingdom Metazoa; phylum Chordata; class Aves; order Passeriformes; family Notiomystidae; genus Notiomystis; species Notiomystis cincta. Next base: position 75,211 of record VZRX01010426.1, read on the forward strand.
TTTTTTAGTGTATGAGGCAAGAGACGTAGCCCTGAGTGAAGAGTGGCAGGCACAGCTCCTGGCTGCCTCTAGGCACCCCAGCTAGGCTAGAAAGTGTCCTCCTGCCCTGGGCTTCCTAATGAGGAGGTGGTGGGGCATGACCATTTGAGCTGCAAAACCTCTGGGCAGGTCTGAACTTGCTGCTGCTCCTTCTCATGTCCTTGGAAGACTCTTCCTTGCTCCTCCTCCTTCTGGAGCCTGGGGAGGGTGCTGGGGTGAAAGTTTCCCTGCTGTGTCCTCCTGAAGTCCCCCTGTGGCTCTTGCCTTGGGGCCCAGTTTTCCCTGAGTGTTGCTGATGGCTGCCCTTGTTTAATGTCAGTGATGTCATGGAACAGAATTTCAGGGAAAGTTCCCTAAAATCATGAATTAAATTCTTTCCAGCTCAGGGCTTTTACCATTGCATTCAGAATTTCAGGTAAAACAGATCAATCTGTGAGCTTGCCATAACCTGTGGTTCTTACTTTGCTGCCAGTGACAGTGTGACCTAATTTTGAAAGGTCTGAATAACTTGCATTTGGCCCCTGGATATGACACAGAATCCAGCTCCTTTCCCCTTTATTATACCTGTGGCAATAATTATTCTTCCTCTCCAAACATAGCATTTTCCTCTTTAGAAGGGCCTTTTCTCATTCTCATTTCCATCCTGGAAGTGCTGGTTTCTGTTCTATTTTTAATGGAAAGGCTGGAGGGCAAATGCAATTAAACCACAGTGCATGAACTGTAACTTGAAATAGATTTTAAAAAACCCCAAACACCACCTTGTCACTAGCAGAGGACTGGCTTTCTAATCTGGGCTCCATCACAAGTCCAGGTTTCAGTTCTTGTGATCAGAGCAAGTGAGACCAGATTATGGAGGATTTGGGGCAAAGTGCACTGAGTGTGTTAATGAAGGAGATCTGGGCTCCAGTTATCCCATGGCTGGAACTGGATGACAAAGCAGCACTCAGGATCACTCCTGGTGTCATGACAGGGAGCCCAGCTGTGTGTGAGTGTGGAGCTGCTCCCCTTGCATCTGGCACAGAGGGTTATAAAGGCAAATGTGTTATCACCACCTGAGATGTCCCTCATGGCCAAAGGTGTGTGGCTGTAGGATGCTGAGGCTGCTGATGCCTCCCTGTGCAGACCCTGTGAGCCCATGCCATGGGTGAGGAGGCAGCTGGGAAGGATGGAGTGACCTGCTGTTATTGCTAACAGATAGGATCAATGATGAAAGGTGTCATCCTTCTTCATTTTCTTGCCATGCTGGAATCAATGCCCTGCCTCGTGCAGGGGCCACTGCTGAAGGCTGTGCTTGTCTGTTATCTGTAAATCCTCCTGATTTACACCAAACCTTACATTTCTGCCATGTGAAAAATGGGCCACACGTCAGTGCCGCTGATCATGTCTTGGACTCGGTAACCTCAGAGTGCCTGCTCCAAAATTATTCCATAAGATCATCTACTGCACTAGTGATTTATCCCACAGACTACATCGTGATGACTCAGGCTGGTTGTTGCAGACAGAGAGGAAGGTATGGCTGCTTCACTGAAATGGTGCATTTCCATGGAGAGGTGGGAAATTATTATTAAAAAATCGTTATTGAGGAATAAAATCTCCACAAGTGCTGGGAAAAGAGCATCCATTTAAATTATTGCATTGAGCCCTTGCTCAGCAGAATGTCCAGAATCTCTTGGGAAAGTTCCTTATGGGAATCAGGACTCTGGGTGTGCCTGACAGGGATTAAAACCAGAGACCCAGCTTGCTCCATATCTCATTTGGCATCCAGGGGCTCAGCAGGAGGGTGCAAGCCCTCAAAACTGACAAAAAACTGGACACATACAGAATGGAAAATAGAGTTCAGCTGTGCTCTCCAGCCTGATGTGATTGCTCTGTTGGTGTCCTGCTGTTGCCTGAGCCCTCCTCACCTTCTGCTTCACTGAATTTGACACCTTTGTAGTTACAAAAGGGAAAAGTGTTTTTGTAAAGTCAATGTACTTTAAGGCAGGAAAACAAATTTGTGGTTCTCCTAAAGAGGATGAAAACTGCTTGCCACTCAGCTGTATGTTTGTGGGATTTTGACACTGGGAGCTTCAGCTCTTTTATTAGCTGCAACTTTTCCCCTGCTTTATTTTCCTTCAGCTGCAAAACCTCTGCAGGGACAGACTCCTGCAGCCCTGTATGTGGCCCCATTGCTCTCATCTGCTTGCAAGTGAGTTTGTTCCCTGGGGAGACATCTCTGGGCTGTGGAGAGGCACAAAACAGGGAGTCAGAGATGTCTTGTCCATCCTTTGTCTTTCCTGCTCATACCTTATGGGTGAGGAGCATGTGCATGTCCAGTGGGGATTGCTCCTGATAATTTCCAGAGGTGTAATGCTGGCTGGTCAAATTCTGGCATGTTTAGACAAAGTTAATTACCAATTCTAGAAAACTGTCCACATCAAAAGTTTAAGAATTGTACTAATTTAATAAGGAGTCACTTGTAATACCTTGTTACTTCCTCAGCTCTAATGATGCTTATCAGTCCATGCTGATAATTAGTATCATGTGCAAAGCAAGAGCTGGTGCAGTGCCCAGGGAACAGATGGAAATCTCTCCCTGTTGAGGCTGGAGAGATGTTCCAGGGACAGCGTGGTGGCAGCCAGGGAATGCAGTCTAGGCTGGGGGTGCAGTCCAGGCTGTCCTCAGCACAGGGGTTTGCTTTCTGGGGGGCTCACACTTGCACCTGCAGCCCCAAGGCAGCACAGAGGAGCCTCCCTGCTGCATGGCACCCACTGCCTGCCAGTGGCTGTGGAACAACCTGCTCCAGTGAAAGGTGTCCCTGCCCGTGGCAGGGAGGTGGAATTAGATGGGCTTTAAGGTCCCTTCCAACCCAAGACATTTTGGGATTCTGTGATTAACTCGGCCACCTTCTAATGCCATTAAGTTGGGAAAGGGTTTACGGGCAGCTCCTGAGAGCTTTTATAGTCATTAAAGCTTTTGTAACTGTAAGACCTTGTGACCATTCAAGCCACCACCCAGTGTAGCTGTGTCTAAAGGTGTCCAGGGTGGTCCCTCACCTGCCTCTTTCTCCTGGGAGTTGCTCCAGGAGGTGTCTGTAAGTGCAGGTGCAGAGGGTCTGTGCTACAGCAGTCGTGCTGCTTTGCTGCAGTGCAGGTGAAAGGCAGAATTGCAGGAAGGTAATAAACTGCCCCATTTACCAACCGATTAAACACCTATTTAAAGCCTGACTTGGCCGCTCAGGCAGCAGAAAACAAGGTACAAGGCAGTACAGCCTGGAACAACTGCTTGATGGCCATTCTGACTGCAGCTTTTCAAAAGTTCAGGTTCTGTTAATCTCCAAAATATGGTTTCATCTGCCTGCAGCAGCTGCCTTTTGCATGTTTTTCTAATGTTTATAAGATGTTCCTGTTTTACATAAAGTTCACAGCATTTAATTAATGTGTTTGAGCAAATTAAAAATAACAAGATGCCACCTCTCTCCAGGCTGTGGGAAAGACTCCAGTTAACAGGAAAATATCCCTGTCCACCCTGCTGATGCCAGACTCCCCTCCTGCTGTACCTCATGCCACTTCGTTTTTTAAATTGGCAGCTTATTGAAATTAAAATATTGCATTTGTGTGTGTTGTCAGTAGCATTTAAGCTGTTCACTTTTTGGAAATCTGCTAGTTCTCCATGGGGCAAGCACAGGGATAAATTCCAAATAATAGGTGGATGAAACAGTCTTTCATCCATGTAGTGAAATCCTTCCAAGAAAACTGATTTAGAGGTAAAACTCTTAAAAGTCATCCAGAGCAGCTTTTTGGGATAGTTTATATTTTTGTGTAGTAAACAAAATTATCTCCAAAGAGATGTTTAAGTTAGAAGTGTGCTGCCTTCTGTGGGGGGATCTTCAAACCTAAATGAAAAACTATTGGGACCCACACTTATCCTGCAAGGTGGTGGTATTAAAAATACAGACTCTAACAGGCAGAGCAGTTCCTCCTGCAGTGTCTAATAAATGTGGGCTGCCAGTCTGTTGTTCACCATCAGAAAAATTTGCATTTATCTCTGGCATTTCCTGTGTGCCCTCCTGAATACACAGGAGCAGTTGTTAAAAATAAATGCCCCAGCATTGTGCTTTACATCCTCCTTATGATGTGTGTGGAGCAAGTGGCTCTACAGCTGAGGCTGTGTGTGTGTTAAGTAGGAGGGTATTTTTAAAAGATCTTAAACAAAAAAAGCTGGTCAGAGGCAGTGGAATCTTTGCCGTTTCATCCTGTTATGTCTTATACCAGAAAGACTTCGTGGAGGATTGTGATGATGTGCTGTGACTGACGTTACCAGAGCCCAGACCTTGCAGGGTCAGCAGAAGTTTCAGCAGAAACCGAACGTCACGTGTTGTGTGAGGAGGGTCTGAGCAGGCAGATATGTCCCAGCATGGGAACTGGGACTCAGTTCTCTGCTTGTGCCTTGGTGTCCCTCTGCTTCACTATTTCTATGCAACTGAGGGGTTTAATGCTGCATAACTGCTCCAAATGTGGCAGCACCTGCACGTTGCCCCCTGTGAAATGCTGTTTTGCAGCCTTGAGTGGCACCTACTTATTCAGGTTTGTATTCAGTAAATGCCCAATATGTATGTGAAGGGACACAAAACATTAGTAGCACTCTGCTTTGCCCTTACAGAAATGAAATACATGAATACTTATTGGTAAGGAACTGTGGGAAAATGATAGGTGTGTGTGAGCCAGAGAGGGGCAAATTATACAGGCACAACCAAGTGGGTTGAATGTGCCCAGGCACTGTTGTCCAGGGGCTTGGCTGGGATACAGATTGGTGAGCAAGACCCTGCTTTAAACTCAGTTTTGAGACAATCCATGTAGCTGTGTGTTTGTGGGTAGGTGGGTGCCCCTGGGTACCCTGGGTGCACAGGTTTCATGCTGATCACAGCAAACAGCAGTCCTTGAGTTGGGCCATTCCTTCCACTGCCAGAACATCTGTGAATGCTGCTGCCCCTAATCAGCAGTGCTCCTGCTTCTGCCCCAGCACTGAGGTCAGTGCAGAAGCAGAGATAAACCTTAGTGTTTGAGCTGAGACACAGGGGAGCTGCTGGAATAAATTTATGCTTTCTTGTCTGGAGTAAATGCAAATAACCTTCCTAGTGCCACAGATCCTGATTACAAATCTCTCTTGCAACCCCTTTTGACTGAACTGTGCTTTTCTGTCCCAAAATCTGGAATTTGCCCCTTGCTTTTTCAAATCTCTTGCTGCCATGTTTGTGCAGTATCAGTTGGAGGCCACAGAGAGCAGGTTTAAGTATCAGATTTAACACCTGCTGCTGCTGGTGGCAGACGCAGGGTTGGTCAAATTTTTCATGGCCAGATTTTGATGCCAGCCACCCTGGCCATGGGGACCATTCTGGGAACAGCTCATTGATGGGTGCAGGGCAGAGGCTGGTGGCTGCAATAAAGCATCTGTCACATCCCAGGTGATTGCACCCAGGTGCATTTTGAGTGTGACCTTTTGAATGTATTGAAGCTTTTTCACTGCCACTGGCATTAGAATTTTCTACCCTTGACAATTAAACTTTCACCTATGTGTTTCAAAAAACAAGCCCAAAAATCTCCCATTCAATAAAAAACCAAAAAAAGTCTCACTGAGGAAGGAAGTACACAAGGAAAATCACGAGACAGTGAAATCCAGGCTGTAAAGGCTGGGTGAATGTCTTATCACAGGGCTGCAGACTGGAGTGGGGCATGGACTGACATGATTATGCAGAGGATGGAAGAGCCTCAAAATGCAGTAAGAGAGGAGCTGGGTGCAGCCCAGAGCATAGGAAATGGATCAGGATGAGTTACATGAGCCCAGCATTCCCGCTGAGGCCAAGCTCTCAAAGGTGCCCAGTTCCTTCTTGCAGGGAGTTGCTCAAGAGAGCAGAGCCCAGGCAGGCTGGGCACTCCCTCAGATCAGGGGTCTCTGGGAGGAGTTGTATGTTGTCCCATGCTCTGCATGAGGAGCTGGGAATTAAATTCATCTCTTCCTGAATGAAGGCCATTTCTAATGGAGCCAGTGGTTTAGAGAGGGAAGTGCTACTGACCTAGTGCATGGGGCTCATCTTTCAGCCAGTTCAGTCTTGTTAATGTATTTCTTCCCTCATAATTAGCCTTTCCTGTCATGACTCAGGGCACATGTTTTATCCCCTACAGGGCCTGTGGGCTGGAATTGGTGTTTTCCTGCTGGTGGTGTAGCTTTGCTGGGGGGGGGGGGGGT
>VZRX01010426.1:81526-123918 GCA_013398075.1 Notiomystis cincta
GGGGGGGGCGGATGTCTCCTCAGGTTCAGAAGCTGCCAGAGTTCAGCTGCAGACACCTGGGAAAAGGGCTTGAAGGAAAGGATATGCTGGAAAGCAATTCACACTGTCAGGTTTGGAGTCAAACAGAATAAAAATGATAGCTTTTAAAAATTCATGGTTGTGTTAATTCACTCAGTCAAGTGTAATTAAATGTAGAGACTAAATGGATTTATATAAACACTCTGTGGGAGCCTGCCAATCTTCTAGGGAAATGAACCCCCAAACAAATGAACAAACTTTTAAAATCTTCAGCTCTGCCTCTTTCCAAGAGCAGAGCTGGGGGCTCTGGAGAAGCATCCAAGGGTCTCTCTGTGCCTGGATATTTCCAGGGGAGATGCTGTACCTGTTAGTCTGGAGGGCTGAGGGACAACTCCTCACATTTTCTGCTGTACACACCTTCCTGTTGCAGCACAGACCCACAGATCTGTTCAGAACATGGCTTTGAATGCCAGCAGATGGAGATGCTGGGCTTGGCATTCATCTACACCCACCAGGAATTTCTCATGCCCCTGCCTTGTCCTTCAGCAGCAGTGGGAGGTACAGGACCAGGACCAAGAACTGCTGGCCAGGGCACCTGGATCTCTGTGCTCTGGTCCTTTACCTGTCAAAACACAGACTGCCTGATGGAAAATAGTTGTCCCAGCTTCAGAATCTGTGAAAAAAGAAGAACCAAAAAGGGGCGTGGGAAGAGGCTGCATACACAATTAGGCAATGGATGGCTCAAAGGTGAGGTCTCCTCCACAGGAGAGGTTTTCTCCTACAAATTGCACCTCACTACCAATAAGTGTTGGAAGCCAGGTGTGTGCAAATGGCACTGAGGTGCAGAGGAACCCACCTGGCCCTGCTAAACTCCTGCACCACAGCAGGGGTCAGGCAGTGGTGGATTTCTGGCAGCCTGTGGGAGCGGACAGTGCCCTGTGCCCCTGTGTCTCCATGTCACCTGTGCCAAGAGCTGCAGTGCATTTTCTGGTTCCTACACACAGACCAGGGCACTTTGGGAGGTATTTCTCCTAAATTTCTTCTTAGGAATTCCTCTGTTGCCATGAGCTGAATTGTGAAAAATCATCTACAGCAGAGTGAGAAAGGGAAGATAAGATGTTGCTGAATTCATTTCTTTCCTATTTGTGGTTTTTTTTTTCTCTTTCTTTTTCTCAGTTGAATTCTCACCTTCTCACAACAGTTCTTGCATATCACTGTAAACTTCATTTAATCCTTTTGTGAAGTGAAAGTAAATATGACTGAAAGACAAAATACATGTTGCACTCGATGTAAGACTGATGACACGTCCCCCAGTTATCTTCAGCGGTGATATAGCTATAATCAAATTCGGAGAGCAGCTGTCTTATTCAGCACTGCTGACAGGGATGCAGTGAAGTAGAATTGATGCTGCCTCTCGTTAATCCGGCAGCAGCCCGACAGCCCCTGTGGGGATGTGTTCACCCAGCCTTGGCACAGCTCCACACACCACCAGCAGCACGGGGCCATCACCAGACTCTGCTCTGCCCCTCACTCTGGCACTGGCGCTCTGCTAATCCACCACCCCAGAGCTGCTGCTCCCAGCTGGCTCTTGCACATCCCCCAGTGTGGTGGGAAGTGGGACAGAGCCTCTAGGCATCTTGTCCCTGGTGGGCTGCCATGGCCTTCTGAGCCATCACCTTGCATTGCCTGTTCCTGACAGCTCCAGCAAAGCAGGGAATTTCTTCTGTTGGTCTTCAAAGTCAGACAAGCACCAGAGCTACTTTTATTTTTATTTTTTTAATTTCAGCACAAATAGTTGTTTGAGTAGAGGACTCATTTCAGCTGTCTGTTTTCTCAAAAAAAAATAAAAATCTCCAGCTCCCTGCTGTCCCAACTGCAGCAGGATGCCGGCCGGAGCTCTGCGCCGCAGTGGGACGTGTCCATCAGCAGCAGGGAACCTGGTGGTTTAATATCCCCAGAACCTTCTGTGGTGCTCTTGGGTTTTCACAGACAGTCTAATAGTGGTGTTCAAAATAATTGCCAGAGAGGGAAAGTGTGCCTTATCACAGGGAGCAGCACATGGACAATGGAAGCGTTTCAGAGCATATTTTTAGGACAGAAAAAAAAAAAATCAATCTTAATCTTATGCTTTTTCATCATATGCCTTGAGCAGTGAAAAGGAGGAAAAAGGGATCAGCATTTTTGCTTATTGGATGGGGTTGTGAGAGACATGGTCTGGTGGAAGGAATCCCTGGGGTCAGCAGGGGCCAGGGCAGCAGATGCACCCAGCAGGATTTACAGTGGTTTTGCCTCTCCTTGGTGCCCGCTTGGGAAAGTCAAACGTTTATGTGTAACCTAAAAGAAAAGCTGTTCTGCTTGTGTGAGTTATTGGGTAATAACGAGGAAAGGCACTGCAGTCAATAAAAGTAAATTAACAACTAGAGACAACAAACCCTGCTTCTCTGACTGGCATAAAGCAATCCTGTGCTGAAGGAAGAAAAAATGTCACAGTTTATGAGAAGGCAGGTCAGGTCCAAGAGGAATGGGCCATAGCATTTTGTGGGATATTTGTGATCACGACTTTTTCTTCCTAAACTTGTGGGGTTTATTCACAGCACAAGCCAAGCAGCTCCACAGAGCAGAGGAGATCCCAAGCCCCTTGGCATGGTGGGTGCAGCCCACAGCCAGTGCAGGGCTGCCCACACCTGCCCTTGTGGTTGTACTGCTCATGCAGCACGAATTAGGAGGCTTAATTATTTCAATAGAGGTTAATTACATTAGTCACTACAGCAAATCTCCCATTCATGCCATGCTTTCCACTTCATTTAATTCATTACCCCCTGTGACAGTAGATTTCTGCATAGAACTGCTCCTTTATATCCCATGTCCCTTCCAAGAGCAATCCTCTATGTTGGCCCTTTGCTTGCTTTTGCTCTTGTTCCTCTCAGTGTTCCTGGTGGCAGCGACAAAGTGGTTTGGTGGGAAGAGGTGGGAGCAGCCTAGGACATGCTCTGCCCCAGGTGAAGGGGGTGGGTAAAGCAGTGCAGAGCCCAGCTCAGCATCAGATTCTTGCCCTGTGGGGACAGGCTGTGAACCCCACACTCTGTGTGGCCTGTGCTGGAGCTGAGCAGATGATGACCCTGGATTATGTACATCACCCCCCTTCTCTGCTTTGCACATCACCCCCTTCTCTGCTGTACACGTCACCCCCTTCCCTCGCTGCATCTTTGCTCAAAAACAGCACTTGCAGATAGGTGTCCTCTCCCACTTGCCAAGCAGGGTGCCATGCTGTGCTGGTCTTCACCCATGAGCCTGCTCCCTCTTGACTGCCCTGATACCAGACTGTCCATCATGGGAAAATTCAGCTGGTTGTGCACACCTTGCAATGATTCTGAAGGAGCCGTTCCTCATAGTTTAATGTGTTTCTGTAAATGGCAAAGTTCTTGGATGGCATTTAATTAGTTTTACTGTGCCTTCCCTACTCAGAAGAGATGTATCATAATAGCTGAAGGATTCATAAAAAGACATGTTTTAATCAGAAATTCAAATGCAAACCAAGACAGAACAACAAAGATCTGAAAATAAAACCAGAATTTTAAAAATTGCCCAGATGAGACTCAGTGCCACAGGCACATGGTGCTGCTGTTAGAAGCAAACCAGTGAGCTGCTCTCATCAGCCAGAAGCCCCAGCTCTGACCCAGCTAATGCTGGATCACACAGATAATCCTCTGGGGACATGGTGGCATTGGGAAGGGCATTGGTGGCATTGGGAAGGGCATTGGCCACGCTTCTCCAAAGGCTCACAAGGACTGTGTAAAGCTGGTCCCAAATTATGATGGACCTGGTGCACATTGTCATTGGTTGAAGCATGTTTGTCATACCCTGGAGTTTAATATGTGGCCACTGTCAAGGTGCCCTGAGCAAACCTGTGTGTGCTGCACAGAAAGGGTATTTGCCTTTCCAAGGTTTTTCAGGGCTGCCAAAGCCTGGGGAACAGGAGCTCTGTGCCACTGCCTGGCTCCATCTCTCCTTGTTCTATTTTGCTTTTAAACTTAGTTCATTCCTTTCTCACTGCACCTGGGAATTCATCATTCCTGTGTCTCCAGCTTCTCCAGCCCCCCTGCTCACAGCGTAGGGGGAGATTTCTACAGTCATGTAGACCCAGTGCCCAAATTGTGGCTGCTGACATGTGCAAGGGGGAAGTGAGACATTTCCCACCTGTTCAGCTAGTTTGCAGCTTGGTGGGATATTTCCTATTTTTAACTGTAGCTGCAGTTAAAGAAATAAACTTGTGAAATCAAACATAAGGTAACCACCAAAGGAAGTAGGTTTTAGCTGCAGATCTGTCTGATTTAGTACCTGGTGAACATTTTCCTTAGGATAATGATACTTCCTAGGGTGCATGATAAAAACCTGCAGTACTCAACAGATACTGTTCTCAGTTTTCAGTCTCATCATTAGCATTTTGCTATCATTAACCTGAGCATGATAAATTGCTTGTAAAACAGATATTTCTTTGTTGGGCATTAGCAGGTCTAGTTGTGAGGAGGGATGTGGAATTTGGTCTACAGAGTTTTGCATCATGAATATGAACTGTGTGTAGTTCTGACACTGGAGGTCAGGCCAGTGTAAATCAAGGAAATGTTTCCAGATTTTAATCTGAACTGAGATTTAAGGATTAAAAAATATTTAAACTCCCACCCAGGTGTTTACTTGGGCTAGGAAGCAATCAGCCTGGTTGTCTGCAGGTGGAGGGACCTCCCTCAGAGGTGGAAGCTGCTCTGGCTGTTGCAGGTAAGACCTTGCCCTCTCTCCTCTCCTTTCTGACATTTTAGCAGTTTTACTCTGGCCAGGCTGCCTGTGCACTAGCGATGCCTGTGCATTTTTGTCCACATGTGTCAGTCCCCATGGCTGCTGGCATCCTGCTCAGAGTGCTGCAGAACCAGAGTCCAGCTAGGATGCTCACTGGGATGCCAGCCTTGGCTGAAAGCACTGGAGGGGCACACAGAGCGCTTCAGCTGCCAGAAAATTAGATTTATTTATTTGGAAATCCGTGGTACACAAAGCACTTTAATAACCACATTCATCTAAAGGCCATATCAGGAGAAACAGTACTGCCTGTTCCCTCTCAGGTGCCAGTTTGTGGGGAATGCTGTTGCTAACATTTAGCAGGAGCTCCAGGTCACCTTGATACAATCGAGCTAAGACACATTTTAATGGCTGTTTAATTAGATTTACCATAGGGAAGGTGCCATGGAAGAAGGTTGCATTTCTGCTTCTAGTGCTTTAGATGGTGGCTGGTTTAAATAAATTTCAGATAAAAGACAGCAAGGGATAGACAAAGATGAGGGGGTTTTGTACCCCTGTTCAATATATTTTTTACCTTCATTTGAGTGATGTCTCTGCTCTTTCCCTGCGCTAGCAGGGCTGGAAAATCTCACACCCCAGCAGGGTGATGCTGTTTTCTGCCTGCCAAAAAAATGCAGGTTCTCCTCAATGTGTGATTTTCCTGTAGGTGACCTGAGCTTTGAGCACCTCCCTGTAAGGCTCCCACATTCCTCAGAAGCTGCCCCTGTTGTTGCAAACACGAAGGGAAGGAATCCATCTGATTTCCAGCAGCAATATCTGAATGTTACGGCAAACTGGTCCCTGTATAAGGGAAAAAACAGCTCATGTTCATCTCACACCAGTTTTGATTCCTTCACGAGGCTATGGGAGACTCCAAGGAGTATTTTGTAAAGTGGCCAGTTGCTCCTCCACAGAAATAAAATATTGAAACATATTGCTAGAAAGGATATGACATCTCTCCCAATGGATTTATTAGGAAGACCACAAGAGTAAAGAGTTATAAAACCCGATCCAGTCGGCAGTTCAAGCTGTGTAATTGATATCCATTATTTCCCATTGACTGCTCTGCATGACTTTGCTTTCTGTAGCATCAACAGATTCTGCCTCTGAGCTTCTGGGGCTTGGCAGAGAGCAAAGCCAATAGCAAACCTGGAGTATGAATCCCAGGAGAGAGCCAAGGAGGTTTTCCTCAATTTCTTCCCATAAATACACACATTTACCATAATTTACAGAGTTTCTCAAGTCACTACATTTGCACGGAGCAATACAAATCCACTGTGAGTTTGCTGAAGCACAAACTGGGCATCAGTTTGGTTTCCCCCAATTTCTCCTCATCTGCTTCATTTCATGGCAATTTTATATTTTTTACAGAAATAGGGTTATTATAGTAATGAATTTACTGAAACAAAACAGGCAGAAAAGGGCCACACCCACAAATGCAGATTTATCCTGTGCCAGAGTAACCCCAGCTCATTCCAGGCCCACTGGTGTCTGTCTGTCTGTCTGTCTGTCTGTCTGTCTGTTCCACGCACTTGTCTGTCAGCTGGCAGAAACAGCACATTGCTCCTCAGTGCTTCCTCAGGTGATTTCAGTATTTGATTTAGTTTCAGTGGATGTTAGAGCAATCAAGAATAACAGAGACTGATAGAAAGTGGGTGCTGTCTGCTCCCAGGTGCTGCAGGACCCCCGAGGAGGTTGAACACAAGGAAGGGCCACATGATATCCATAATTTTTCCCTTGTTACTCAAAACTGTTCTATGCCATTGACCTCCTGCCCCTGCCTCCTGCAAATCATTTACTTTTCCAGATGCTTCACTATTAACTTGTACCTCTTTTCTTTTCTTTTCTTTTCTTTTCTTTTCTTTTCTTTTCTTTTCTTTTCTTTTCTTTTCTTTTCTTTTCTTTTCTTTTCTTTTCTTTTCTTTTCTTTTCTTTTCTTTTCTTTTCTTTTCTTTTCTTTTCTTTTCTTTTCTTCTTTCTCCTTATCTCACCTCAAGAAGGAGAGGGATTACCACATTTCCACTGCTTTGGAAATAAATCCTCATTATAGATTTGTACCTGGGGAGGAAGAAGCTGATTTCCACTCCCAGCCACTTCTAGACAGCTATTTGAAGGTAATTGTTCAGTCCAGGGACATCTCACTTGTTTAATAACCATAAAGAGCACTTTTATTAGAGCCAGGCTTGGGACTATTGAGAAGATATTTATGGGGAAGATATCATTTCAGGAAACTAGAATAGGGACATCAAATTTATGTTTTTATCTTAAGGTGGAGCAAAGGGAAGGACCTAACATGCAATAAATGTCTGAGTGCTGGTGGGGGCTCATCCCCAGGCCAGAGTGCAGCTGCCTCCTCACAGGCAGCTCCACACTCGATTGCTTCAGATTTGTTCAAAATCTGTTCGAAATCCTCTGAGGTGGCTAAACCCAGCAGTAGCTTTTCCCTCATGCTGTAGTTGTGAAAACTGATGTGAACTAGCAGACATCAATGGTGTCTGTACTCAGGATCCAGAAGGTATGTCTGGGTTCTGCCTCCCTGAACATGCTGGAACGTGAGGCTGAAATGACAGTGTGATGAGGCCCTTTTTCCTGGCTAATTGCTACAGGGTGAAATAAGGGTCAGAATAAAATGTGGTTGTCTGCTAAATGGTTGATGCACCCAGCTGTCAGGCTGCTTGCTGCAGCCCAGAATATATTGACTGTGGCACATTTTGGATGCTCCAGCTCAGGGCAGAATTGCACAGTGATTTCTCTGGATTTTGACAGAGCTGGGTCTGAGCTTCTGCCACAGAGCCATCAGTGATGGGCTAGACAAAAATAAACAGTCCATGAGAACTTTCTAAAGGAGAAATTGCTTGGTGTGCTGTCATAGATTTACCCCGAGCTACACCCAGATGAGCAGAGAAGTGTGACAGACATCCCCAGTTCTGAGGCTCTGGAGCTCTGGCACTCACAGGGTCTTTGTGAATGTGCCCTACACTGCTCTGCTGCAGCTCTGGAGCTGCAAGGACCCCTCAGCCACGTGCTCAGCATCCAGCTGGTGGTGAAACCTTGATGCAAGTTCCTTAATAATTGATGAAGAATGACATCTAGTTAACACAACTCACTATGCTGTGGGAGCACAGTTGTTTAGTACTTGATGCTCCAGAACACTGAGTCCTCACACCACGAGCTTCTCCATGACCTCTGATCCCAACCATGGAAGAAGACACAAGGGTTTGTTTGTACAGGTCCTGATCCCAGTGAAATGGAGAAAATGTAAATCAGACTGCAGTGCCAAACCAACTGCTGCAGAGGAGCCTGGGCCCTGCTGGAAGCACACAGCAGCCTGTTAACCCAAGGGGCTCAAGCCACTGAAAAACCCTTCCCATGCCTGTAACACTCAGGGACACAGGAGCAGGGATTGAGAAGGCATGATGTCGAGTAATTAGCTGCTGCCTCACATGATTGATTTCAGGAGCTCTTTCCTCATGCTGCCAGTCTTGTTGAACATTTTCTGCCTCTGCCTGATCCCACTGGCCCCGAGCAGAGCGGGTGATTAATTACCTGCTGGTGGTGAGGTGCCTTTCTGCTGTGCTCGTGGGTGGATCTGCAGGTGCTGCACGTGTCCTGGGGCTGATCACTACAGGTGAACATTGTCCACTGTGGAACCAGCAAGGGAGATGGAGCCACGGGAAGTGCAGGGAGAAACAGTCCCTGTCCAGTGTCCTCACTCCAGAGCTCCTTGGCTTTGTCCAACCTATGTGCCTGGGACTGTGCTTCAGCCCTGAGCCACAGCCTCCAGTAAATCCATGGGCTGTCTGACAGTAGGCAGGAAAGGTAAAAAAGAGAAGCTGTTATCTTCAGTGTCTTTAATTCCCTTGACTTTTCTTAGAGGTCCAGAAATAGAGAAATGGTAGAAAAGCATCGCAGCGGCATCACAGTGCCCGTGCCATGGTGATGGCACTGGGGCTGTGGCCTTGGGCCCTTCAAAGCCTCTGCAATCACCTCTGGACTTAAACTGTTCTGACTGTGTGTTGTCCAAGGCCTGTATAACTCTCATTTTTTAACAGCCTGTGCATAAGAAGAATAAGCATTAGGAAGGTGTAAGCTGGATATTTTAAAGTTAAATTGAATCACAGTCATGGTTTTCTTCCCATGGAGCAGTTTTAGATATAAAGAATATGATAGATTAAGTTATGTTTGACTGACAGATTTAAATTGGGGCTTCTTTCTGCAGCCTCCACATCCATACTCTAAATAGGAGGCTTGGGATTAGGGCCATTAAATTACTTAGTTTATTGGAAAAATAAAATATCAAGAACAGATGAAAATGAAAAGAGAGAGAAATGCAAACAGAACGAGTGCTAAAAAATTATTAAGGTAAAGTAGCAAATAGAATAGAATAGCACTAAAACGAGATGACATGTAAGAAATTCTCCAAGTGGCAGCATTGTGGAGTCTGACTTTCAAACTGTGGAGTTTAAGATAGGTGAGCTTGATATTGTCAAGAGCTGCTCTGTACACTCACAGTGCCCAGTGCCCAGCTGTCTGCCTGTGGGGATGGGAGAGGGATGGAGAAAATTAAAAGCAGATCATGGATGGAGCTGATCCCCCAGCTGTGCTCATTAGAGGCAGATATTGCTCCTCTTCTCTCAGTCCGTGCCTGAGTCCAGGGAATGTGCCCCAGCAGTGAGTGGTTGGAGGGTGGCCCTGGTCCTGCCTCCAAGCATGGTCCTGCCTCCAAGCATGACCCTGGTCTCCCTCAAATCCAGCCAGGGATGGGTTTCTGTCTGCTGGATTTGGATAACTTCTTGTAAGCTCTCTGAGTCTTTGTACCTGTACTGCCTCCTTCCCTCCTGCCAATAATTACATACAAGGCCATGGAGAGAGAGAAAATCCTGCCCTCTCCTTTGGATCCTTGAAATGGCCTCTTACTGCACTCTCGAGTCTCCTTAAAGGAAACAAACCAAACTGCTGCAGAGGATTGCAGGCAAAGCCATACTCCTGGGGACCTGCCTTTTCTAGAGAGCCCTGTACATGAGGAGTGAAACGTTTCCTGGAGATTTGACTTCATCTCAGGTCTGGGGAAATTCTGCAGTTGCACAAACAATCCATCAACACCTGCCCCGAGAGTAGCAATAAATTAATCTTCTTCTGGAGCAGCAGCGCAGACTGCTTTCCCTGCAAGTGGAAAAGTGTCAGATTTGGGTCAAAGGAGCAGCTTTCAGCTTGTCCTTCCCCGCCTACCATGATCCACTGGAGCCCGGCTGCTCTCCCAGCCCCTCTGCTCCCTCATGGCTGTACAGCTGTGCTGGTTGGCAGGAATTGTTGCTGGCTTTTTCACAGCCTTTGCTTCAGCCTCATTATGATGATGGTTGTTAAGTCTCTAGAACAGCAGGGAGTGTCCACTCAGGTGATAGCAGTGTGCCCATGCTGACACGTGCAGCCTGACTCAGTGAATGTCACTGTCCTCAAATGCAAGATGCCTCCAGGTAAGGCACTTGTGCTCTGTCCCAGGTTAATGCTTCCCAGGGACCTGACTTCCTCATCCTTGTCCTCCTCCTCCTCCTCCTCCTCCTCCTCTTTGCAGGGCCAGCTCCTGGGAGCCGGGTGCCCAGGAGGGACTGGATCTCTGAGAGCTGCCAGGTGGTAGAGAAGAGGCAGATGCTGTGGAAAGACAGCAGTGGTCTATGACAGAAGGACAGCTCCATGGCCACCACCAGAGGGAGAGGATGGAGATCAAGCCTCTGCTCCTGGTTTTAAGTGGTTTAATGACATCACAGCACTAGGGAAGAGTGTGAGAAAATGATGTAAGAGAACATATTCTCTCATGTTAAATCGCCATGCTAGGTCCTGTTGCCATTGGCAGCCTGAGGGATATTTTGCCGAGATTTTTAAACACATTGTAAATTAGGAAAACAAGGGAGAAACCAAACCAAAACACCATATTGTGTAAGATCATATCTCTTGATATTAGAAAAGCTTCTCAGAATGAACCACCTCCTTAATGTTTACTCTTGTTTGTTTGAGGATTTTCATTTGAAGAAATGAAAAATATCTCATTTCTGTTCTTCTATAAAAATAGCTGTTGTCATTGATGTCACCTGTGTAACCTTGCCTCACTGCCTGCAGAGGTCAGTAGAGCCGGAGCCCTGGTGGAATGTGAGCAGCCCTGCTCCTTCCAGGGCCAGAAAAAGAAGAGAAACATTTAATGATCCTTAAACTTGTTAAATGTAAAACTTGAGAAGTCTCACACAGAAATCTCAGCAGCCCCAGGTCAGTTTTCTTCAGCCAGCTTTGTTATTTCTCTGCAGAGAAAGCTAGTTGAGGAGGGATAAATCCAGCCCATAATTACTAAATTCCAGTCCATAATTCCTTCAGGAAAGAGCAGCAGTTCAGTGGAGAGCACTCAGGCTCACAGTGAAAGGAGAGAACTGCAGGCGTTTGCCCTTTTTGAGCTGTTAAGGGGAATATGCAGAGAAGGCCTGAAGAAGGGGAGGTGAGTGTTGGCAGCACCATCACTCTGGGATGTGCAGGCAGCATAGGTGTGGTGACACGGTTTCTGCGGGCAGGAGCCGAGTGCTCGAGCTCCCAAACCGCTCTGACTCCAAAGACAGGCTTCAGGGAGGAGGAGTCCTGGGTGGCTGCTCAAAACCATCCCACTTGCAATCACTTTTGCTGCTTCTAATGCAACTGGTCTAAGCTTCCCCAGAAAACCTATAGGAAAACAAGGGAAGATGAGATGTGACATTCTGGACTTTGCATGTGAAAAGCAATCGGGGAAAAAATAGAATATAGCAAAGTACAGAGAGACTCGTGGTTGTACTTGATATGCTGAAAGGAGAACAGAGAGACACAAAATCATTTGCAGGTCAGTTTTATATAAATCATCAAAGACAGGTGGGAGTGACTACTCCTGGGCATGGCCAGCACTGGAGAGCAGCAGCCAGGAGTGAGTCCAGAGCACAGCCACCCAGGAAACCCAGCAAAACCAGCAAGAGCATTCAGATGCCCTCAGCGTGAGTGAGAAACCCAAGCAGTGCCAGGGATCAGAGCAGTTCCTGAGGTGGGAGCCCCCGGGCTGGAGGCTGGGTGGATGCTGGAGCCATTGTGGGTTCAGCTGCAGTGGTGGGAGCTGCAGGCTCCAGGGAAGGGAAAGGCTAAACAAAACACAGACATTGTCCCACGTGCAGGTCCCCAACTCTCTGTGCTAGCATGAGCTGCTCTACCATTAAAGGCCACCTTCTGCTGAGACCTCATTATTAATGGAGAATGGCTGAGGCAAATTATAAAATCTTTAAAAATAGCATGAGGATACAATTAAAAGCAGCATCTCTGAACTGGGACTGCTTTGCCATGAATTGAACACGCCTAAACCTAGTCATGGTTGAGCAGAGCTCAAGAGTGGAATCAGCATTGGATAAACTCAACAGCAGAGTGCCCAGAATCTGATTTCATTTGAAAGACTACAAAATTATATTTGTCTGCTGATTTTCCAGGTGGCAGGATTAGATACAGAGCTTTTAGTTTTTCACTACTTCCTTTTAACTCAATTTGACAGAAATGGCTTTTGGTACGAGGCAGAATTTGCTGGGCGCTGCAGCAGGGATAATGGAAACATCAGGAAAATGGCAAAGCCATTTGGGGATATCATCCCTCTGCCTGGAATGCACTGGGTTTGACAAACCATGAATGCCAAGTTTTCTGGAAGAGCCTAAGTCAGGGAAATTCACGTCTCTAGTGGGACATTCACTGGTCCACCAAAGCAGGCCCTCTTCCTGGGGAGACCAAGAGCTGCAGCAGAATCTGGCAGATTTGGTGTGTGCTGGCCTTCATGAGGACATGGGAAGGGGTTTTTGCGTGGTTGGTACAAGCGTGGTCGCAAGCACGATGGCTGCAGGGGAAGGAAGGGTGGTGGCCAGAGACAGTGCAGCCACAGGGGCACCCTGCCACTGCCTGCAGGAATGGGAGCTGCCCTTCCTCCGGCTTTGCTGATTAAGGAACTCCTTTTCTTGGCACTTTGAGCTGGAATTAAAATATTGCTGGGAGAAAGACACTCAGGGGCAGGTGAACAGCTTGTTCCCAGCTGGCTCAGCACTTCCCTGTTTGCAATTCCACCTAGCAGAGCTCAAAGGAGCTCTGAAGGCAAGCGGACGCTGGACCAGCAGCCCCTTCCAACCCTCGATGCCCAGCAGCCCCTGACGCCTGGCAGCCCCTCCTCTGCAGCATGGCATTGCAGGGGCAGCTCCCTGCCTTCTTCTGGGAACATATCCCAGTGGATCAGCATCAGACAGAGGTAGAGGCATCAGAAGAGTGCGCTGGCTTGGAAGTTCATTTTGGCTGCTGGCGTTTCTGGGTGCTTATGGGGATCCTGGAGGCTTTGTCCCCTCTCTCGGTAAGAAAGGGGATTTTCAACCTCACCTCCAAACTGGAGGAGCTGGGGGACCTGTCTGTCCCAGAGGGACACCAGCTGGATGGTTTAAAGGCCAAATGACTTGACTGCTCCTTTTGGCCCTCTCCCAAGTCCCACACCCCTCTGACTGCTGAAGTGATGAGCTCCTCTTTGCTCTGGGAGGAGGGTTAATAACGCCGTGCATGACTCCCACTGCTCTCCTCCCGGTCATTCTGCCAGCTCTAAAGAAATGGTTTGCCTGGGAAATGGTCTGTGACTTAGCAGGGAGTGTGCTTGTGAGAGGCAGGTTTCTAATGGCTCCTCAAACTAAGATTTTATCCCTGTAAATGCAACTAGGTCTCAGTGTCCCTGATTAGTTTCTTGTGACAAATTCCATCTGTCTGCCTGGGAACAACAAAGACCTAAAAAACCTGAGCACCAGCCATGCAGCCAACTGCTCCCATGCTGGGCTTTGTCATCACAGGGAATCACTTACAAAACAGGAAACTCCTCCTTGTTCCACTCAGTTTCTTGGACTATTTGCCATGCAATGTCACCTTCTCAGATGAAGGAATGGGATTTATCACAATTAAGGGAGGCTTTGACATATCCCTTTAAGTGAATTAAGGGTGCTTTAATTCTGAATTTGCCAAGGGCTTTGTTGGTGCAGCGGAGTCCCTTGCAGTTTATAACACTTGGAAACATGCACATTTTTGGGCAGTTGTTGGTGTGATTTTGCTGCTCCTGGCAATGTGGGCTACCAAGGTTGATGCAACATATTAACAACGAGCGGCTCATTGTCAGAATGCTGGCTCTGGACATTGCTCAGGAAACCAGAGAGAGAACTCTTGTGCTGGGCTGTTGATTGATTGAGCAGTTTCCTATATTTTTTGGTTTTTTAGTTACAATACACCTGTGTCACTGCCCTCATCAGTCACCACTTTTCTGCTGTGCCATTTTTGGCTCATGTGAAGACACGGAGGAGCCGAATCTGTGACACAGGGGTTCTGTGGCACATGGGTTCTGTGGCACATGGGTTTTGCTCCACAGATGCTGGTGCAGTGACTGAAGGGCCCTGGCAGGGTGAGGGGGCAGCTGGTGTTTGGCTCCCAGCAGCACTCCCCACTGTGGTCTCAGCCTCTTCCTGCCCTGGCACTGATGTCATTTGTTCTTCCCTCTGGCCTCCACCTGCAATTCCCGTTCTGCAGCCAAGAGCTGAGTCACCAGTGGCGGGGCCTTGGCCCCACGTCTGGGCTGTGGAAGCACTTGCACCTTGCTGGCATCTTTGCAGTGTCTGATGTGGCCGTGCATCACTCCGAGGCCAGTGCTGGAGCCGGGTGGGCTCTGCCCATTGTTGGGCTTGGGTGCTGATGCTCTTTCCATGGCTTGCCCAGTTTCCCTGAGTGTTGCTTCAGGAAAGGGGGAGTAGCATATGAAACAGCCCTCAAAATGTGTTGCCTTTGCTGTTGCCATAGCACATACAGGAAACCTGGAACATGGGGTGGAAGATGGTGAGTCACTGCGGTGAAGCATTTATCCCAAACCTCCTGTCTTGGAAAACTTTCCACATGGGTGAGCTTTACAGAGCCAATAGCCCTTGGTGGTAGTTACTGAGACCAGTTGGTGTGTCCAGGCTGTTCGTGCCCACTTTACTCTGGTGTTATCTGGTGTTGTTACCTGTTTGATGACTCTGTGATGTTTCATCAGATTTTGAAGCTGGTTTTGTTCTAACTTGAGTGGTTCTCCAGCCACAGGAGGGCGGCACCACCACGAGCTGCCAAAGTGCTGGTGCCAGCTTGGTTTTCTTAGAAAAATAAAGTAAAATTAAAAAAAAAACCCAACATATCTATGTGTATATTAATAAATAAAGATAAAACTGTCTAACAGGAAGGAAGGGGGGAACCCTCAAACAGCTGGGCCAAGTCCTGGGGATGAACTTGCAGCAGCAGTACACAAGCATCACCCAGCTCTCCTGAGCCCTTGTGTGAATGCGGGGGGAAATGGTATTTACTTTTCAAAGCAAGATTCATCCCTAAATAACTTTTTAAGTATCAAAGGAAAGTAAAACCCCCATTAAGTGAACTTGCAGAAGCACCCTGTTTCCTCTAAGAGCTGGAGGGTCTAGAAAGCCAGCAAGACTTTTGTGGGACCTTTCCATGGTCTAAGTGTGCTGCAATAGACTTGGACAGTGGCATAATGCACCATTCACTCACAAATCATTTACTATTTCAAATATCTCTTTTAAAAGGGGAAAGATTTAATTTGGTGGCGGTTTTGATTGTGTTTACAGCAGCTTGGAAAATAATTGAAAGAGAAAATGAGTGCAGAGTGGCTGCTGAGGTCCCAGGGTCTGAGAGACCCATGTCTCAGCAGTGCCTCTCTCTGGGTACAGCTTTTGTGTGGCCATAAGGCTCAGGGGTGCTTGGAGCCATAGAGAAGCCACCAGGGGTGGGCTTAAAGCTCCTGCTCAATCTTCTGCTTTACTAAATAAGGGAAAAGTTATATAAATGATGTTGAAATGTGGAATTGCTGGAATACTCTACCATGCTCTGCAGCTCTCAACACTCGGCTGACGTTTAACCTGAAATCCGACTCAGGTGAATGGGATTTGCCTGTCTGAGGGGTGTGTGAGGCTAAGGCCAGGCCAGGCCAGCCTCAGTGATGTTTTCTGCAGTTGAAGATAATTTGGGTTTGCTTGGTCAGAGCTCAGTCTGCAACAGAGTAAGGGCATTACCTTCCAAAAAGATTTGGTTGTTGGTTGAAGTGAGATGTTTCTGAGAAAGATGCCTGCAACTGCTCAAGTTTAAACTGACAACTGGCACAAAGTGACAATGGGCAGCATTTGGGACTCAATACCTGAACTAGCCAAACCCCCAAAAAAGAGTCCAGAATGAAATTCTTTTATTAGCTTTCCCCTGGCACTGACACCTGCTGACTTTTATCTGCAGCTGTGTGGGAAGAGCTCACACTGCAAATGTAATTCCCACAGGATGAGACTTTGAGGAATCAGACTGTGTTTGAACCCATCCTGGAGAAGAACCCAAACATGCTGACTAAACAACGGATTGCAGAGAGTAGTGTTGCACCAGACAACGTGATTAGAGAACTTTGAGGAGCACTTGATCTAAAACACTACACAAAAGGATGATTCTTTTAATGTTATAGTAAGGAAAACCTTCTCTCCATAGCTGAAGGCAAGAAGGGAGGTGAGCCCCAGCCTCCAACTTCCGCAAGTGTGTGATGCAATCTAGCATTGGGAAGTTGCTAAAATATTTTGGGGCACTGCTTCAAGTTAGGGCTCTGACTGAGCTTTAATCTCTTATAAAATATAGGTTACATTATTCACAGCACAACTGAATTTCAGTCTGTAACAGCAGCCTCAGTCATTGCTGGGTTTATGTCACACCAAGGTGGGTTCTGTGAGGAGACTCTGAACTCTGCTCTGCCCCATGATGAGCGGGGGTGTGTGGCTCCAGGCATCCACTGCAGCCAAATAATGGCCCCCCTAAAGCCAGGAGGAGCTTCCTCATCTTCCCCAGCAGGGACTGGGCTCCGGCTGGAGGTAGTGGAAGGTTTCCCCACCAGTGCTGCTACAGCCCCTTCACACTGCCAGGAATTAATGGGGCTCTTCCTTTCCCTCAGTTACTGAGTATCCATCTGTGAAGCTGTAAATTCAGAATAGTAAATCTTACAATCAAATATTAAATTATACCTAATTTACTTACTTATGGCAAGATGTAAGCCCTGCTATTAAGTGTGTAAGGGTTTCTGTCACAAGCTATCCTGGGAGCCAGGGGACCTGCCTGGCAGTATGCCAGGAGGGTTTTGCTGAGCCTCAGTCCAAGGGGACACAGGCAGGGATGGACTCTGTAAACCCAGGGTGTCCCACTCACAGGGACCCTGGGGCAGTCCCTCAGGCAGCCCCCCAGGCAACCTCTCGGCGTGAGTCAGATGTGCCTGCTCCTTGACTTTGGTAAATGTCTCTCCAACCTTACAACACGTTTTTGCATACCTTTATTGTTGCTAAAACATTTAGTGTTTAGGAAGAAGTTTATTGTTTGAATCGGGATAAAAACAGCATGTGTTTGGCAGCACTTTCTGCATAATATATTAAAGGTTTTTTACTTCTGTATAAAATCCTTCAAGTCACCTGGAATTTTTCCATGGACTGCACTCTGCTCAAGGTTTTAATTTGCCTTAGAGTTGTACATTTGTCCTTGTCCTCTCTGGCAGCCCTGTGCTGCCATCCTGCAGACTGGCTCAGAAAATGGCATCAGGGTGAGGGTGCAAATCAGAGCGTCCCAGAAAGTCTGATGGAAGGAAAGGGTCTGATGGCCCCCAAGCAAATTTCTAAATGAAAAATTGTGTCTCGTACTTTACCAAAACTGTGTATGGATTGGAATATTTTCAGCATTTGGGATGGCAGGTGAATTTTAAACAGAACCCAGCTGGAATATGGCCAGTCTGGGAAGCACAGTATGGCAGTTTCCCCTTTCCATTATGGTCCAAGCAGAAACAGCAGCAGGTGGAGAAAGGACTTTGAATCAGATTTTGCCTAATTCCTTGAGGCATTACAGCACCTGTACTTTGCAAAGATAGTGGAAATACACTTTTTCATGTGCATGAGTGTTTTAAAAATGGAATTTTCCAATTATGTCAGAGAGCAGCAGCTTTCACACAGCTGCCTGCTCCCACTGGGAATTCCTTCCCCCGCAGCAATGGGTCCCGGCCCCCAGGGCCAACTCCAGCATGATCCAGCAGTGTGATCCCGGCGGCCGCGGCAGGGAGCAGGCAGGGCTCCACAGGAGCAGCAGAGCTGCCTGGTGCGCAGCACTGAGGAACTGCTCCACACCGTTCCCAGACGGGTGTGTGGGGAAATGACGGCTGTAGAATGAGTCAGTGACCCACCCCAGGCCTGGGGCAGCGCTCAGTCATTGAAAGAAGCGGTTTTCTGCGGAGCAGGAGGCAGGACGCGGTGCTGAGCTCCAGCAGCTGCCGGCACTCGCTCCGATGATTGCCCCGATGATTCTCCCCATGATGCTCCCTTTGCGTGGGCGCACAGAGGAGCCACAGGCTGCGAGGTGCCGGCTGGCTGAGCTCTGATTCACTGTCCGGCCCCCCAGCTGGGAGCCATGAACCAGAAAAATGTCACTGCTTCCCACGGCAGAGCATCCTCGTGCCACAGGCACCAATTCAGGGTGCAGCTCAGTGGGAATAAGGATTTTTTCAGGATTGTGTATTCAGATTCTGGTCACAGCCCAATTTCTGTTTTTTAGCAAAGATAAATGGTAACTGTGCCATCTCCTGTTGCCTGCAGTATTTTAGAAGCTCTTCTTCTCATAAATAGCCTTGTCTATCCCTTCAAAGTGACACTGGAGCATCATTTTGCTGCATGTGAGGCATTCATGCTTTGAAACCCCAGACCAGCTCTTTTCTCTGAAAACCACACTAGCACATCCACAAATCTCACACTTTACAGCTTGCCACTCACATTTAACCTGCTTTAGAGCAGAGGTTTCCCTTGGCAGCTGCAGATGAAATATGCTTCCTCTTGTGACTGTTTCCACAAGCACAAGGCACACCCTATGCCAGTGCTGAGCCAGGGCTGCCAGGGGCAGCCAGGTTGTTGCTCTACTGGTTTGCAAAGCAGAGTCTCTCCCTCTGGGCAAAGCAGAGCAGAAGCTCAGCTCAACAGTTAATTTTTAACTTGCCTGTTGCTCCACAGTGTGGAAGGGAAGCTTGCCAGGGAGGTGCTGCTATTGACTGGTGCACTCTGTCTCCCCACACACAAACACGGCCGGGAGAGGGCTGGCCCAGCTCTGCCTTGGACTCTGCTCATGCCTTGTGTGCTGGATTTCACCAGAAACTGAAGGTCACAGTACTGGGTGTTCAGATGCTGGGGAATATCCACATCTCCTCCTGAACACTGTGGTCAGGCTGAGCTGGGCCGTTGACTTGTTCCAACCCCATCTTTTCATGGACAGAAGGGTTGCAAAAGCAACCCTCCATTTTTTGGAGAGGTGGGGATGCATGTTTGAAGAGGGGACAGAGGGTGGGACCTCTGTGTTGTCTGCTGTCATTGACACCCCCATTGCCCTGGGCTCTCTCTTTCCAGCACCTTGTGAGTTGCTCCCCACCTTCCCCAGTCTGCTGAGCCAGAGCATCTGCCAAAAGTCTTCTCCTTAATTTCTGTCCTGCCTTTCCATGGTTTCTGCCCAGGCAGCAGCGGTAGTGGGGAACCATCAGCACACTCCCAGCACGGCTGCCAAGCAGGGCGTTAGACAAGCTGGATAAAATTAGCTGTTCAGACGCACCTTCCTCAGGATGCCGGGACAGGGGGACACCCAGTACAGCCAGTTTGACTCGTGGAGAAGAATTAATGGAAACGCCCGGCTCCTGGAGGGAGGAAATTCCTTGCACAGCCTTTTCCTCTGTTTGTTGTGCAGGGAGGCTGACAATGGGCCCTGCGTCTGGCCGGAGCGCGGCTGGGCCGGCTCGGAGCGCGGAGTGCGCCAGCGGCAGGCGCCGAGTCTGCGGCAGCGGCTACGCAGGAAGGGCCCGGCACCGCCAGATGACGGCACGGACGGGTGACAGCACAGCTGGGTGACCTGCCCTGCCACAGCTCTCGGCACGCACAGCGCAGCCTGGGCACCCTCACTGGCAGTGCTCGGCTTGGCCGTGCCCTCCGTAACACCTGGGCTGCCGCAAGCACCAAACCACCAGAGATGGGTCCAGGTGCTCTGAGCCATCCATGTGCAGCCCTGGACAGAAGCACAACAGCAGCACAAGGTGTGCAAGGGCCCTGAGATGGTTGGACATTTGTACATCAAACTCTCTTTGTTTGGCCATTTCCAGGAGAATGCATTGCAGTTTTTGCTGAGCCCACTGTAAGATATGTTCCTGGAGCACAAGCCTGCCAAAGCAGCAGACAGGCTGGAACCAAGGAAAACAGCCTCTTTTTCACTGCAAATATCCAATAAACACATAACTCCTTACTAAGTGGCCTTTATTTATCAGGGATGCCACTTGGGCTAATAATTTCAATGTAATGAGACAAGAGGGACTATAAAATCCCCATGTCAGAGGATCTTATCAATCATGTTAGGTAAGTGTTGTGAACAGGATTGTCTGGGCAATCCTAGGATATGCCAGCAGAAACCACTTCAGTGGGTGTTGATTTCAGTCTGCCACAATCATGGCTTCTGCCAGATTTGCTTCCTTCTTTCAAGGAAAGGCTGTTGGCAAATGATACCCCAGGCTGCCCAGATCACTGAGGAGCTGGGTTTGGTTATGGGGGCCCAGAGACTGACAAGGCTCTGCCAAATCCAGCACTGGCCCTGGCACAGGGTGTGCATTGTGGATACCTCAATGGTCCAGGGCAGGGGAGCAGGAAGCAAAGCCCCAGCAGCAGAGCCAGGGAAGCAGCAGGACAGTGAAGAGCTGATCTGGCCTGCGGGGCGTTCCCAAAGCATCCTTAGCAGCAGGCTCATCGGGTCCTGGCAGGTAACATGCCCCAGAGGCAGGGGGGCTCGGGGGCTCCTTGTCCCGCTGGCTTCTGTTGTGTCTGTCGCACGTGAAACTGCTCTGATGGGAGCACCCAGCAAAGCGGCAGTAGCTGCGCAGCGACCCTGCCCGGAGTGGCTGGGCGGAGCAGGGCTGAGCTGTGGGCAGGCAGTGAATGGCCCTGTGTGGCCTTTTTTGGAAACAGCCCATTTGGAGCAGGTTTTGTCCCTGTGGATGGTTTGCTGCGATGCGTCAGGAATGGGTGCAGCAGCTGCAGCAAGTGTGGGACACTGCTCTGGAAGAGTGATGAAATGATGGAAAACTGGCAGCTTCCTGCGGAGCAAGTCTGCTCTGAGACAGATTTTTCTGAGCAAGGACAGTTCTTAAAAGCCTTTCAAACAGGGTCATCCCAAAACAGTTTACTCTCTGGTCTTCCTGCGAGGGAAAATCACCATGCATCCCACTCCAGCTATAAATAATTATAATTGCCCATTCTATTAGGTGACTTAAAAGATTATTTTCAGTCTCCCTGACTTATTGGCAATTTGGAGTTCTTACTGTAGGCAAAAAAACTGTAGCTGGCCTATCACTCTTCCAAGCTGCTTTATCTTTGTTGCTCTAAGCAGAGTCATGGGAATGTTTTTATCTAAACCATCAGGTTATTAGAGGACAGACTTATAAATAACCAGTGTTTGCTATTTTAAACTACTTTCAGTGTTGTCTATCACGATAGTACAGCACAACCTGCAGAAAAACAGTCCAATTCTGTTGCCAAAGCTTTGTAACTTACTTCTGTTTTTTTGGGTGATGAGTAGCCAAGCCCAGGTTCCTGCTCTGCTCTGCAGAAATGTCAAAGGCTGATGAGCCATGCTGCCCACTCTGGCCCCAAACCATCATTTTCTACACCTTTCTTTCCTCATTGCAGAAGATGTCATTCTCCTTTATTACAGAGGGGAAACTAACATTGGAATTGGTTAACAATAAATTTGGTGAGGCCTTTCTGGGGAAATGACATGGCCACCATAGCAACTGTGGGCCAATCTGGTGCTGCCAGATGGGATAGTGGGGCCATGGGGGAGCCAGGGGCTGCTCCACATCCTAAAAATAGGCTGCCAAAGCTATACTTGGGGAATGAAGGAGAGGTGCATGTAGTCTGCTCCTAAACTGAGTTTCTATGAAATGACAAAAAAAGTCTAACCCCACCACTCCAGGAGAACGGAACATTTCAGACAAGATAATTTATATTTACTTCATAATTTATTAATTTTCACAGCACTGTATGCAATAAATTATAGTAGATATAATAATAACATTGTCATAAAATATTGCCATGAAGTAAGTATTCATCTAATAGTGACTGTAACCTACACAGAGAAGAACTGTAGTTATTATATTTAGATTTTTAGTGTTAGTGGTAAGTGAACACAATATTAGGAAACTTCACAGTAAATTCAGGGAAATCTGTCATTATTATTGCTTCTGTGCAAACGACTTTTACTGCACACATACAGCTTGGGAAGGAAAGGTACAGTTGTGCAGAGTGTCTCTGCCGCAAATGCGTTCCCAGGCGGCTGAACTGACTGCACCACACGGTGCATTTGGATGCATTTAGCAAATGCAGAATGACCGTGAGCAGCAGCCGATCCGTCTCCAGAGCCTCCCGCCAGCCACAGCGCTGGGGCTCTGCACGGGCTCAGGCTTTAAAGAAACAAGTCCGAAAAGGCTAAGAGTCAGTTAACAGCGAGTCCATCAGAAGGTCCCGAGTCACACCCGGGCGAGTTGGTTTCCTCCTGGCTCGGTCCCGGAGCTGCTTTCCCTGCGGGCCCCTGGCCACCGAACTGCTGTCCACACATGTGCCATGGGTACCGGGGCTGCCCGGGCACTGACTCTGCTGCTCACACCGGGGCTGCCCGGGCACTGACTCTGCTGTTCACACCGGGGCTGCTGTGCACACCGGGGCTGCGGCAGGCAGCGATGCCGCTGTCCACAGCGCTGCCGCTGTCAGCTCGCAGTTTGCCGTGGGGACGAAGGCCTAGAGTGCTCTGTCAGGTCCCTGGTCCCACGGGGCAGCTGAGCATGCTGAGTGTGGTAAGAGGTCACAAACAGTCCCGTCACAAAATGTTCTCCATTTCTGCTCCCTCCGCCACTTCAGTGAACTTTAATGGAGTATTTCCGAAATGTCAGGAACTGGAGTAGTTTATCTTTTCTCCTCTGCTTTAGTGCCATGAGTGCTCTCGTTTTTTCCTCCATGTCCTGGTCGGTGGCGAGGATTATCTTGGCTCGCTCCTCCGCCTTCTTGTCGCCGGAGTTTTTGAAGAGTTTCTGCAGGGACGCCTCGTTGATGCTTTCGAAGATGTTGGCCGCGGCTTTCTTGCGCAGGGCCGTGTCGAAGCGGTAGCCGTGGACCGAGGGGCTCACTCGCAGTGACGTGGACATTGCTGGAGTACTGGAGCTCGTCTTTGCTTTCATCTATGTGGGGGCTGCCGAGTCTGCCCTGGGCTCCAGTCGGAGGAGTGGGTGCCGTGCTGGCTCCAGGGCTGGTATTTAAAGGCAGGCTGGAGGAAAAGCCAGAGGGCTCAGGTTACAGTGGTGAGATCACAATGATGTCAACACCCACCAGTTGAAGGCAAATTTAACAGTTCAGTTGCCAACTTTCCTGTCGTGCGGACGAGATGAAAAGTTCTCTCTGCCTCTGCAACGGAAATGGCTTTTCTTTGACCCACCACAGAACAGGCTTCAATCATCGCTGTGACACTGAGCCAGCACGACCCAAACTCCACTCCTGCCCTCGTTGCATGTGAAAAGCACAACGTATAACAGGTAAAACTCCAGGTGAGAACTGTTGCAATGCTAGCAAGAGGCTGCAGTCTGTGCAGAGGCAGGAACTTGGCTCTGTCTCCAGCAGCAGCACTGCAAACCTGCTCCTGTCCAACCATGGGGTCCTTTCTGCTGCTTCCCAACAGCTGCAACTCATTTTTAGTGCACATGGAGCTGCAGTTTCTGACAAGTGCAGTCCCAAAGGCAGGTGATCCATAACATCCTCTGAGGTGACTTCCCTGGATGTTACACCCTCAGCTGCCCAGCTGCACATGGCAATGGTCTCAGTGGGAGCAAGAAAACTTTGTTTGCTGCCCTGCTCCTGCCTCCAGTGTCCTTTTGCTTAGATTTCATGCTTATTAGTGCTGGAAGGAAAACTCACCTCTGCTCCAAAACAGTCTGTGCTCTCCACACCACCCTTGGCCAACAACAAGCTTTTGGGCTGGGACAACTCTCTCTTAGTCATATGAGTTAGTTTTGGCTCCTGTGAGGAGCAGGGATTTGGACTCAATGACCCCTATGGGTCCCTTCTCACTCAAAATACACTGTGGACAGGGCATGGCTGCCAGCAAGGGGCTGGCTCTGGCCACCGGCACTCCTGCTGGCCTTAGACACCTGGTGTTACTGAGCACAATCAAATCTGGCCCAGAATAGCTGCGGGTTCAAAAGTCACTTAAGGGCAGGAGCCAGAGATAAGTGTATTTTGGTTAATGTTTTAAAGCAGCCGGATGCTGCAGAGTCTCTGTTTGGAAAACTAGAAGCTTGTTTACTGTTGTTGCCAGGAACAGCCTCTGTCCCCATCCCACTTGGACCAGGGGTTTCCCTTATTTTACCAGAGAGCTGCGGAAATTACCTCTGACCACACTGAAGAACAGACCCAAAGAAACACCACCAAGATGCTTTTTATTCCACATTCCCTTTAAACCTCAGTTCATTCAACTAGAGGGCAGGGATACGTCTGAGCCATACACCCACCTCCGATGGTCAGCAGGAGCCCGTGGATAGGTGGATGCACCTGAAGCCCATGTGTAGATGTTTGTGCTGGCTCAGAATGGAGAAGGGGGTTACCTGTGAGTTGTTCCTCACCAGGTGAAGTGCAAGCAGGGCAGATGGCTGGCTGGTCCTCAGGATGACTGGCAAGCCCAGTTCCATCCAGTCTCAGATCAACTTCCAGCTGGCCAGAGTTTGCCAGGCTTTTATCCTTAGGAGAGGGAGCAGTCTCATTTCAGTATCTGGCCATTTTCCTATCTGGGACTTGGGACTCAGCTGTTGGTGCTGCTGCACACATCCTGAAACAGTCCTGCGCCCTGCAGTCACCCTGTCCCGCCAGGACATGGGATCCCCCACTGCTGCCAGGACTTTGCTCTGGCACGAGCTCCCTCTGCACGTGCCATCGCTTCCTGTGGTTCTGTCATTATGTGGGTCACTTTTTACAAGTTTTTCCCAATTTCTTTTGTATGTGCTGGATGTTCCGTGCTTCAGTGTATAAACAACAGCTTTGCAAATCCCTGGAATTCTTCTTCCACCAGCCAGACGTGCAGCCTCTCACCTTGCCATGGTCTTGCCAAATTGGTGAGACCAATTCATCAGCTGCTTGTTAAACATTTGCAGGGCTGATAAATTCACCCTGCGAATAGGACGGTTTAGGTGGGGCTTGGTGTCTGCCTGGGAAAGATCTCATGGTTTATAGACTCTGCTAACATGAAACGTGATGGGGAGCAGAGGGAAGCAGGGCCACATGTGCTGCCCAACCCTTCCTGCCCAGAGCTGCCCCGAGCACTGGGGGGAAAACCTGCCTGAACCTGTCCAGATGAAGTGCTGAAAGTGTTTTGCTTCACAGGACAGATAACACCAGCATCAGGGTACTTGGGGCAAAATTCAGTGCCAGAAGATCTGAAGGAGACAAACCCTTTTGTGTCCCCTGGTCAAAAACAAGAGCTGAGGCACGTTCACGTGCGCCTTGTTTTCACCATTCCCACTGCACATGGAATCACTCTGCAGGTATTTGCAGAGATGTGGCTGACAGCATAAATTAGCAATATCTGTGGAAGATACAAGCTCAGAAAAGTATCTGCCATGGAAACCGAGACTAAAGCTGATGCTTTAGGAGTAAGACATCAGGAAGCTGCCAAGATCAAGCACGCGTTCCTTGTGAGCTCATCTCGCACAGAGCAGTAACAAATGTCTTTGCCCCTTCAAGCTTCTCTGCCCACTTTGTATAAATTTAGTTGTGCATGGCTCTGACAGAGTGATGAAGCATGCCTTGTCTGATTTTTTCCAGTAATTTTTGTTTATATCAGTCTTTTAATACTACTTTCCCGGTAATGCCTAGGAGGAATTATTCATGTGTTGGATTGGAGAGCAGCTTCAGAGAAGATGTGATTTCTATCATCGTTCTGCTGCTATTATTGTGTAATTGCTTTGTGAGACACAAATGCTCCATTTCACCCGTTAATGGGAGGATTAATTCCCATCCCCACCATGTGCAGAGGGACGCAGACACATCTCTAATTGGGCTGTGCTTCTCCCGGCGTGACGGGCGAGGGGCGCTCCAGGCACGAGGGGCTCTGCTGCCAGGAGAGCAACCAGCCTGGCAGGGAGCCAGGGCAGAAGGGGGAGGGAGGGAGGCTGGGGCTGCCCTGAACACAGTGGCAGCTGGGGCAGCCAGCGCCTGCCCCACAAACTCTTATAGAAAACTTGTTTTGCCTCAATGTAACCTCCAAAACGAGTCCAAAGAAGGTAATCCAGGATGCTTGGCAGCTCCCTAGTGCATGTTTTGCATAGCTTTCCCTTCACTAGCTGCTGCCAAAGCCTGCACGGTCTGCAACACCCGTTTGGGATCAGAGGATGCAGCAGCCCTCATGGAGCATCGGTGCTGCCCAGACCTTCCCAGCCAGACATGGGACATTCAGAAACTGAGCCTTTGGAAGGGGCATCAGGGAGGCTTTGGAGCAGCAGAGGAAAGTTAAATTATTGCCTCGCAATATTGTCGCGGTTTGAGACAGGTGTCTGCCAAGAAAGGCAGGAGCCTCCCTTGGGATGAAAAATGTAAACCCCCTTCCCTCCAAATTATTAGTGTTTTGAAATTAAGGGGCTCTCAGGCAAAGATAGGGGAATAGGAATAACCGTTCTTTACTAGTATGTATATGAGGCAACCAAACAACAACTGTAACGGTAACAGCAAAACAGAACCAGAAACCACTGCAAGCCTTCTCTCGGCTGTGGGCACTTCCCCCTTGGTGCAGTGACGGTCTGAGGTTGTCAGACATCCAGGTCCTGCAAATGGCAGTGCCTGCCCTGGCTCCAACCTGCCTATAGCCTCTTTCCACTGGGATTTGTGTGTCTCTGGGGCTCCACCTGAGACTTCTGTTTGTTTGGCTGTGGCTTCGGTTTTTCGGTGATGATTGTTTCTTTAATAGAACAACTATTGTTCTGGGAACACTTGTCCAAAGCTCATGGCAGGACACTGTACCCTTTGCTCACAAAACCCAAGAGCTCAACTTGGCCATCTGTGTTCGTTGTGACTCCTCCTGTGTTCCCCAGTTCAGAGATACAGGACAGGGCAGTACAGTTCAGGGGTACAGGAAGGGGGAGATACTTGTCCCCAGAACAGATTTTCAGGATAAGGAAGGTATTTAAAGGGTATTTCTGTTGCAGTTCAGTTGCTGGAAAGCACAGATAGGTCTCAGCCAACCCTCACACAGCTCCCCGCCTGAAAACAGGAAAAACATACTGGTTTTCAGACAACAGAAGGCATGATTGCACAATTAAGCCAGTTAAATTCCATCAGAAAATATTTTAATAGGGGGAAAAATAAGAACTGGCCTAAGTCAGGGGAATGCAGCCCCAGAATTCTGCTGAGCAGGTCTCTCCTGCTCTGGCCCAAGGAATGGCTGGAGCTGGGTGAGCCCTGGCTGAGCTGCACAGGAGCAAAGAGCCGGAGACCATATAAGAGTAAAGCCTGTGGTGTTACTGATAATGAATGTCTCCTCATTTCTCATAAATTCTCTGCTAAATGTACAATCACCAAGTTAATAATGCAGTGCAGGACATAATGGATAGCCTGTTACAGTAAGTAAATCACGTCTGGTAAGAAACAGAAGAAAACCAGAAACTTCTGTCACTTTTACCAGGCAGAACCCCTTGGAAGAAGCCCTGCACACAGCAAAACAGAGCTGAGGACATATCTGGCGTGGATGCTGGCTACCTTAGGGGACTTGAGGGTCCTGGGAGGAGAGGGCTCACTGTGTAAGGAAACCACAGGTACATTCTCTTGCTTGAGACTTCCAAAATCCATCTTGCAAAGACAAGCTCTAGCTGTGGTGCTTCCCACGTGCCATGGGAGATCATTCCTAAAATACAGTGGCAGGCTGCCAGCCCGAGCATCGTCATAAAAGAAGGGCCATGTCTATGGGGATGCAGGCATATGATGCTGGGGGTGTGGGGCAGGGCAGGAGTGGGATAACTCCGTCAGGTGAGACCACGTGCCAGCAGCACCAGCACCCGAGATGGCACCAGCCCCCTGAGATGGCACCAGCAGTCTGAGATGGCACCAGCCCCCTGAGATAGAATCAGCACCCTGAGATGGCACCAGCAGTCTGAGATGGCACCAGCACCCTGAGATAGAATCAGCACCCTGAGATGGCACCAGCCCCCTGAGATGGCACCAGCCCCCTGAGATGGCACCAGCAGTCTGAGATGGCACCAGCCCCCTGAGATGGCACCAGCCCCCTGAGAGGGCACCAGCCCCCTGAGATGGCACCAGCACCCTGAGATAGAATCAGCACTCTGAGATAGAATCATCACTCTGAGATGGCACCAGCCCCCTGAGATAGCACCAGCTTGTTGCTCATGCAGCCCCGCTCACCATGTCTGGCCATTCCCATGGGAGCCAGGGAAAGTGTTTGAATACCCTGACTTCAGCATCTTCCTCCCAGGTCAGTAAATGAAAGTTTGGACTTTTGAGCATGAATAGCCTTTTTCTTTCTCAGCTCAATTTCCTGTTTGACTTCCTGAAGGTCCCGAGGACCCGTCGCTGGAGAGGGGCAGAGGCAGAGCCGACTCCAGCTGTCAGACAGCTCATTGTCTGTGCCGAGGGGATGGGCTCACGGGAAATCCTGCTGTGGGGCTGGGCCGAGGGGCTGTCCCAGCCCATTGTCACAGCCCGGCTCGGGAGCCACAGTACCCAACACACGTATAGACGCCCCGGTGCCCTGCTCCTCAGAGCTCTAATCTCTCTCGAGCTGCTTCCTCTGCTGCAGGAGAGGTGGCAGACAGGATGTGCCTTTGTGCCTTTGTGCTGCTCTGGCTTCTGGGGGTCTGTGGTGCCCCCATCACTCCCAAAGCCTCCACTGGATCAGGAGCCAGATGAGCAAGATGGGAGTGGGTGCTGGGGGTGGAGGCAGGATGGAGGCAGTGCAGCAGCGAGGCAGCGTGAGGGTCTAGGGGAGTGTTAAGGGTATTCTGGGGTACCTGGGGAGGGCTGTGGCAATGCAGATGAGATCCTGGGCTAGGCAAGGGGACACCAAAGGCTCAGGCTCATGGGTCTATCTGGGGCCATGGCACAGGGGAAAGCCTGCATGACCTCTATGCAATGTTTGAAAGCCTGAAAGTGGTCTGGGCTGAGAAACACTGGCTTCTTGTTGAAAGAGCTAAGCCAGGCCCAAGGTCAGAGGAACAGGCTTCTTGAGCAGAATTTAATTTTCAATTCCTCAATTTTGTGTCAAAGCAAAGTGGGATGTAGCAGAGGGAGCTCCTGACCTGGCTGTGTTTTGGAGAGGAACATCTGGGGTTTGGGTATGTGTAGCCGAGTAACACTGGGAGAAGAAAACCGAGAAGGGAAGGAGGGTAACAGAAAAGCTGCACCCGTGGAGATTTATCAGGGAGTCAATGCTGCATCAATCCTCTGGGAGATGAGCTTGGCATTGCAGAGTTATCAGCCTTGCAGCTCATTTCTCCACTAACAAAAGAGTTCCTGGGAGAGAACAGATGGTGTTTGGCTCCTGCCACCATCTCTGGTGGCCCAGCAACTTTGCTTTGTAGCTGCTAGAAAAGCAATTTCTGTCATCCCCTTCCCATCCCTGTGGCTGTGCCTGAGCCACAGGGGCTGCTGGCTGCATCTGATACTTTTTGCATGCTGAAGCCCTGCTGCAGACCCTCCCCGGGTTCAGCTGGGGCTGGCTGTGCCCCTGCTGCTGTAGAGGGGTGGGAGCTGCTCCATGGGTGCTATACAAGTTTGTGCCTGGGCTCTGGCTGTCCCCTGGACGGCTGCTTGTGGGTTATGGCAGGTGACTGAACTTCTGCCAGTGGTTGTTTCCCCCAGAAAACTGCCATCAGCTGCACACATCATCCTTGCTCAGAGAGCAGCAGCAGGGCTGTAAAGCCTATCCCTGGGACAGGCAAGGTTGGCAGTTTCAGGCACCAGAGCAGTGTTATCTGCCACTGGTCTGAGCTGGGCAGAACCGGCACAGGGAGGCTCCCACGAACCCTGAATCACCTGTGGAGCACTCGATACAGTCACAAAGTGCTTCCCTTTGTGTCCTGGCCCCAGTCAGAGCCACCAATCCAAGTGCTGTGACCTCGACACTGAGTAGCAGCCTACTGACAGCCCCTGCTCTCAGATGTATTTAACTCTGGCAGCAGTGCCTTCCAGATGTTTCCCCACAATCACAGTTCCACTCTCAGTGACTGATGCGTTGTTTACATGTGAGCCTTGTCTTTGTTCTTGAGATCTGCCCTTGACTTGCTGTCAGGTGTCAGTATGCAGGGGCTTCAGGCTGTCTGTTGGGTTATTTATGCAGCAGTTCAGACAAGAAAAGAACCAGTTTAGAGCTGCCAGTAGATTTTAGTTCTGTGTGACAGGGGAGAGGGGTGATGCTGTGTGTATAGCAAACAGTGCTTTGCAGTCCCTCTGGCAGGGTCTGGCTGAGCAGCAAAGTGCTGATGTTGAGCCTGGGCTGCAACAGCTCCCACTGTGGCTCTGAGCCCTCAGTGGTTCGGGGTCAAACCAGAAGCCCAGCAGTTTGTGCACTGGAGTTTTTGGCATCTGCCTGGGAGAAGTAAATCAGACTTGACTTGTGAGAGAATCTGCCCGTCACAAGAGTCTGTGTGAGCCTGAGGGAGCCAGGGGGTTGTGGTGTTAGGGACACGTTGGGAGCCCTGCTGTCACCACTCTGATGGGCACAAATAGAAATAAAGTATGTAGTCTGTCAGTAAACAGTGCCGAGTGTCACGTCAAGTTATTGAGGCCAGTGAGCTCATGTCCAGGACCCTCTGTGCAGAAAGCTGAGTCAGTTCCGGCCACAATGAGCTTTGTGGAAGGAGCATTTTCCAATGCTGTTTAGGAAAATTTTACAGAGAAAGTAAACAGATATCTGACCCCAAACCCTGCCCCTCGGCAGGCCTCTCTCATCACGGCAGCAGCTGAGGAAGAGGATGCTGGTGCAGCAGAGGGGATCTGCACACCTTGGGGCAGTGTCAAGGTGCTCCCAGCACTGTGTTTGGCAGCCACGTGGCAAACACCAAGCTTCTTGTTTGGCAAATTAATCGGAGAAGAGAAAGGATTAATAGCCTGCCCCTGGGCTGGTGGGATGGTGTCCTGATGTGCAGGACTGTGTCCTAACTCTCAGGGGTGGTGTCCTGATGCGCCCCATCTGCTCACGAGGAGTCCCACTTCACGTGAGCTGTGTCCCATGTCCCCTCAGGCAAACAGTTTCCTCAGGGACTTCTTTCAGCCCCCCAGGGCTATGGGACTCCTCTCTGTTGAGGGAGTATCTTTGATCAGTAGAAACTAAACCAGGAAAATATTTTTCATTTCTGTCAGGATAAAAATGGCTCAAGCCAGGCATGATTGATAGCTGAAAAAAAATGGGAGCAGCCCCCATGCTGTTTCGGAAGGCTTCCCACTGTCCTTGCTTACAGTAAACACCGAATATATTTAGCTGAAGAGCCCAGCATGACACAGCCTCTTACTGCAATAATAGCAGCGCCTTGTCTCTTTTCCTTTTTTCTCTTTTCTAAGAAATGGGATTGACTAGAGCTCCTAGGATGCTGGGTAGTGACTGCCTCACGGGTTCACCGTGCCTCCTGCGACACCAGTACCTGCGTCTGCCCTTGTTTACCAGGTCTGGCAACTGCGGGCTGTGCTGACTAACTCGGCAAACAGGCGTTTGGGAGGCCATGGCGCATCCTCCCTGTGGCACCAGTGACGTGCCACCATGCAGGCGCTGGTTAAACCCTGCTCCCAGCATGACTGGGCACCCCAGGCAGCAGAGAAATGATGAGACTTTCGTCAGGACCTGCCTGGGTCTTGTTCCCACCCTTTGTTTGCCCCACACTAAGCTATTTTTATTCTAGTGCCAGTGTTTGGTTCTCTGGTTTCTTTATTTACCAACACTTGTAGTAGTGCAATGGTTTACAAACACTGGCCAGACACAAAGGATTTTAGGGAAATAAAACCTCTTCCCAAAGGTTCCTCTGGGCATCCTTTATCTGATAAATGAAGACTTTACCGTTTCCCAGCACCAGCCACCCATGGGAAAACACCAACACTGGCCATGCTGTCCTTTGGAAAGAGAGGACAGCATTTTTTAGATGGAGTGAAGCAGGAGAGACAGACTGAGTGAAGACACTCACCTGTCTGGTAAGGCTGGGAAGATGAAACACAACAAAACAGAGGTTTCCTGGAGGTCACCCAGAGAGCATGAATAGACCTGTTCCTCCCTGTCAGAGGGTCTCTCTGAGGCGTGCCCACGGACTGCCCCAGTGACACAGGAGCAAAGAGCCTTCAGGAAGGAGTACCAGAGCAAGTAACACGGGATGCTACAAATGACAAAACAAAAACAATGTTGGCAAGAGGTCCCTTCTGTCTCAGGGAGCTGTGTCAGTGTTCCAGCACAGCTGAGCGGGTGGCCCTGGGCTGGAACAGCCTGTGTCATCCTCTTAGCAGCGTGGCTTCTCAATCTCTTCCCCAATCCCCTCCATATTAGGTGTAATTTAGCAACTCCTCTCTCCTCCCCCATGTTGTAATTAGAACTTTTTGGCTTGAGTCATGGCCTGTAATCATATCTGGCCTGCAGTCACTCTGCAGAGGCGAGCCCTTCCCCACGCACAGATAAGCCTGTGCTTGTGCCAAGCTCAGTGTTCCGAGGGACACAGTGCTCCGGGCACGCACCGGTGCACTGGCAGGTCTAGGGCAAGTGGCAGCACCAGAAAGAAGGTGAAGGCAATTATCCTCTGTGCTCTCACATCCTTCCCAGGGGTGAATTACAAGGCAAACTTGGTTTTTATTAATAAATTGCTTAGAGACCTGTGGCTGAGCTGTGTAGGAAAAGGAGACCAACCAGGTGGCAAGGAAGTGTCACTGGGATGATCCCTGATCACGGTGCAGGGACATTTGGGCCACAAGTGTAGCAGTGTTGGGGACTTGCTGCCTTTCCAAGGTACAGCAGATGGTTCTGTAGCAGGGCACAATTTGGAATGTGGCATTCAGAGCCTGGCAGCCCCGGGGTGCTCCCAGGAACGCAGCAGGGCCGAAGCTCTGCCCCAGCAGCACATGTGAAGCAGGAGCTGGAAGACTTGCTCTGAGATAAACTCACCAGTGAATGGAGAAAGATGGGGATAGAAATGAGCAATCCTGGCACAGACCAGGAACAGAGGGAGAGGAATAGCAACCATGGCTGAGACCAGAACAGGCCTTGGCTACAACGGGACGTTCACAATGTAACAACAGCCTGGGGAGCCTGAGATGGGGCTGCAAACTCCCAGACACTTTAGGGAGGTTTATCATGAAAGAGTTTATAGCTTATGAGGAGTTGGTAAGGCAGCCAGGACCCAGATAATGGGGGATTTTAATTACTTAGATATTGATGGATATAATAAGTGTGCAGCAAACCACAAAGGGAAACCTGTGGCTGGAGGGGAGAGTGAGATTGATCTATGCACAGCATGTTAAATCACTTAAATCATTCAGAGCCTCTTCTGGCCCCAGCTTCAGGAGCTGAGCCAAGTACGATAAATAAGGCTGGAATTGGGAAGTGTCTAGAATCCAAATGTTTGTATTCCTGTTCGATTTCAAATATTCTCGGAGACAAAAGTGGCAAAGCACTTGGCTGAGTCTGCATGGGGGCTGTGGGAATTCCTGCAGAGGGGGGCAGCAGCCCAGTGCCAGGAAAGGGCTGCCAGCACACAATGGCAGCTCAAGAACTTTCACACAGATTTGCCTCAGTGGAAGGTGAGACCCGGGCATGGCAAGGAGGGACCCAGAGGCCAAAGAGATTGAGAACCACGGAAAGTCTGAGCAAACAGTGTGGGTGGGATGACGGGCTGGGCATGGCCCAGGGAGTGGAGGGAGCCTGGTAGGCAGGGCTGGCCACCTCCTGCGGGCTGGTCCCAGGGCTGGTGAGACTCTGTCAGGTTTGGTGCATCGAAAGCGTGCCCAAGTGAGGTGTGAGGGGGCCACCTTGGAGGCTTCCTTCTCCATCACACAGCTCTGACCATCAGATACCATAGGGGAAACCTCTGCTTAACAAAAGCAAGGAGCCAGGTGGACATTCCAAAATGTGGCTGGAAGAGCTGTTGGGCTGCTGGGCAGCTCTGAGCTGCAGTTCCACAATGGAAACATGTTCCTCAGTGCTGCAGGGAAAGGGCCTGGCTCCGGAGAGAAGGGAGATTTCTGTGTGAGTGGCACCAATTTGGGGCTGGAGCTGCTGCTTTGGATGTGGATGTGACATCTCTTCTGTTTTTCCATCCACTTCCTGGCAGGCATCAGTCCCAGCTGCCCAAACAGCTACTGCTGGGCTCAGAGACATGGTGCAGAATCCCAACTGTGCCTCCCAACCTCAGTGCGGAGATGGACTTTCGGGAGCTGAGGTCTGGGGGGCAGCACCTCTGAAACAGGGAGGGGTGTCTGCTCTTTTGCTGCTTTTCCCTTGCTAAAATAACATAAATTCTATTACAGAGCAGCAGAAGTGGTCTTAACCCTGCCTGTTCCAGTGCAGGGGATCTTGAGTGTCCCCCATGCTCAGGTTGTCCCAGTTTGGACCTGACTGAGAGAGCAGCAGAGCCTGGACATTGCTGCTCAGGAGAGGTGATGGGCAGCTCTGGCTGGACTCATCCCACACATTCTGGGCTCCCCCAGTGCCTGCTAAAACAAACCCTTCAAGACAGAGCAGGGCCTCAGGTCGGCAGCCCGTGGCAGCACAGTTCCCACTGGTGGGATGCAGCATGGATGCCAAGCACATGGTCATCCTCAAACACATTGTGCCATTTTTAGGCACAGGCATAAATTATTTAGATACCACGTGCTTCCAGTCAGAATGCACCTGAGACCTTAGATGTCTGTGTCTTGTGATCAATCTTAGACAGCAATGGTTTGAAAACAGAGAGAAATCAAAGCTCTCTTGGAGCAGCTGTTCCAGCCTGCCAGGAGAGCACACAGGAAAGGCCTGTACCTTACTGTGGCTCACTATCTGGGCACTTCCAGGTGGCAGGATCCTTATTGAATTCATTTCTAAAGGAGCTGCAGCTGATTGATTGTGAGCTGGCTGCGACAGAGCATTTGGCAACGTGAACTCAGGCATGGGGAGCCTGTGCTGTGTAGTTTGCTGGAATGCAGTGGGCTGACTCCTCTGCAGTTTCTTAGGCACCCTCCTTGTTCACCAAAAGAAGGGGAATGTGCCCTCCAGTGCAGGGAAACCCCTTGGCTCTCCAGAGCCCTCTGACACCTCTCTGATTTCCCATCTCTTCTTTTCTTTTCTGAGGAGACACAAATCCATCCTTCTCGCTCCTAAGGACCTGCTCCTGACCCCAGTGGCATGAGGCAGGGGCAGCATGTTCAGGGAAGAGAGTTTGCAGGAAGAAGAAAACCCACCTGCTCGGGGTCCTGTGGCCCTGCCTGGCACTGGCATTGCTGGGCCCAGCGGGGTTTGGGCATTTGCAGCATGTGTGGAGCCGCTGTCCCCCGCAAGGCCAGCCTGCCCCAGCTCCCTCCAGTTCTGGCTGTGTTTCTCATTTAGATGGAGTTATTTTTCCCCTGGTCCAAGTTTGCTGTTCTCCTGAAATGGTCTGAAATGTAATAGACCAAGACAATCATCAGGATGAAATATTTCCTACATGAAATATGCAGCAGCTATTCAGAAACGAAGATCAAGTGGAAGGAGTGCTGCCAGGCAAAGATTTAAAGGTGCTGACATGTTCCTGTGGGTTGTTTACTGAAGTTATCTCTGAAGCCCCAGTTTTAGGCTTATATTCAAAAAAAGAGCACAAAATACAATTTAGCAAGAGTTTAATAATTCAAGCTACAGTGTGCTGAGCTTGTTTTTGCCCTTATGGGAAAAAACATCTCATTTCAAAGAACCTTAACTCTCTTCTGGTAGTGCAGAAGGGG
This sequence comes from Notiomystis cincta, assembly GCA_013398075.1. Classification (NCBI taxonomy): domain Eukaryota; kingdom Metazoa; phylum Chordata; class Aves; order Passeriformes; family Notiomystidae; genus Notiomystis; species Notiomystis cincta. The sequence goes on from VZRX01010426.1 coordinate 117,451, forward strand.
CACTGCCAGGGCTATTTTTGCACCAAGACACTGATTGGGTGTGAATCCTGCCTCTGGTGGCTGTACCAGGAAAACCTGGGGAGGCAAAACAGAGCCGTATGGCCCGATTTCCCTAAAGATGCAAATTCCAAGGAATCTAGGTGTGATGACTTGCTAGAAAAGGGCAACATAGGCACATGGCATTATTAAAAAATCTTTAGCAGCGCTCTTGGCACAAAGCTCTGCCCACTAAGCCCAGCTCGGTGGTGCGAGGTGAGCCCATTCCCGCAGCCTTGGGCCAGGCAGTAACTCTCGGAGCAGCCACGCCCAGCATAAGGGGTGTATCAGAGTGGTCTCTCTTGGGCCGACCCAGGCACCAGACTGGGAGTTGTTCTGCTGCCAGNTATTTAGATACCACGTGCTTCCAGTCAGAATGCACCTGAGACCTTAGATGTCTGTGTCTTGTGATCAATCTTAGACAGCAATGGTTTGAAAACAGAGAGAAATCAAAGCTCTCTTGGAGCAGCTGTTCCAGCCTGCCAGGAGAGCACACAGGAAAGGCCTGTACCTTACTGTGGCTCACTATCTGGGCACTTCCAGGTGGCAGGATCCTTATTGAATTCATTTCTAAAGGAGCTGCAGCTGATTGATTGTGAGCTGGCTGCGACAGAGCATTTGGCAACGTGAACTCAGGCATGGGGAGCCTGTGCTGTGTAGTTTGCTGGAATGCAGTGGGCTGACTCCTCTGCAGTTTCTTAGGCACCCTCCTTGTTCACCAAAAGAAGGGGAATGTGCCCTCCAGTGCAGGGAAACCCCTTGGCTCTCCAGAGCCCTCTGACACCTCTCTGATTTCCCATCTCTTCTTTTCTTTTCTGAGGAGACACAAATCCATCCTTCTCGCTCCTAAGGACCTGCTCCTGACCCCAGTGGCATGAGGCAGGGGCAGCATGTTCAGGGAAGAGAGTTTGCAGGAAGAAGAAAACCCACCTGCTCGGGGTCCTGTGGCCCTGCCTGGCACTGGCATTGCTGGGCCCAGCGGGGTTTGGGCATTTGCAGCATGTGTGGAGCCGCTGTCCCCCGCAAGGCCAGCCTGCCCCAGCTCCCTCCAGTTCTGGCTGTGTTTCTCATTTAGATGGAGTTATTTTTCCCCTGGTCCAAGTTTGCTGTTCTCCTGAAATGGTCTGAAATGTAATAGACCAAGACAATCATCAGGATGAAATATTTCCTACATGAAATATGCAGCAGCTATTCAGAAACGAAGATCAAGTGGAAGGAGTGCTGCCAGGCAAAGATTTAAAGGTGCTGACATGTTCCTGTGGGTTGTTTACTGAAGTTATCTCTGAAGCCCCAGTTTTAGGCTTATATTCAAAAAAAGAGCACAAAATACAATTTAGCAAGAGTTTAATAATTCAAGCTACAGTGTGCTGAGCTTGTTTTTGCCCTTATGGGAAAAAACATCTCATTTCAAAGAACCTTAACTCTCTTCTGGTAGTGCAGAAGGGGCACTGCCAGGGCTATTTTTGCACCAAGACACTGATTGGGTGTGAATCCTGCCTCTGGTGGCTGTGCCAGGAAAACCTGGGGAGGCAAAACAGAGCCGTATGGCCCGATTTCCCTAAAGATGCAAATTCCAAGGAATCTAGGTGTGATGACTTGCTAGAAAAGGGCAACATAGGCACATGGCATTATTAAAAAATCTTTAGCAGCGCTCTTGGCACAAAGCTCTGCCCACTAAGCCCAGCTCGGTGGTGCGAGGTGAGCCCATTCCCGCAGCCTTGGGCCAGGCAGTAACTCTCGGAGCAGCCACGCCCAGCATAAGGGGTGTATCAGAGTGGTCTCTCTTGGGCCGACCCAGGCACCAGACTGGGAGTTGTTCTGCTGCCAGTACCTAGTGAGGATCGTGGCTTTGTCAGAAGCATTTTCCCCATGCTGGCCTCTTGAGGAAGTCATGTGTCCCCATGTCCCCCACTACTACTGAGCGCAGTTTTATCACTGGGACTTAAAGTGAAGCCCGTGTGATCCCCCCAGTGTTGGAGCTTTGCCTCTGTGACATCCTGAGCCCTTAGTGAACCAGGAGGGGCAATGGAGTTGGCCATGGAGAGCAACCCCTGCTCCTCGGTACAGCCTTTTCCCGTGAACACCAGCTTCCTGGACACCCCTAATTTATTCCACAGCTTGGCTCCCTTCTCCCATCCATGCTCCTCTCGCGGCTGGGTTTGAGTGGCTTCAGCGTCACTCCCATGACGGGAGAGTTGTATGTTGGATTTCTCCTGTGAAGCAACCGCCGTCCCTTTGCAGGTGCGGAGGGAGAGAAGCCCTGCCCCGTTGCCAGAGGCTGGGGGTCACGGCGGGGGGCTCCTCGTTGCCCTTCGCTGTCCCCCGCCCCTGTCCGCCCTCCAGCCGCAGTGTCCGCCCGTGCGCAGCTCCCACGCGGCCGCGCTGCCGCTCCTGCGCTGGGGAGCGGCCGGGCCGCGGCCAAACGCGCCTTTCTGCCGCCACCTGGTGACGGAGAAGCGAGGTCGTGATGGACACAGGGCCCGGTCTCACGGCTGGGTCGGGAATCGCTGCTTTATTCTTCCGTATAACCCCCCCGTGTCTATCCGAGCTGCAGCCCCCACGCCCGAGGTGGAGCGGGGAAGAAGCGGAGCTTGGAGGGACCCGGCTCTTCCCTGGGCCCCTGCGATGCTGTGCTGACGTCAGTGCCATGGGAGGACACTGTGCCCATACCGGTGCCAGGGGAGGATGCTGAGCTCACTGTGTGCCTGCTGTGCGGGAGGCAGCAGCAGCAGCACTGCTCTCTCTCAGCAGCCCCGAGCGTGTTCCTCATGTCCCAGACGTGCACAGGTGGGAAGGCTGCTGAGAGGTTTTGGATCTTGGCTTGTGCGTGTCAGACAGACACTGAAGCCCCTTGGCCTCCTACATTCACTTTGGGCAACCCTTGGGGTAGGTCAGGCACTTATCATCCCCTCCCTGGTGGTGTCCCTGATGCTCTTCAGGAAGCTGAAGATGTGGGACCCGCCTGTTCCTTTGGTCTCCAGGGCAGACGGGAGCTTTCCCGCAGAGAGGCCAGCCCTGGCGCTCGGCTCTGCCCGCCCGGCCTTGGCTTTGGCGGCCGCAGTGGTGATGTACTTGGTGACAATGGTGATGTGGTAGGACCTGAAGTCCGTCAGCGCAGACACGCAGCGATTGAACGCGGCGCAGAGCCGCGCGTCCCCCGAGGAGAGCACGTGCTGCTTCAGGGACACGGCCCGGTGGATCTCCTCCACAAAGGCTCTGTGGGGCGGGGGCATGTAGTCCCTCATCCTGTGCAGGAAGGCAGCTGCAAGACACCAGCAAAGGAAGGAATAAGTTGTGGGTAAGTGGATTAAAGGCCCCAAGACTCTAAGAGAGAAGCTGGCCTGGAGCTGTGATGCTGGCAGTTTGCAGGGACCACTGGCAGCCCTGCACAGCCTCCTCTGCTCTACCTCCAATTAAGTGAGAAAGAAAACCTATCCATATTAGGGCAGTGCTCCATTAGGGCTGGTGCTAACCCTAAAAGGCAGGGTTTAGCCCTGCTCCCAGCCTTTTGGTTTGGTTTTTTTTGCTAGTAAACGAGTTTTGCTAATTTCTGGTAAATATTTCTGTTGTGGGCTGGACTAACATGGAGCTTTATGAATGGCCTCTCACTGGCAGGATGCCTGCACGCTCTGCTCCCTCATCTCTGAGCCCATAGAGAACCTCAGCAAAAAGCTAACATGCAAGAAGCCAAATGCGGGCATTTGTGAATTTATTATGGTGAGGAAGCACCTGCCAGTGCTACATTTATAACCTTCCTCTCTGGAACTGGGTAGAACCTGGTCCCAGACGGACTCTGCAAGGGTGAGATGGGCACATGTCCTCCTGCCTGACAGAGTTGGCACAGTCATAGGAATGGCTCTGGCTCCTCTCTTCCCCTGCTCCTCATTTGCCTTAGAGAAGGAAAAGCTCGTGGCTCACCGCAGTCCTGCCGGTGGCAGATCCCCAGGAGCTCATCGAAGGCGTGCAGGACCGTGCTCTGTGCCGCGCTGCCCCCCGAATACGCCAGGGGTTCCAGGGACACCCCCTCATAGATGAGCCCATGGGGCATGGCAGGGTTGTCCTTCCAGCTGAGCGGGAGACATCTCAGTCAGGCAGCAGCCATGGGGCTGGGGACAGGGGCCTGTGAGAAGGGACCCTGGGCTGGCAAGATAGAGCAAAACTTTCCTGGCCCAGCCCATGATCTCCTCCTCTAACTCAGCCGTGTCAGCCCTCCTCAAACAGGAGATAAACTTGGAAATCAAACACTGCACCAAGACACACCGTGAGGCCCTGGGTATATGGAGAAATCTTTAATTTTCCTTTGTCAAAAGAGCATTTTCTGGGATCTCCATACCCTGGTAAGCACCCTGTGACATGGTGCTGGGAGCATTGCCCTGCCTAGATGCACCTGCTGCTCCAATTCGGGACAGTGTCTGCAAGCAGAGCTGCCTTAGGTGTGCAGGAGGGAAGGGGGCTCTTGTCCGAGCAATAGTGGCACCTTACTTCAATTCCTTGAATGTCAGTGGCTGTTTGGAGAAGCAGGTAGTCACCCAAACACCCCTCTGAGCCCTCGAAGCTCGGATTTTCCTTTGCACTTGTTACTCAAGGTGATGTCTTTTTTAAAGGCATTTAAAAGATAAATAGAGGCCAGTCAGCCTCTATTTATCTCTGCAGATAACGAGGCAGGGATGGGATTTCCTCCCTCTGAAGCTACTGGTCCTGGGCAGGTCAAGAGCCAGCACTGCTGGTGCCTCTCACACACACCCTGAACTCAAACCCTGTCAGCCTCCCTTGTGCTGAAGTGGAGAAGTGCTCACACCCAAATGGAGATGGAAGTTACGATTTCAGGGAGGTAAAGTGCCTGGCACAAAAATATCTGTTGACCTTTAGCAGAATGCACCATTCCATGAGGCTTTCATTGCTGGCTGCAGTGTCTGTTGGGCTACAGGAACAGATTTTACACAAACTGCAGAGAAAATACATTCATTATCAAATACCAGAATATTTTTAGTTCTCCCAGGATTGTATTTATAGTAACCTCTACTAGTGGGAAGTTCTTATAAGCAGAAGAGAATTTAAAAGGCATGTTTTCCCAAGCTGATGACCATCAAGACAAGGTTAGCTTGGATAAAAAATGAGAGAAACTTAATCATGATGCATGGAGCCTTTTACTTGGGAATGCTGAGATATGATGGAGAGAAATAAAAATAGAACCCCCCTGAGAAGCCCAGGACCGAGCATCTGCAGATGCTGCAGCCCCACAGGGATGCTGAACATGCCGTGCTGAGCTCTTGGGGCCGTGGTTCTGCCTTGCCCAAATGTGTTTTCGGTATTCGGGGGGGATTTTCTTTTTTTCAACTGACAGAATTGTAACAGAGCAGCAGCAAGAGGCTTGTTACAGATGTTTCCTTAACACGCAGTGGGAAGAGCCCCTGCTCAGCTTTGCAGCTTTGTGTACACAGTGTGGAAGTAAAGAGAAATTCCTTTTCTCCTGTCAAAACTGTTCAGCCAAGAGCAGGAATGATTCATTTGTGCACAGTTCTGGTTGCTGGGGCTGTCAGGGCTGAGCTGAAGTGTGGGATGGAGAGAAGCTGGAGGGAGGCAAACCCCAGCCCTTGGCCACAGTCCGTGCCCAACTGATCCAGTGCCTAGGAATTCCTGAGGGACAGGATCATGATGCTGCTGGGAGCATCACTGCCAAACATAATGCTGGTCCCTACCCTGCCCTGGGGAACTCCATATCCCATCTGGACTGTCCCTTGCTCGCACATTCCAAGCTCCCCCCAGCCTTGGGAGCTGCCAGCACAGTGGCTCTGATGGGAAACAGGCTGCACTTACCCAGAGAGAAAGATCCGGATCACAGCGTAGAATACTTCTGGATCCACATAGTCTAGGAGGAAGTCAGTCAGATCAGAGGGGATGGGCAGTTACACCAGCGTGGGTGAGCGCTGCAGCGCGCGCCAGCACCCGCTGCTCTCACCGTGCATCCGCCTCAGTGCCTCACTCATGGCCTCGATGGCCCCTGCCACCTCCTCCAGGGCTCCGTGCAGGGTCTCCTCATCACATTGCAGGGTGGCACGAAGGGCCTGGCTGATTGCCTGCAAGAGGAGAGGAGAGGAAAGGAGAGGACAGGACAGGAGACCAAGTGACAAAGGCGTAGGATGTCTGTATACAGCAGCTCTGGGCATTTGCTGCCACCCATGCCAGCTCTGTCCCTTCCCCAGCCCAGGTTCAGGGGACAGGAACATTTTGTGGGTGCACCTCAGGCACTTTACAGTGCAGGTAAGCAAAGAGCCCTGGGACACAGTGGTACCCACCTTAATGCCAGGCACAGCTGCCTTCTCAACAAGCACGGTGACAAGAATGAAGCCCCGCAGGCTCTCTCCCCCAGGCAGTGTGATGATGGTGTCCAGGTTCCTGCACAAAGGGGCCAAGGAGAGGGATTGGAGGAGG
>VZRX01010426.1:123936-159904 GCA_013398075.1 Notiomystis cincta
GGGGTGCCCTCAGGATTTTTCCACACACTGTGGGGCCCTCTTAGCAAAACCATCCCAGACTCCAGAGCCTCTTATGTGCACTCTGTGCAGAGAGGAGCTGGCACAGAGTGAAAGAGGAGCAAGACTGCTCTGGTTTAGGGTGACCTGCCATCCTCCCCCTGCCCTCCCCATGGCCCACAGCCACTGGAGCTATGCAGCCAGAGCAGCCAGAGCAGCCAGCAGCTCTGCTGCAGTCCCTTTGCTATCGTCGCAGTGGCACTTGTGTGACAAACACTGTTCTTCTTGTGCACACATCAAGAGAGGTTCAGCCCAAGCAGCGCTGGAGAGCTGAGCCAATCCAAACAAAACCAACACCGTTAGAAAATAAATGAGCATGAACTACTTACTCAATTTCCAGAGGCCTGAAGGCATTTTTGTTATAGCCAACAAATGCACAAGAAAAGGAGAGAGAGAGAGAGAAAAAGAGATATTATAAATTGTTCTAGTGACAGGCTGTGCTCTGCAGGGAATAGAGGAGCTGTCCTCAGGGGCTGCTCCCAGAGACACCCATGTCCCCACAGAGTTTCTATGTCCATACCCATGAGGCCGACCCCAGCAAAGGTGGGATTCAAGGGGTTTTGGCAGAACAGAAGCAGTTTGGGAACAGTCTGTCCCCAACACCTGCTGCCCAAGCACAGGAAGAACCGCGCTTCATCCACCAGCATTTGCATGTTTACCCGTTGGGGTCCATCCTCCTCCAGTTGGCCAACACAAAGTCTGCGTGGCTGAGGATAGGCGGGAGACCCAGGGCCTGTGAGACCTCCCAGTAGGGGACAGCGAGATTTCGGGGCAGGACCTGAGTGGCACAAAGCATAGGAGAAGTTGGGGATGTTGTCAGGCTGCTGAAAGATGCCTGTCTGCAGGCAGCAGCCAGGTAGGAGGGGGCACACTCCTGCTGCAGCCACAGGAAAGGGGCTTTGCTCCCATGGGGTACGTTCTAAGGGAGCAGCATCAGCTCCCGGACCCCAAGGAGCAGGTGAACCTGCTTTACCTTGCCTTTACCTGCACGGTGCCCTCCTCACCCTCCTGCCAGACGTAGCCCATGGTCATGAAGCTGAGCACCAGGTGTGCCAAGTGCAGCTCCTTATGTCCTCGGAGGTGCTGGGTGCTCAGCTGCGGCATCTGCCAGAGAAACCCTTGGGAGCGAGGACCAGAGCCAACAATGCCAAGGCCCCTGTGGTGGAGGGGCTGCCCTGCCAGTGGGGGGGAACCCTCCTACTGCTTGTCCCCTGCCTTTAAGCCTCCCTTCCCACCTGCTTTGCAGGATTTGCTCCTGCTGCACTGTTACTGGTTTGTGAGCAGGGACAGTAATCTGTGGGATTTTCCTCAAAAAGGAGCCCCTCTCCCTGGTGCTGGGATGCCCCATGAAAGCAGCTGATCCCCATGTGCCAAAAGGAGTGAGCCTGACTGGAAGCTGATGGAGCACCTGTGCTCCTTTGGCAGTGAGCGTGGCTGGGATGAGACGTGGTTCTTGTGACACCTAGAGGGACCCTGCTCCAGCCCTTGCTGGCTGCTGAGCACTTGGATCTGATGCAGGAGTTATTTCTGTGCTGATGTTAAGACTTCGCTGTTGCCTGGTGTCAGTCTTGGCTCTGCACACATCCCTGCTGCTGGGTTGCTTTTCCGCAGGTTTTACAGACACCACCGTGTCAGACCAAGGTTTGAGAGAGCTCTGGAGGCAGGAAGGAGAACACCATACCTGGTGAATTCGTGAGCGGAGCTGATGGCTCATGATCAGCTGGGGCAGCTCATGGGCGATGTCCATCCAGGGGCTGTAGAGTGCTGGCAGCTCTGTCTTGGTGGAGAGAGGCAGAGGGAGGGCTGTGAATGTGCCCATGCTCCCAGCACCCACTCAGCCTTACACACCACTGCTGATGGCTTGTGTCTGCTTCCCCCTCCTGTAAGATGAGCCTGTGTGGTCACAAATTAATGGATGGTGAACATGATCTGTCTGTCCCCATGCACTCCCACTGTGGAGCCAGGCCAGTAATAAAGAGCCCCACTTTGGGCACAGGAGACCTGCTCTTCTTGTGCTCCCCAAAATCCTGTTGAGCCAAGGCCAGTGTGTAAATTGCAGATCTCCTTCCCCTCTCCTCTGTGCTGCTTGCTGCAGCTGCTTTCATCATTTTAAAGGGTAGAGGTTTGTCCTGTGGCAAAACAGTACCTGCCTTCCTCACTGCTCTTTGTAAAGTGTTACAGCAAAATGCTACATCAAAGCTCCCCCAGAAAGCTGCTCACCAACCCCTCTATCTTCCTGTCTGCCTCCTGTGGCATGCAGATAGGGAGGCACAGCCAGCTCCTACCAGAGGACCGGGAAGCAGGAAGCCAAACTCCTCGGAGACCTGAAACCTGTTCAGTGCCAGAGGCAGTGGGGGCTCCTCCGTGTCATCGCTGGCCTGCATTGCTGGACACTGGCTGTGGCGTCAGGGTGTGCTCTGGCCTGGCCACCCGCTGCCAGTATGTGCTGAGCCAGCACTGCCTGTGCCGGCAGCAGGAGCGTACCTTGGCCTGGGGGCAGTCGGGCCTGGCTGCCCAATGGACAGAGGCTCTGAGCAAACATGGCTAAAGGTTGCTGATAAGGCTTTGTCGTGGAGCAACCATTAAACTCTGTGCCTTCAGGCATCCACCCGTGGGAAAGCCTTGGGGCACCTGTCTCAGGAGAAGTAGGGGCTCTGAGTTAGCTCCCCGCAGGACCGCCCTGAGGGGCTGCCAGGCTCCCACGAGATGGGAGGTGGCCTGGGGGAGCACCTCAGGGACACTGTTTCTGTGGCTGGGGATTCCCGTGATCCTGGCAATGTCAAACTTGTGTGCAGTGGGCTGCTGACCTGATTGTCGCAGGCAGGAGCCAACCTCCCAGCCTGGGGGTGGTCCATGCTGGGAAGCTCATACAGCCACCTGGCCAGAGATGCATGAAACACAGTGGATGCTGCTGTTTTCCCCATGGTGCTGGGGGTCACTGGGGCTGCCAGTGGGGTCCCATCACCAGAGGGGGGGGTCAGCAGGATGCTCTGAGCTGGGCCTTCCCAAAGAGCAACTTTCTGGGGGAAAATCAGCCCTGTGAGTGCTGCCTGCACAGACAGAGGCCGGGGTTGGAGGCAGTGAGTGCATGGGAAGGGAAGGGCCAGGGGTACAAACAGCAGGACTGACATCTCTGTGGGGTGCAGGTCCAAGGGCACTGCAGGAAATGTATGCTTCACATACAAACAGAGGTGACACCTTCACAGTCAGCACTGCGGCCATCACATGAGGCAGTGGCCTTCCCTGGTCCCCAGCTCTGAGGAGGGGGGCCATGAGCCACACACATCCACAGTCACACAGGAGGGGTCCACCTCAGAGGCAGCCACAGCACCTGACTCGTCCCTGCCAAACGATCCCCAGCGTCAGGCAGCTTCACAGCCCTCACAGATGGGCAAATCCCAACCACCATCACGTGCCCACAGAGAAAACGGGATGAGCTCAGCCACTGCGTCGCCCAGGCCCCAAGAGCAGGGTTAGCTCTGACAAAAAACAAACTACGTGAGCATAAAACCATGAGGCACTGGCCATGACACCAGCTTTGCCCGACACCTTTAATTAGTGCCCATGGTGCTGCTCCAGCACTGGCTCCGATGTTCGGTCCGTGTCTGTCTTCAGCTCCAGGTCTGGCTGCGGCTCTCGCTTGAGGTCTGTCTGCAGGTCCAGGGTCAGCTCTGGGTCTGGCTCCAGATTTAGCTCCCGCTCCGGCTCCAGCTCCGGCTCCAGCTCCCTGTCCATGTCCCGGCTGGTGCTGTGGGGGGACATACAGTGGTGCCTTGGCCCTGACTTGACTCAGGAGCGCCTCAGCCTGAGGTCACCTCAGCCCTGGGTAGGGTCCTCATGTCCCTGTGGGAATCACTGTATACACCCCAAGAGAATCAACTCATCCCCTTCCATCCCCTCTGCAGGGATCCCCTCAGCCCTCTTGGGGAATGCTAGGGCCCTCTCCCACACCCTGCATGCCCCCAAGATCTCGCAGCCAGCAGGGCCCCACTCACCCCTCCGTGCCCGGTGGCTGCTGCCCATGGCACTGGCCCAGCACCTGCTGCCGCCACAGGCCGAGGCCGAGGGCCGCCGTGAGGATGAGCAGAACGAGGCTGGAGCCCAGCACCAGCCAGGCCATCTCCCCGTTCTCCAGTGCTCGCTGCAGGCCTGGCAGAAGACAGCGCAGCTGGGCACAGGGCACTGCCTCCCCTGCCCACACCATCCCCGTCCAGCTGCCCACACTCACCTCCCTCTGTCAGCTGGAGGCCGCTGTCCTCGCTGCCCCCCCGGGGGGACCCCTTCCTCCGGCAGTCAGGAGGCTGCCAGCCCGGGTAGCAGTGGCAGTTACCCTTATTGTTGCACACCTGGAAGGCCCAGGGGAGAGGGGGTACAGGTGTGCAGTGAACTCACACCATCTGCCCCCCCAGCCCAAGCACCCTGTGTGACTCACGCCATGGCCGTGGCAGTTTGCTCCGCTGTCACAGCTGTGCCCCAGCACCGAGCGTGGGTGACAAGTGTTGTTTATACACACCTGGGAAAAACCATGGCAGCTCCAGCCCAGCACTGCCTCACCCACACAGTGCTCGGCACATCGGGCTATGGCCCGAAGGGGAAGGAAAACATACTACTTAAAAAGCAAGCAAACAAACAAAGAAGCCACAGTTCTGCCCTGAGGCCAGGTCATGTTTAGTGCTCACACCCCACCAAACCTTTAATGCAATGTTTGTAAGTTTTTAGAGTGTTTTTAAATATCAAGCACAGTGCTGCAAGGAACAAATGTTTCTACAATCTTGTTGATACTTAAGAGTTTATATTTGTCATTTCAGATGATTAAAAAATATTTCCTTACCCTTCCAGAGCCACACTTTGTCCCTGGAGGAACCAGAAACGGATCCAGCAATGCTGATACATTCAGGGAGTTCAGAGACACACACAAATGGTGCCGCACTCGGGCATAAATCACGGCAGTAGCAGCTGATGGGAAGGGCTTGTGAGATGGGTATGTGCAGATTAACTTCCCACATCTGAGATCCCTGGAAAGCCAATTTGCACAGGATGTGTATCAAACATACACAGACACTGCCTGATGAACACTGGATCATTAAACAGCACAGTCTGGTGAGAAAACATCCGCAGGACTGGGAAGTCCAAGGGAGGATGTGTGACATAAGGAGAGACACCATAACAAGGAGAACACATAGAGAAGTATTTATTGCTTCACAAATCTCACCATAAACTGGAGTTTTGACACTTCTCTTGACTGTCCAATCTCAATTAAACATGCATTTCAGCAGAGCCAGCGTCCCCTCCCCAGCGTACCTCCAAGTACAGGGCTGGTACCTGCGTCCGTTCTGGAGCCCGCAGTGCCCAAACCTGTCCCGTTGGCTGTTGATTTCCTCATAACAGACCACAGGAGCATTCTTTGAATCTACAAGTTTAGCAATAATACTTGTTACAGTTAAAAGGAACACAAAGGAACATACCATGGTATCTAATAACTTCATTTTTCATGATTTATTTAGAGAAAACATACCTGTCCCTGCCCAAACCCCCAGCAGTCCTGAACCTCAGAAATCAGGAGGGGAATAGCAAATGGGAAAGTTCTCTGATTGAGTCTGCCCACAGGAAATAATTTGCTTTTTGTTCTTTCCCTTGTTATCTGTGAAGCACTGGGGGACTCTGTTAACCAGAGCCAAAACAGAGGTTGAAATGCTTTCCTAAAATTGTGCTTTCCCTCCAGGTGCCCCACTCTCACCAGAGACTGGTGCATTGAAGAGTACAGGTACAAACTGAGCATCCTGATGCTGTGGCGACCCCGGCCCCTGGGCAGTGCCAGTGCTGCCAGCACAGCCTGTTACCTCTCCCGTAGAGCCGCTTGCACTGCAGGTCTGAGGACTGGCAGCGTCCCTGGTAGCAGTAGCCAGTGCCATGACCACAGTCGTGCCCATCCTGCACATACACATCAGGGGGGCAGGAGGCGGAGGAGCCGCTGCAGAACTCGGGCAGGTCACACTGGGCATCGGCAGCTGGGCGGCACAGCAAGTTCTTCTTGAACTGGAGAGGAGGAGGAGCTCTGCAGCCTGAGCCCACAGAGCCCCTCCTGACGATGGCCTCAGGGTCCCCTTTGAGGCACTCAGGTGACCACACATGTGTGACACTGCCCAAGACAGTCTCCCAGTAATATTCCCCCCAGGGGTACCCAAGAGCTGAGCTGGGAAGCCCAACTCTAGGAATCTTTCCCAATGCATAGCAGGAAGCGGCTCCATCCCTCAGCATAGGAACATACTATTTTTCCAAAAATAAATAATGATTTTATGATAATCATAAAAATGTGCCTTACCTGACAATTTCTACAACATAATCCAGAGGAACATTTTGCTTTTGGCTTAAATCTACACGTTGTAGTGCAGCACTTGTCCTTCAAGCATTCCTGGGGACACATGGCAAACCCATGTTATTTTACTTTGTTGTACCCCCGAGGTTCTCCTTCTCCCCATCTTTCTCGGGCAATATCCAGCAGCACAAATGGGCAAAGCTACCACCAGATCGGTGCCACATAGGAACAATCTCAAACCCAACAGAACTTTCCTGGCCTGCTCCCCGCTGCAGTGGGGCTCCCGGTCTCAAGGGTTTGTTACTCCACGCGCACTCACAGCACGAATGCAGGGCTTTAGCCCCGCCTGCCACGGCCCCCACCTTGGCTGTGCCGCAGTCGCACTGCTCGCCCGGCTCCACGATGCGGTTGCCGCAGACGGCCCTGCTCCGGCGGGACAGGCGCGTCAGGCGGGGGCTGCTGAACAGGCAGGCGCCCCTGCCCCGCTTCAGGAAGGCCTCAAAGTCCCTGATGCTGCAGTTACTGAAGGCTTTTGCCCCACTGAAATGTCTAAAATAAATGAGTTATCAGCTTATATGTTACACATTCTCCGCCCCTCACTCTCTCCAAAGCTCTGTGCAAGTCAAGGGCTCACCCAGACACTGGCACAGTGTATGATGGCTCCAGGGGTCTATTAATTCACCTCATCTACAGTTCATTATTAACAGAGGTTGAAAAACATTCTGAAGTACCTTCATTTTAGAGAGCAAAGGTCTCTTTTGTCAAATTAAGCACTAAATTGCTATTTAATCAATTCTTTTTTTCTTCTTAGAGTAGTAAAGGCAGGTGTTTCTTCACTGACAGAGTGGTCAGGCATTGGAATTGCTGCCCAGGGAGGTGGTGGAGGCCCCATCCCTGGAGGTGTTCAACAAATGACTGACATGGCACTCAATGCTCAGGTCTAGTTGACAAGGTGGTGATTGGTCAAAGCTTGGACTCTGGTCTTGGAGGCCTTTTCCAACCTGTGTGATTCCACGAGTCCATGATGCTCATTTGTTGCACTTTTTGCAATGGAATGACAGTTGTAGAGGACACCTCTGCCAAGGGGACACCATGCAACCATCCCTGTCCCCCACCTCATCTGCCCTAGCCCCTGCAGCCCCGTGGGCAGGAATGGCCCTGGCAAACTCACAGTGCCTCAGGGCTCATGATGCAGACACGCCCGGGGCAGCCACAGCCTCGGGAGCCATCGGAGCTTATGCCCAGGCTGTGGCCCAGCACCTGTGCCAGGAGGATGGAGAAGGACTCCAGTGTCACGTTCCCGTGGTACTAGAGGGAGGAGAGAGATGAGTTGCCATAGCTGAGCAGAGATCCCTCCCAATGCAGATACTCCCACATACTCCCATCCAGCCCTGTTCCTGCTGCCCATGGCTGAGTTCACAGCCACGTGGACTGGTGAGGGACAGGCAGAGGACAGGCGGGACCATACCAGGGCCACTGTGGCAGCAGCATCTCTCTGACATGCCTCTCCTGGAGCTGCTGCGCCCACAAACGCTCCTTGGTCCCGGTACCTGGAACAGAGGTGTGATCACTGGTCCCAGGGACACCCTCTTGCTGTGGGTAAGTGGGGAATCCTGGGTCTGTACAGCCCAGGTCCCCTCGGTGCCTCCGACTGTTCTGCTGTCCCGAGGGGAGCTGGGGCAGGGTCTGCGTGGCGGGAGCCTGGTGCCAGGCAGGGATTAGGGGCTGCCACCATCCCATCTCCTCAGCCTGGGTGGGTGGCAGGGGACAGACAGCACCACTGCAGCTGCTGCATTGCTAGGAGGAATGTCGTGGAAGAAATACTTCAAGAGCATTAAGAATTCAGGAAATACAGATTTTTAAAAAAGCATTTGTGAAAGGAATCCTTTCAACTTATATTGGTTTGACTGATTGCTACCACATAACTTTTAACACTAATGAACCTTTATCTTACCCTAAGAGAGAAGCAATGTTGTGCGCCTGTGGCTCCAGAGACAACCGTTTCCACTGTAAAAATCGCTGTAGAAGGTCATTTGTGTCCCCTGCTGTCGATATTTTATCCCACTCTGTCCACAGCTCCAGGGAGGACAACACAATGGTGATGTTAAGGGGATTAAACATCTGTAAGTATAAGAGAGGAAACATCTGCTCTCACACCTTCCCTTCATGCAAAGTCACTGCTTTGCACACAGTAAACACATGGGAAAAGTAAATTGCTGCTGTCAGTGCCTCAATGACATCTGTAGCCAAAAATAATTAACACATCTAAAGAATAAAGAGATATATCAAGAGGCCTGAGCCAAAGTCCAATAACTTCATAAGAAGCGCTAGGGGTTTTGGGAATAACTTCTCATTACATGAGTGAACCCAAAGACCATCAGTGGAGTAAAGAACAGGTTTAGAAGTTGGTTACAAGCACCTGAGAATAAGCAGATCAATCAGATCAGTGTGATCAGGGATCTGCTACACAGAGGGAGGCAACCCAGGAGTCCTCAAAATGCTGGGGTTTGGCTGCCCTAAAGGCAAACTATCTGTTTATCTGTACATCTGCACGAGACATGGCCATCACAGAGGGAAAGATGTTCTTTTGTGGCAGACCGACATGTCCAGAAGAAAAACCTTCTCAGGAAACATGGAATTTTTTACATAACATTTTCCTAAACCTAAAAGCAGCTAGAAAAGAGGTGGCCACTGCTAACATTAACATCCCTCTCACCCCCATCTCACTGCAGTACAAAGCAGATTTCGGAACTCACATTGTTGATTAAATTGAAGGTCTGGATTATCTTCTGTGTCGCAGCATTCGGGTCTGATCCCATATAATTGTACTGAAAAACAACCCAAGAGGATACAAAGGCAGACATGGCACTTACTAGGGTGAAGCATGGCAATGTTGGAACACTGAAATGATTCCCTGCACCGAGCCATGGAGACATGAGCTACAAATTCATGTTCCTTCTTTCCTACAAAATCCACAGTACACGTAACTTTTCAAAAGGGAAAGTGAATCCATGTAAAAGCTGGGAAATATTATCATTTCCATGCTCACAGAAGTCAGGCAAAGACAAGGAAAAAGTGGCTGGCATGGACTTACCAAAGCCTTGTCCAAAACCACGTACACTGTGAGGTATTTGGGAGATTGTGCAGCGACCGAGAGGGGCTGAAAGAGAAAACAGGCTCCAAAGTAAAGATTCTGCATTCTCTGGTCACCTCACTGCTGCTGTTAGCTGTGCTTCTGAAGTGTCCCTTCAAAGCTTCTGTCTAAGTGTCTAACCAAAGCTTCCAGCAGGATCAGACCCCTCCTCACAGGTTGGGGACACCAGAAGCACTGCGAGAACAGGCACCACTCACCTCATCGTGCCTGTGGGCCTTGTCCACCATCTCCCAGGCTGCCAGCCCACCCAGCCGTCTCCTGGGGGGGCTGTGGGCTGGGAGGGCCTCTGCCATCTGCTCCTCACTCACTCGGTACAACATGTGCTGGAATGCAGGGGAGTAGCCCAGGGGCTCGATCCCATAGCTCACGTTCTCAAACTGCAGCAGGCCCCTGCCAAGGCACCAGCACCAGCCACTTGCTCCTGGGCACTGGCACAGCTGCCCCAGCACCAGCTGTCTCCAGGCCAGGCTGCCAGGGTGCTCCTGGCCCTCCATGGCAAAGGCCTGGCCAGTGCCCATGAGGAGAGCAGCACAGGGACAGGGCTGATACACTACCTGAGCCCCGAGCAGGTGTTGAGGGTCACTGCTGAGCTGGGGAAGCCATCAATGTATCCCCAGTAGTGGCAGCCTCCCTATGACATGACAGAGGACAGGGAGCCCCTTCCACAGCTGGGAAGGTGATCCCCTTCCCCACCACCCAGACAGCTGGACCAGTTGCCTTGGGCAGAGACACTTGGAGCACAAACAGCCCAAAGCAAGGCCGGGTTACCTCAATGTGGGCAGAATCAGAGTGCGAAGATCCCTGCTCACTGGACATGTAAGTCTGGAAATCATCAGATAAAAAGGCACTACAAGAGAAAAGTGCAAAGTGAGGTATTTACAACAGCATGCACTACCCAGAACTTCTCAAGCTTCTTGCAGGTTCTGCAGCCACCAGGGAACAGGGCAGCTACTGTAACTGAGGGCAATGTCAGGGCCAACTCACTGCTGCTGCAGGTGGATGGTGTATGGCCTCCCCTCAATCCTCAAGATGTAGGACACTGCATCCTTGTGCATACAGAAAAGAAGAGAAGGGGAGAATTAAGAACAGTGAGTTGGAAACAGCACAAGCTGAGGCCTGCTGTGAACACCAAGGGAGAGCACAGCGTGGGTGCAGCCATCATGGTGCTGGCAGCTCTGCTGTGGGGACATTGTTAGAGCTGCCACAACATCTGTACTCCTCCAGCCCTCTTCTGCAGCTGAAGACCTCCCTTCCCCCTCCCTTCTCCCAACCTCCCCCGAGCCCCCCAGCACCATGCCTGCTTCAGCCCCGCTGCGCCTGTTGTGTTCACCCCCAGCTGCTGTGGGACTGTGATCTGGGACCAAACCCGCCCAGCCACAGGGGACAGAGACCCCCATGGCTGAGCCCAGTCCTGGTGGGCAGGGGGCACAGGAGGGCCTTGCCCAGCCTCGTGCAGCAGCTCCAGGAGCAGCAGGAGCAGCAGCGGTGGCATTGCACAAAGTGGTCCCATGGCTGGCCAGTAACAGCCCCACCAGTAACGGCCCCACAGCCCACCAGTAACTGCCCCACAAGTAACAGCCCCACTGGCAACAGCCCCTCCCCTCCCTTAAAGCAGAGGCCGAGGCAGAGACTTGTACAAAATTGGCATCTTTATTGCTTGTTGGGTCTGTACAAAGGGGTCGGGAACAGCCCTTGGGCCAGAGACCAGCACAGGGCCGGCTACGACGGTGAACACGGGTGCTGACTGCAGCCCTGCCAGCTCCAGACCTGCCTGGGGACAGGTATCCGCACACTTTACAAAAGAAAGTCAGTAGTCATCTTCAGTATTCAACACCAAAAAGTGCAGCTACTTCTGTCCATGGGATCACTTTTAAAACCTCCCCAACTGCGGCTATTCCAACGTGCACGCTGGGAGTACAAAACCTCTTTGTCTAGTAAAGGCACCATTTTCAGCATAGTTTAGTTCACACACACAGCGTGTCACACACAGTTAAGTACATCTCTCTGAATGACTTCATTCCCTGGATCCCCTCTTCTTTCCTCACTCTCTCACCAGGGCTGGAGATGGGCTGCATCCAGCTGCAGAGCTCATTGTGACAGACAGAATGCCCACTCAAGCAGAGCAGGACACAGCAACATTAGGAAGTAATTGATTATCTTGGAACAAAAAGGAGACCCCTCACCAGTACAGTTGGTGAAATTCTAGGTGATATTTTACAGATTTTAATATTGTTATAAATCTAAGTTTATGGGAAACCACAGGAGTTCAAGTATTTTATTACTGCACACACTATATATATATTTTATGTATGTATATACAGAGGAAAAGATTCTTTTTTGGCAATATTAGGGGGATTTTACAGATTGAGCTATGTTTGTGGTGAACAGAGTGAAACAGCCCAGCACCCTCTTCAGCACTTACCTCACTTTTAGCAAGTTTGTGCAATAGAACCTCACTTTTAGCAAGTTGTGCAATAGATTTCTATTTGTGACCATGAGGTCTAGCTTCTACCCACGGCACCATGGGATCAGGATCCACAGCTCCCTCTCATAGCACAGTGGATGCTGAGCACCTCTGCTCAGGAGGAGTTCCAAACTCCAGCCTAACCCATGATGATGCAGGAGCAGGGGGCAGTCTAATCTGACACGTAGTAGCCCAGAAGCATCCTGACTAACACTACAAAGGTTTGGGTATTAAAAGAGGGGCTGCATCAGTCACCAGGTTCCCATTTAAAGTGCTCAGAGAAGCTCTGGTGGTCCAGGCAGAGACACTTCCCGCTTCCCAGTGTTCTGCAGGGACTGCTGCTCTGTCTTTAGACCTGAATTAAAACCTAACAGCACCCCAGTTTTTAAAACCAGAATATGGCCGTGTCTTCTCGTACCTTTATCTTCACTGCCCATCCATGTATTAGTGGGAATTAGTACAGGAGTCTCATTTAGCCACTCTCTAATTAAAAAGCATTAAACTCAGTGTTCCTATAGCACAGCCTAGTGTCAGTCAGCATGGAGTTAAGAATTTAAGTGCATTATTATGCATCTATAAACATATATACATGCATAAAGATGTTTAAAATATATCTCTCCCTCGGAAAAAGTCCTCTGAGACCTCACTCCATTTATACCATCAAGGTGTACACGGGAAACACTTTCCAGTCCATGCAGCGTAACTGACCAGATCTCCTTGTTTTGCAAACGTGTTACTCCCAATTCCTCACTGCACAGTCAGAGAGACAACAACAAATCGGACAATTTCCTTACCAGGGCTCATGGCAGAAATGGGGAAACCCGAAGCGACTCCCACATGCTGGATTTCAGGATTATTTCCCTGCAGCCTGCTGCACTCCTGCCTGGCTGCAGCGGCAAAGCTTGGACAGAGCAAGGGACGGGCTGGGTGTTTCAGTCCCTGGAGCTTTGGTCGAGGTATTTCTTTAAGGTAAAGTTCTACATTCCTGGTTTGGATCTCTCGTTTGCCCTGTCTCAGGCTGCAGCAGGGAGGCTGCCAGCGCTGCCACAGGATGCCAGAAGGGGAACTGCAATTTCAGCTGTGGCAGCCAACAGGTCAGCTCACAAGAAGGCCCCGAGGAAGCCAAAAGCTACTTGGGAGGCAAAGGCGCCGGTCGGGAAGGGAAATACTGTCCCTGAGGTAAACATTTCTGCTGTGGTGGCGGCGGTCCCTGAGGTACAACCTTCTGCTGGGGGGGTGGGGGCCTGCAAGGGGACAGAGGAGGTGAGTCCCACAGCACCCCCAGCCCGCACACCCCCACCTGCCCCACCGCTCCGCTCCCACCCTCGGCCTCCACACCAAGATTTGTTTAGAATGTGCCATGGTCAGACTGAGCCCTCAATGGCCTGAAATCCTTTGGAAATCCCCATTGGTTAAAACTCACCTTTTCTCCCAGAATTCTTTAAAGACTTCCCCCACCAACAAGAGCTGCATTAGGGTGCTCCCACTCAGTACCTGGCACTTCCTGGGTCTGTGTATGTCACAGCCCAACACTGCATCTTACTAGCACAATTAAAAAGTAAGATGAAAAATAAAGGAAAACTTTCTGTTCAAAGTTAAGAGAAATGGTTTTGCACTTGGCCATAACATTCACGAATCAGGAAAATGACAGATTTTTGAGTAATTTGCTTTTAAACTGACTATTTTAACAGGCCTTCCATTCACCTGTGGGCTAATCTGCCCCCACAGCAGCACTCTGAGCCTCGTTCATCACCACACAGCCATGACAGTGCAGGATGAATGTGCTGCCTTTCGAGGTGAAGTGAAGGAGAAACTTCTCCCAGTGAAAAGTCAGCCCTGCTTGCACACAACACGTGATGGAACACCCCAGGGCTGCTCTCAGGAGTGAAGGCCACGACAAGAAATCCCATCAGTGCCACTGCCAACAGGCATTTGCAGTAACTCCACTGACCTGCTGGGCGCCCTCTGTGGCTGCTGCACTGGGTACTGCGACGGTGAGTAGTAGGGCTGGTGGAAAGCCTGCTGAGGGTGCTGGTTGACTGGGTAAGCTGGGACAGGATAGGTATTTGGATGCATATCCTACAAAGAAAATATAAATACGATATTTGCAAATTGCACAAAGGGAATCAAAATATTTGTGTCACTAAATAAGTGACGTTCAAGACCATTTGCAAATCAGCTTGGCAATGCCAGAGTTGCTCTTTCCTCTGAGAAACTCAGTAGGAAGAAGCAACAGCAGTCTGGGAACTGCTGGATTTTGAAAAACACAGAAAGGTTGATCACAACAGTAGTTGGTGTGCTCCGAGAGTGTGCTCTGTCTGGCTATGGCTTTCAGAGGACAACTGCTCTGACAAGGAGAGGGGCTGGGGAGCTGGCAGGCCTGCCCTCCTTCTCATGTGGGCTGGGTGTTCTGTCATAAGAAAACAGGAGAAGCAAAGCAGGTAAACTGCCTGTCAAGGCAAGCACAGCCTGGGACCAGGCCTAAACTGGGAAACTGAGGAGGCTCACACACAACCCTTAGGAAACAAATATTCTCTCTGCTTTTTATCAAGGAGAAACACAATTTTCAGAAATGAAGAAGTAACTTTGAAGCTTTTATTAGGGTAAAAATTATATAAACTTCTTTCATCTCTTTACCTGAGAGTAACAAATAGAGTAAGGGAAAGTAGATGATTCCTACCATAGGTACAGCTCTTGGAGGATAAGGCATGCCATGGGAGAAGCCTCTCTGCTGGTAATCCCTGGGTTCAGTGTCTGGCCGAGGAGGAGGTGACTGAAGTGACCTGAAACCCAATGGGTATTGTCTGTGAGCACATAACCCAGACACAATCACTGTGCAGGCCATGAACCCAGGCACTGTGAACCTGACAGCTGGATTTCTACTATCTTAGCACATATAAAGTGTGAGAAAGATAATATTTACGACAAATCTAATAAACAACAACCCTTCTTCTGTTCAGGACTCTGGCAGCTAAAAATATGGGACCCAAAAATATAAACCCCTATCACAAATGCACATGAACAAACATAACAGCAGAGAGAAAATTGTCTGCTCTCTTGATTTGGGATGAATTTATCTTTTCTGTCATTGCCAGCAGCAAGCTACATGTGCCACTGGATGCAGGGGCCTTCACCTGACATCCTAGGACTGGGATACGCCTCCACACGTTGGCATTGGCTCATGTAAACAAACATCCATGGACAATTCAAGGGCAGAGGAAGAGGCACTCACGAATGGCAGCGGGACATCAACCTCCTGAAGCATCGCTTCAGCCTGTCTCTCTTTGCAAAGGCCAGAGCAGCAGCTAGGAGCACTGGGAGGACCAGGAAGAAGAACACCAGCAGCCCATTGCGCAGCGAGGTGTCTTGGAGGGGACAAAACCATGGAGAAGAAGTTACATGGTGTGACCACCATCTGACACAACAGCAATGATAGGAATGATTCTGTAGCTGTTTTCTATTTTTCATAGAAAAAAACCCCAAAGAATCCAGTAAGATATATGCCCAAATAGATCCTTTCTGTTTATCTTTTAGAGCTGTACATATCATGATACCCTGGGCTGCAGCAGCACATTAAATTAGGACATCAATTCTCGTTTTTCATTACTGTAATGTTTCATTACTAAAGATCTTACAAGAGAGGAAAACCAAGCTGCTGCTTTTTGGTCTCATGTTAAATCTACATCTTCTCCAGCCACTGTTTGCTGTAGACAAAGAACTTGGGTTCTTAATCTTGACATCTTTATATGCAGCAATTTCTCCCCTGCGGGCTGCACTAAAACAGCCTTTCCCTTTTCTGTCTGATGATTTGAGGGATCTGCCCAAGCTCCAATGTGTTTCTCCAGCCTGTTATTGCATCACAGTCCCTAGTTTACCCAAACCCACACCAGCTTATGAAACACAGTCTTCAACACCATTCTTGCATCCCCAGAAGTTACACCAATCCCATCTTTATATTCTCCACATGGACACACCATAAGTTTTCTCCAATTAAGAACTTGGCTCTGGCTTCTTATTTCACCTTCAAACCCTCAGTGAACAAAGCAAGCTTCCCAGCTCTGTCAGTTTGCTTTCTCTCATGCAGGAATCGTGCTTCCTTTCACTGGGGCTTCCCTTCCCAGCCTGGATACAGAGAAGTCCAAGACGATCTTTCTTCCAAGGTGGCAGAAATCACCTGAACTAAACCAGTCCAGATCCTTACAGATCCCAACTCCAGCATCCCGAGAGAGAAGTGCAACACCTTGAGCAGAAAAACTCTGCCAGAATTCTTTGCCAATGAAACCTAGTGCAGAGCCATCCACCCAAGTTCACCAACACACTGGCTGCTCCAGCCCCAGCCCTCACATCCACTTGCCATTGTACGGAGGGCCACTGTCCACGCTGCCCCCGTAGCCTTTGGAGTCACAGTGAGGGGGGGCCCAGCCTGCTTCACAGTGGCAGTTCCTGTTGTTGTTGCACACCTGAATTCCAAAACACAAATACTCAGTAACTCCCCTTTCTATGCACTTAAGTCTGCCTGCAACAGCTATGACCTGTTCTGTCCCTTGTATTGCTCAGCCTGGAGAATTTTGCCCAGTAACTCCCTAGTCAACTCCAAACAGTCCTTGGCCAGGCATCCCAAGTTTTCACATGACTGAGCACACACAGCACTGTTCAGGAAGAGCTTCCAAGGATTAGCTATCCCAACGGCTTACACACCATGGCTTTTGCTTGGTTTCATGTTCGGTTTTTTTTTCTTTGTGAGATGCAGAGTCAAATTTCATTAGTAATAATGGAATTGGGAATTCTTGCCTGGCAGAGAGTTTTGTCAAAGATTTTTTTGACACTGTTACAGGCTCTCTTGCCTAGAGGCATTTTATAGAAAGTTTTACAGTTTGACAAAACAGAAGAATAAAGTTATGAATCGCCATTTTAAAATTTGCTGCCTCTCTTCCCTGCTTACCCCATGCCCATGGCACTGCTTCTCCACGTCACAGTCGTAGTTCAGTACAGAAGCACTCACACACTGGAAGTGCCTGCAGATCTGGGGAACAGAGATGTACACAGATGAGGGATGATGACATTTCAGTGCCCCCTTGCCTCCCCAGAACCCTGCTCCTAGCTCAGGGCTCCACAGCCATGCTGTGCTTGCTGCCACAAAGCCTCACACACTCTCACTGATAATTCCAAACTCTGCAGAAACTCTGTTCCACAAAAGGCCTCTCAGCATGGGGCTGAGCTGGCACTGGAGCCTTTTGTCTCTAGTCTGAATGTAAAGGAACAGCAATTAAATTGTGCCCAGTAAGGACATGTGGAATGCACATTCCTCTGCTAGGGCTAAGCTTCTGCACTCCTTAATTTAGTTGGATTTTAATTGAAAGTTGTCTTCATGGCATTTGTGTGGGCCTGGCTCTTCCTGCTCATTGACAGAGCAAAGATTCTGGCTCTCAACAAACTCAAATTCTTTCGCTTCACCTACAAATGAAAGGCTCATTAATGTTTAAGGCATTGCAGTGCAGTACTGGGCAGTGAGGGGAATCAATGGACTCGTTTAGTTTTATATTAACTGCAGGCATCAAAAAATGATGGTCATAACTATTCATGAAAAAATGCAGCTGAAAATTTTATTCCTGTGAACACCCCAAATTATTACATTAGGATATAATTTTTAAATTTTTACTTACCTTTCCATTACCACACTTGGTGCCTTCATTCACCATTCCTGGGTCAGGGACATCAGAGCCCAGCTGGAAATCCACCCCCCAGCATGTGGTGTCTTCGATGGGAGTTTGGATAATAGCAGGCTTGATCCCAAACACAGGCATGGCTTTCACATTTTCACATTGCAGCTTCCCACACATGGCATTCCTACAACAGCAACATAGGAACACTGTAGTGACACTTGTATTTATTCTGAGAATGAGATTACCACGTGTTTGATATGATCTTTCCTTTCTACTGGAAGATACTACTTGAAAACAAAATTGAGGCAACTCAACAAATAAAACAGAACTAGGTTTCATTCCAATGCTGCAAGAATAGTTTATCCCTTCTTTCTGTAAGCTGTTGGAATCTCTACATTAAGGAAAACATGATGATTTGCTTCTCATCTTCCCATCTGTGAACACTTAGGATTAGCACAATCCTTGATGGAGATGTGGAACACACTCTCCTCACCACTGCCCTGCATCCCTCCCCTGTGCACCCGCTACAACATCCCACAACAACACTACAGCACCCAAATACAGATTCCAAATTATTTCAGAACTCCCCAATGCACTGGGCTCAACTCACCAGCTGGAACATTTCTTGTAGTCATGGCCATGGAAACCACAGTTGCCAAATCTGTCTCCCTTGGAATTCACCTCACCAAAGCAAATTTTGGGGGCTTCTTTGGCTTCTGTAAACAACAGCCCACCCCCAAAGAGAGGAGCCAGGTTACTCAGGCACAGAAACATCTCACACAGTATCTCCTGTACCCAGAGCAACTACCCTGCTACACCAAGTATTTGCCATGCAGCAGTGACCTTAGGAACTTGATCAAAACACTAAAGAGGTTACAATGTCAGAATTACAAGGTTCCAAGTTTAAAAACTGAGAAAAAGTTACTTAACCTGAGTCAATTCTAGTATTTGATATTTCTTTACAGCCCTATAGAGACGAAATCCCACTGTACCAGAAATGATAAATGCAACAACATTATTACTTGAATCCCCAAGCACAGCAGTAAGAATAACACAGGAAGAATGCATGACCATTATGCTAAGCCATTACCACCACTGCTTCAAATCCTCTGCCAAAGCCAGATGGTCTTTGCTACAGAAAAGCAAATTTAGTTTTAAATTTTAAGTTAATTTTAAATAAACTTAGTGTATTCTTTAGTTACATCTCGTAGAAAGATTGTAACCCCGTGCTCTTCCTTACTGGGGCCAAAGATATCCCGGCACTGTGCATCGTAGTACTGGCATACGCCATTGTAGCAGTAGGCCTCCTGGTTGTGGCAGGGGTGCCCGTTTTGCACGGTGAAGTCCGGCTGGCAGAACTGAGATGTGCCATTGCAGTACTCTGGGAGGTCACACTCGTTGCTACTTGCCCGACACTCAGTGCCACCAGGAAGGAGCTGATGAGAAAGGGGAGGGAAAACCACATCAGAAAAGAGGAACCCCACAGCACAGACACTGCACCTGACCCACGATATGCCGCAAAACAAGGGACTGAAGCCCTCCTGGGGCAGTGGACACGCAGGACAACTCCCTCTCACAGACGCACTGACTAAGCCAACGCTCTCCTTTTCTCAACTTCCTAACAACACTGGAGTCTCCTACCTGGCAGTTTTTGCAGCAGTCACCATAAGCACATTCAGCACCGGATCGGAGCCTGCAAGTTCCTGGCTCACAGCACGGATCGCTCTCACATTCCTGAGGACAAAAGTGCTGTGAATGTCACAAAGTCTTCCCCTCTGTCACACAGAGTCCCCTCTGAGTGAGGGGCACAAGGCTGCCCTGGCACCACTGGGAAAACACACAGCTACAAACCTTTGGTGAGCCACAGTCACACTCCTCCCCAGCATCCACCAGCTTGTTCCCACAGTACGGGACGCTGTAGGTCTCATCAGGCTTTGGAACGTTCAGCAGGCAGCTCCCACCTTTGTTGAGTGTCAGCTTCTCAAAGTCTTCTGCACTGCAACTGCTGAAGTTCCTCGATCCCCTGCAATGGAGAAAATGAGCTGAGCTTTACACTAAGCCAACCCACCAGTATCCCCTGTATTTGCAGAACAAAGGGAACGTTTGCTTTTCCCATTACAAGTAAAACAGAACTCTTTGCAAGGGGAATTTGAAGGTGAAAGTAATTCATAAAAACAAAGCACGTGGATGGGGCATTTTGAGCCTTCTTTGCCTTCCCTTGGTCAGCTACTTACGATGCTCCAGAGCTCATAATGCAGCTGCTTGCCCCACAGTGACAGACTCGTTCGTCATCATGGTTCATCCCCAGGTTATGGCCGAGCTCGTGAGCCATGATGGATGCAAACATTTGGATACTGATCCTCCCAAACTGCACAGGAGTGACACAGAAGGCAGTCAGTAGAGAGCTTATATTCACAAAGTCAGTGTTTACTTATGTGCCAAGGAGACACTTTTGCCATTCTGTCTCTACATTATCAGGATTTGCAGACCAACAGTGCTGGATTTCCAACCAAGGGCATGGAATTTGCTTAGCAGTATGAGCCCTCAGAGAAACTTCTCTGGTACACCACCCAACAATCTCCACTCTCTAGAGCAGCTGCAACATTAACACAAAAACTAGAACTCTTCACACAGGCCCAATTCTCCTGAAATGTGCCAATTCCAGCTCTTCAGTCACTGGTCCAAAGAAACCAGATTGCTGGGATTGCCAGTTATCTGAGACCAGCAGCTTGGTTCATTAAGGCTCTGCAATTCCATATAAAACACACGGTGAACCAGCACTGCTCAGAGAGGTCACAGCTGCAGGTCAGACAGTACAGGACGGATTTGAGAACATCCATAGCTCCCACATACTTTTGAGGCAGACATGCTTAAAACGACACAGAAAAATCCCCTCTGAGAAATCCTTTTGCATGAGTGTTGCACACTGAGCAGAGGGAAAGCTGAGCAGAAAACTACAGAGAAGTTGTGCTTCAGATATCCTGGAAGTGTCAGAAATTGTTGGAGACAACATAGGAGCCCTGCAAAGTCACTTCAGCTTTGTTACGAAAGACTCTGTGCTTCCAGGAAGACTTCCAGAGTGCAAACTGTCATCTCAATCACATTCAGAGATCACTAAAGAAATCTCACCACATTAATGCCTCCTGCATGGCTCTTGGAGCACACTGTTCCCACATAGGCCATTCCAGCTGTACCACCAAAACCCTTCTTCCTATAGTCATGGAGAGAAAGGAAAGGCCATCATCTGTCTGTACAGACACACACACAGAGCCCATATCAGCATACCACTCCTGCCTGTGGGGTACAAATCCTGCTGCTCCAGCTTTCCACAGGAGCACTACCAGGAGCACTGCTACTGACTGCAGGCACAAATGCACCAGTTAAGCTTTTGCTTCCTGCTCAAGATTCCTTTATTCTGTTAATTTAAGACAAAGTCAGCCTCTTCCACATTGCCCCTCTGCATATAAAGAGCTCAATGGTCTGAGCTTAAAATCATTTGGTTTAATTGGCTGTCATCTGCCTTTCTGGTATGGATAACTCCATGGATTTCTCCCTTTGTCAACTTCCTTCTCATTACTCTCTGTTTCGTTCTCAAAGGTTAAGTGCCACAGCACAATACACAACATTCTACTTCATAGAAAAGAACTTCTAAAATTAGTATTTCCTCAGACATTTCCCTCCATCACCTGCACACTGCTGTGCTGTCTCAGAGGAGAGGAGGCTTCCAGAGGAAGGGGAGGGCAGACTGCACTGTGCTTTCACCTCTGCCCTTTCCTTGCTTTGGGCAGTGACCTCCTAAGGCTTGCACTATCTGCAGGAGCAGGAGGTGCACTGGGGCACTGTCCTGGAGTGGGGCAGGGAACAACTCAGGAAGCTCTGCCCTTGCTTAAGGGAGCAGGGCTGGACAGATCAATATCCCGTGACAAACTTAAACCACGTCACCAGCTTCTGGAAGCCAACTGCAGAAACAACTTTTTCTCCACCAAAATGCAACACTGCAAACAGCTTTGTGCCTATTTTCAAGTGGAAGAGGCCCTGGATCATAAGCCAAACCTGTTACAACATGACAAAGGGCTATCTGAGCTGAAGCTTTACACCATGCAACACAGAACACTGTAGGACGTGTGGGATGAGGAAAAAAATGTGTTATTTAATAATACATCTGTCAGAGGACATGGAAATTGAAAGAACACAGAAACCTTCTTAAAACTGCTTGACTTGGAATGTTTTGACAAGACACAAACCACTGCAGATTGCCCAGGACTCTCTGCTCTCTGAAATACAGCAGCTCCTTCTGGCACTACAGCTGGGCTGAGCAGGCAGGAACAGAACAGTTCCCCGGGATCAAAGGGAAGGAGCTGGCACTCACAGGACAAACTGGGCGCTGTCGTGTCTCCGCCGCAGAACCAGGTTCTTCTCTCGCCACTGTACGAAATTGGCCAGCACATCCCCAGCTCCCCCATCTGTGCTGATGATGTTTTCATGCTTCCAGATCTCCAGACCAACCAGCACAATGCGGATGTTTAACATAACGTACATCTGGGGAGAAAAAGGAGGAGAAATATTTATTAATATCTTCAGACAAAAACAAGCGGCCTGGTGTTATAGATCTTATTGCAAGTATCCATCTTTTCCATGTGGGTTTGACTTCTTTTCCTCACAGCTAGGACACAATTGGAACCACCAGAATGCATTTTCCCTGTGATTTAGACCTTCATTAGCTACAGGATCAATGCTTAAATGCCACACTGGCTACATTGTGAGACAATAGCAAACAGAAATAAAAAGAAGTCTCAATTTTGACAAATATAATGAGAAATGGTGGAGTTATAGACATACTTTTTCTCTAATCTTTACACGGATACAAGAATTGCAATAATTGCAACAATCTCCTGTCACTCACTGGATGTAGCACAGGTTGGAAGAGTTTTCTAAAGTGATTCTCAAGGTGGGTAAGTGCAGATGAATTTAGAAGTGGAAAAGCTTTCATGGTGATGCATTCCCCAAAGTGGTACCAGAACAGACCCCAAGGTGGACATATACAAAAGGCAGCAGGGCTGCAGCACACAGCATCCCTCCTACTTACACTGTCAAGGAAGTTTGCCAGCTGCACCATGTGTTCTCTTACTTCTGTTTCACTCTTCCCAAAATCTTCAAACTGCAAGACAAAGAAACTTAGTCTCATGAAGAGAAGAGGTAAAGACAACAGTTAGAAAAGGGAACAGAACATTTCTGCCTGGCTCCAAATCTCCAAGAAGATGCTAACCGAGACAGCAACATCTTCACTGCTACTGCTCAGCAGCTCACTATTCCAAAGACAATAGCAAAGGCAGTTTTTACCACGTGCTTTCCTTACACTACAAGATTTGCTGCTGAAAGAACCTCTCCCTGTCTGATGGTTTACTCCTTTTCTGCAGAGGATTGCATAGCATACATTTATCCACTTCTAGGGTAGCATATTTGCACAACTTGAGTAAAGTGTCAAGTGTTTTTCAGTAATCTATTTGGGAGTACTGAAGCCTGAGGGCTTTCCAGGTCCTCTCCTGAACAGAAAAATAAGGAAAGCCACACACAACTCCCACCTTTTCTTTATCCACAACTATGAACAGCTCCACGTATCTTGTCTGGTGCAGGACCGCCCTCTTTCTCTGGGGAAAAAAGAAGGGCTTAATCAACTTCAGATTTATTAATTCAAGTGTAAACAAAAAAACCCCTCACGATATTGTCATATTTCACTTGATATCACCAGTGATTTGAGACACACCCAAAGCACACAGTGTGAAACCCAAGCAGTGTAATCCAATGCAATGAGAGTCTCTGTGCTTTACACCAGAATTCAGCTGCACAAAGACT
The DNA here is from genome assembly GCA_013398075.1 of Notiomystis cincta. Lineage (NCBI taxonomy): Eukaryota > Metazoa > Chordata > Aves > Passeriformes > Notiomystidae > Notiomystis > Notiomystis cincta. Next base: position 147,444 of record VZRX01010426.1, read on the forward strand.
TCCCTTGTTTCAAAAGCAAGGGAGCTCTGCACAGGTTGCTTTGGAAAGTCAGCACACACTTTTACAAGGGGGCAGAAAGATTCTACAAGCAAATGCCAATGATCTCAAAGTGAAACATAACATTTTTCATTCTCCTGCTCTCCTTTCAATCTTGTTCCTGTACAGACAGTCCTTGAAGGACAAGGGGGACCTTCACACCGAACTGCTACTGTGATGGTGAGGAGGATGGAATAAACACAGCAATATTCTCCAGGCTCCTGATGCAGTACTTTGTTAAAAAGCCTCTTCATGAAGGTCATGTTCCTTCTCTTAAAAGTCCTCCTAAAAAGCCTAGAAATATTCTAACCAGCTGCCCCACCTCACTGCTATGTGCAGAAGCAGGAGGAGACTGCTTTGGGGAAGGAACTGAGTTTTCCAGTAGTGCAGAAACCCCCAAATCATAAACCTTTAGGTATGTGCTAAGTCCCAGGAAATCTGATAAGCTGCTTCCAGACTCTTAAATGAACTCACAAAACCCATTATGTGGGACTGGGGAGGACTTACCCGCAGCAGCTGGGTCATACTGGGATGGAGATTTTCCTCTGCATGTTCCCTTTCCTGGCCTTCAGCAGTTACTCCACAAGTTGTGGGCTCTTTCTTCACATTATCCAGTCGATATAAAATGTGTTTAGAGCCAGAAGAGGAATCCATGGGCTCAATCCCATAGGTGACATTCCCTACTGTCACCAAACCCCTAAAATATGGCAGTGTGTGAGAAATCTGGCACTGAGCACAGAAGACAATTACACACAATTTTTACAGTTAAACAAAGGAATAGTTATTGGATAACCAAAGCCTGCCTATACCTCAGTTCTTGTGAGCCAGCACACACTTCACTTCAGACCTGGCAAGAGCCTTTCACTGACTAGAGCCTTACAAAAGCAGTAAATTATATACCTCTGTAAAGCTGTGCAATGCCCCAGGAATTACATCACAGGTCTTAAGCACAAATGCTTTAGTTTAAATACTCTATTGCCGCTATGGTATCTGGCATAGCCCTGCAAAAAATCAGTGGCAGAGAATATATGACAACTAGCCCAAAGTAGAAAAAGAATCCATCCAACTTGAGGTGCATAAGGTTTAGGGCAAATTTTGTGAAATCTGGAGACTAGTGCTTAACTTTCCATTTCTGCACTAGGTACAGTTGTCATGACCATCTGTGCAAATTAGAAAATAAGCCAAATATGCATCAAAACAAACTTACTGTACTCTGGTAACTAACTGCTTTAATAACTTATTTGATGGCACTTGAAATGTCTGTGAACTCCTTGAATAAAAGATGCCACAGGACAACAGCACCAAGGCATCTCAGTGCAGACAGTGACTCCCTGACTAGCTGAGGCACATTTAAAACCAGCAGAATAAGATTTCGTATTCAGCAGCCACAATGTGACAGCCAGGACACAAAGGATGAGTTGTGCTACCTGAGCCCCGAGCAAGTGCTGACAGCCACCAGGGAATCCAGGGTCCCCTCCACAAATCCCTGATAATGGCAGTGATCCTGGATGGGAAAACAAGGGTGCATTATATACATACATGTTTCAGGCATGCCTGCACACCCAGGGCAATCTCTGATCTGCCACTGACCAGCAAATGAACACGAAATGTATTAAGTTAAATTTAACACAGCTGGATTTCTTAACTTGACCTAGGCTATCCCTCTCCTGTTCTGTCCTCCACCCTGCCTCAAATATTTTAAGGCAAGCCCCTCCCTACAGATTTGGGCCAAATTACTCTTCAGTCTTCTGGCAGAAAGTTCTGGCTCCTCTGTCACCTCTCTGTAGCAGGAGGAGGGACACCTGCTGTCCAGGCCAACCAGAGCTGCACTGCCAGAGCTTTCTGGCTACACGGTCCAGCCCTCAGCAGCCTCAAGAGATGGGATACTTCCACTGTGTACTCTGTGTGTACATATTTTGGAAACTAGACAAGGGGTAGCATGGGGCAAATACACTCCATTTTCTCTGGCAAGGGCATTTTTAGACATTGATATAGGGGTCTATAATACAGATTCTGTCATCTGTTGCTCAGCAAGGAATGCAGAAAGCACAGAGGGCTTGTGCTAATCCTTTAGGGCCAGCATGACTTCCACGACCTCATGCTTAAAAAGTATTTTTCCTCTAACCAATCTCTTTTAACTAGGAAGCAAATAGGCCTTTGACTCAGGTGCTCTATTTTCAAGAACAAGATCCTATGAATCATGTATTACTAATACTTCCCTTTCAAAGGAACAACACTGATCCCTAAGAGTGAAGCCATTAGAAAAGCTCTCATGCATTTTGTATCACACAACCTGCTTTTACTGCTACATTTCCAAAGGCAGCATGTCAGGCAGCCTGCTTGTACAGAACAAGGGCTGCAAACATGCTTTCCGTGGAATAACTCCAACACTACACAGACCCATCCCTCTCAAAGGTCCTGCAGACTTGATCTCATCCATCCCTTGCAGCAGTGCCCACATGTCAGGACGAGGAGACTGCCTGGCCACCCTCAGAAGCTGTTAGCTGCTAACAGCCAGCGCCTGAACGGGCGGGCCAGTGGCTGAGAGTTCGCTGTGGCCTGGGGACCAATCTGGAAGCTCATTGTGTGCAAAAGCTGCCATGCAGGCTGCAGCCCTGGGAGGAAGGCAGGCAGAGACCAAAAGTGACACCAGCCCCGCACAGGGCTGTGAGACAAGGACAGGACCACCCCAATAATCAGATACCAAGAGATGAGAGCATTGCTGCCTTTTAGAGAGTAGCAGCTTTTAATGAGACAGCAATCACCACCACATCAGAAAATACAGGCCTTTTACAGGTTAGATTCTCACCCAAAATTAAGGATTCTCTCCAGAAAGAGGGCAGTGGGTTCTGAAGGTGGCCCAGCAGAAAATACAACTCCCCTTTTGTAATCCCAGCTCCCTCATCCCACCAATGCTCTATTCTAGTCACTTCAGTGAGGATATGAATATAAAGAAATCCTACCTGGATATCTGGATATTCCAATTGCAACTTTCCTTCCTTGTCATAAGTATAAACTGTGAAATCTTTGGGCAGCAGTTCTCTGCAATGAAAGGGGAGTAGGAATACAAGAGGAATTTCATGAAATGACTATGACATTGGAGCAGAACAGAAAGATGGTCCTAATCAAACGTGTGACAAATAGATAAATTGCAATTAAATAAGGAATCGTTAAAGAGGAAAACCCTCCAAAATTAACAAAGAAATTGTGTATTTTCACAGCAGAATTCAAGAGACCAGAATGGTAGAACTGCTAATGAAATCAAACCACCCACCTCACCTCAGAATGTAGAACAAGCAGCAAAACCCATTAAATTGTGCTAAAAGCCTGTTTCCAAGCAGGAAAAAAAATTTCTAGCCCTCCATCTGCTGCATATGCCTTCTCTTCCCCAGTTTTGGGAGGAAGTGCATTGGGAAAGTCTCCCATGACTAAGACTGCTGCACCATCCTGGTAATTCCATTGATGTGGTGCAGCTAAATTCCCATGTTTCTGGAGGGTCAGGGCCTTGGCAAGTGGCAGCTGGAGGTCCCCAAGGGCTTGTACAGTTCTGTCTCTATCACAACAGCAGTTTGGAGCAGCAGTGGCCTGCTAAGTGACCATGTGCTGGTGCTGCAAGTGGCCCTTAAACTACAGACAGACAGCGCCTATAGCAGCTGTGAGTTCTCAGTATTCAGACCTCGGATAGAAAGTCAGTTTCCTCATTTATTAGTGTCCTTGTGCTACTGAGACAGGAAAAAACACAAAATTAAAACAATAAACAAAATCCAAACAAAGGGAAAATATTTACTTGAAATACAGTTCAGTTTGTTTATTTTTAGCTGTGAATGGAAAGAGTCGTAGATTCTCTGGGTCTCCCTGGAGTAATCTGCAGCTTCCTGCTCTGAAGGGGGTTCCCCAGGGCTGCAGGAATCAAAAAACATCTCTGGCTGATGGCCAGGACAATAGGACTCAATCCCTTCCCATTTTGCAGAGCTGGGATGTACTTGCACTTCCCACACAGAACCCCAGAATTCAAAACTCGTGTGCTACCTGCCAGCTTGTCATCTGGACGACAGTTTGAATAATTTAATAATTTAAAGAAATTCATCACTTACTTGTTCTTTTCTAGATGAATCGTGTATTCTTTTCCCTCAATCTCAACAGCATATGACACTTTGTCCTGAATATAAAGAAAGGTGCATTTTACTCATGTTAATGAATAAAACAGTCTTTGAAGCCAACAAAGGTAGATGAGCCTGAAATTTATTTTATAACTGTCCCTGCCTCCAGAACCAAGCATCCCTTCCTGTGTGCCTGGGGAAAAGTCACATGAAAGAAATGGTTTCAAAACAGAACTGTAGTTTTCTTATTCCTTCCTTCTACAACTTCCACAGAAAAGTTCTTAATCAGAGCCAGAAACAGACAACACAGTTTTTTTTACTGAACATTTACAGTGAGTCAGCACCTCCCCAGCCCTGGGGCAGCCAAGTGTCACATACACCAACAGAGATCCAGAGCAGAAGGTGGCTGAGCTGACCATCCCAGGCCCTGTACCAGACAGCCCAGCAGGAGCACCTGTCCCTGACTGCAGTGACCTGCACGGCCCTTCTGGTCAGCTCAGACTCTGCCAGGGCCTGTAGGCTGGGTGACTGAACACAGCTGGTCCATCTCTAACACTGAAGTTACGTGGCTCCAGCAGGAGAACACAGGCTGGGAAGTGTCACTGGAGGCTGCCTAATCTGACCCTCTGCCCAAGGCAGGGCCAGCCACAGAGCTCAGGGCCTCTTCCAGTCAGATGTTGAGCATCTCCCAGAATAATGATTTCTCCACCCTTCCTAAAGCTCATTCCAATGCTGAACAACTCTCATGATGCAAGTTTTACACCCAGATCAAAAATCCACTGCAGCAACTCATGACCTCTGGAGTAGGGAGGTACTTCTCTACCTCAGCTGCCAGCAGCCAGATGTGATGCTCTCTCCAAGGACAGACACTTCCCTGCTGGCAGGTGAATCCAGCAGCATCCCATGGGCTTTTCAGGTCAGTTTTGAGTGGACTTTATTTAGAAGCAGGCACTAAACTGAAGATATGTCCAAGACTGTCCAGTACCTGTACTGAGGAGCTGTTGGAAGCCTCTCGCCGTTCTCTTCCCAATCTCTGTGGAGTTACAACTTCGTAGGAAGTGAGCAGGGAAATCTCCTGGAAACCTGGAAAGCAGAACAGAAACACTGGCTAAAGCAATCAAGAGGATGAGGCACATAGAAGAAAACACTACTTCAGGAGAAGTCCACACAGAGAATAGCACAGAGCAAACCTCAGAGCAAGGCACGCTTGGATTGCCTTGCAAAGGGCCAGAGGGAAAAAAACACACAAATAGCAGAGAAGACACCAGAAAGTTTCTTTTTTTCCAGAAAGTTTCAAATTGAAATCTTCACATTCCAATTACTGTCTTACCAATGCCCATCTCATCAGCAGGAATCAGCATTTTAAAGCAGGTCAGCACAGCAAGGACTCATTCAAGGATATCCAGTGTCAAACCAAGTGTCCTGTACTACAAAGCTGCAGAAGTGCCTTGTGCAGCCTCTCTCAAAGAGCTCCAGCAGCTCCTGCACTTCCCCATGGCACAGCTCAGCCTCACACCCTTGCCCTGTGCAGCACAGCCAAGCTCCTGACCTGAGGCTGGTGCCACTATTCATTATGCTCTTAGAGAGCTCTCAAGGGCCTCATCAAAACAACTGAGGTGAGACAAATCCCTGTAACAAAGCAGCTGTCACAGATCCCTTTATATATTATTTGCATATGCAACATCAGACAGATTCCCTGAGCCAAACAATTCCACAGTCCAAGCTCCCTTTATCAGTTTTTGCAAGCAACTGTTTTATATTAACTGTGTAAACAACAATAAATTGTACATGCAAATTACTTTTCCCATCAGTGGTGGCATCTGCTTGGAGCCGCTCACCCAGGAAGCAGGAGGTTGGTCAACCCAGATCACAGGCAGTATCCAGAGAAATGGTTTTCCTGTCCCATGGCAAGGGAATCAATGAGCTCATCAGAGGAGCCTGAGCTTCCCAACAAAGGTAGAGGGAAGGGAACAGTTATCCTCACTGTCTGTCTCCAGAAATCATCACCACATCTAGGGCATGTGAGCAAGTGGTTGGTGTCCAAGATCCTCCAAAATCTCTCAAGCAGGACGGAGATACTGCATCCAGTTAAATTCAGCCCCTCTGAGCACACCAAAACTCACACTCCAAAGGACCTGTGGCTCCTCTAGGTTGCAGGACAGTACTGTGAGCACAAAGCCTCCGTGAGAGGCCTGCTCCATCCTTCAGAAAATGGGCAGGAGTCCCCATGCAGGCTTTAAATGCCACAGATTCCCCAAAAAGCACCTGACTGCAGTGACATTCTGGCTCCTTCAGATGCTTTCATTTTCTCTTCCCATCCCTGGCAAGCTGACACACATCATCATCACTTTGGGTCAGCACTCAAAAAGGCATTCCAAGAGAAAAGCAAGCCCACTTCCACACTCTTCCCACCACTATCCCCAAAGAACAAGCCATTAGATCACTTCCAGTTTCCCTCCCGTCACAGCACACAAGTCCATGACAGGAGGCCTCAGATGAACTGCGCTATCCTGGACACAACATTTCTGTCACCCCAGCACAGGCACAGCTCCACTGTTTCTCAGGAAATCACACAGGGCACATACTGCAACAGAACTTTCATTAATACAGTGTTTGTAGGCAAAAGGTATTAAAAAAGCAGAGATAAAATTCCTGAAAAGAGCCCCTTATGTGCACCGGCTACAGAACACAGTGTCAATACCTCCCTGGCCCAAAAACATGGGAGGGAAGGGCTGCTTCCTTCCCTGGAATGAACCACCAAAAGCACATTCTGCAGCAACCACTCCTCTACATTTATCATTTCCAGCCACACACTCGTAGCCAGCCCCGAGTTCTGGCAGTTCGCTGCTCTGCACTTGCTCCTTGCCCACTGCCATTCCCACATGCCCGTAGTGGTGGGAATGGGACACTTGGGCCAGGCTCTGGAGGCACAGGTTACACAAACAGCAGGACACAGACAACATTTGCGGTGCTTGGAACACGACACATTTGCCCAAGAGCAGCTTGGAAGCAGAAGACAAATAAGTGAATCACCACACGAACCAGAACTGGGAGGGATTTCTGGGAAGAGTACAACTCCAAGAGGATCCTCCTAGAGTAGTGGCACTAAAAGGGGCCAATTTTCAACTTTCTGAATGCTCTGACAGTTCTCTCCCCACTTTCTGCCCTCCTTCCCATCCTTCACCACCCCCAGTTTGGGAGGTGATAGGGGTGGGAGGTCTCCCTGGCACTGCCCCTCACTTCCCAAAGAACCTGTTTCCATGCTGAGTGTCCTGTGCAGCATTTCACACATCACCAGCAACCCCCAAAGAGGGCACAGAGTACTTCAACAAAAGTCCAGCCAAAGGGGTAAGTGCAGCTGAGCAGAAAGCCAGCCCTGCTCTCACATTTTCCTCATACAAAGGCCAGGTACAGTTTGCAAAAAATTTTTCAGCAAGTTTCAGGACTTTCAGTCCTCAGGTGCTTTCTGCCACTGGCCAAGGCAGCTGTTGGAGCTGTATCACGTCACTGCTGAGAACATGACATGCTGATGACCCATTTCCGGGTTGATTTTGTTCCTGAACAGAAAAACACAATTGCATGTGTGACCATACTTATCTCATCTCAATAAAGGCTGCCATTAATCACCAAGCACTGGAGATAACCAGGAAGATGTGAATCATCTTCCGCTCCCTGTCCCAAATCCACCATAGGAATTCCATGCATGCTCCATGGCATGTGGGAGCTTGAAAACCATGGGAACACATCACAGCCATAACGGCTCTCCAGACACTGAGGGAAGCTCTTGGGGCACTCACTGCCTGACAGGTAAGACCTGTGTTCACAAATCTCAAATCACATCCCCCGTCTTGCTAGGCCTTGGCATGCCCATGGGTCATTGGCTCAGTTACAGAATCACCACACAGAGCTACATCCACCCACACTCACACTTCCCCTCAATCATCATCCTTCCTGAGCTGTGGCTCCTTCCCAAGCCTAGCAACAGAAAGTCAAAGATATGCTCTCCAATGGAAGAAAAAAAATTAAAAAGAGCAAAGTTCAGACTGTGGCCTATTACACCACAAACCAAGCTAATTTCATAAAAACAAACTCATCAGCATGTGAGCAGGTCAGCAGCTAAAACCAAAACTCATTAAGTTAACAGTGGTTATCATCAATTCATTACCATTAATAGCTGAGGTCAGCTGCATCAGTCATTCTGCACTTTGGCAGGGGACTGCTCACCAGAAATGCCAAAAGCATTACACAGCCATCCAGCCCATCAGGGCAGGACTAGATCCACATGGAGCATCTCCATCTTCAATGGATCAGCTCATTGTGCACCTCTGATCCCCAAAGGAGGTGAACCATTCACTCCCTTCTCTCTGGCGCCAAATCTTTACATTTCCAGTGTGCTCTCATACTTCCTTCTCTTTTCCTGCAACTAAGGAGCATCAATATTCAGTATTTCCTTACACCTCTGCCTGTTCATATCAGGTTGTTCTGGCTCCACTCTGCAGTCAGAGTATACCTATCCCAAAAAAGCACCCACACCAGGACACAACAGCCCAGTGAGGCCTCACACATACCAAGGCATATCTGCTTTGTATGTTTATGGATCTCCACAGGTTATCTCACCTTCAAAACAGACAGCACATGTCTGATTCACTTGTCATTTAACCTATTTGACACTCATTTCCTTTCCTGCCAACGTGCTTCAGCTCCCCATTTTTCACCCTCTCATACTTGTAACAGACAATTATTTCCACCTCAGCAGAACACTTTGCACCATCCTTTTAAAGCCACTTATTTCTGACAGATACTTCTCTTGTGCTCAAATCATTGGGCCTGCTACCCCGGTCTTTAAGGAGTCTGAATCCCATCTGACTGGGAGGTACCAGCTGCCAGCTCAATCTGCATTCTCCATATCCTATTTTCAGAATCATACATGAGTTTGCCAAGCAGTGTCTGAGGAGAAACTTCCATGACCTGGCTTACTTACATATGTCCTTCAAAACAACAGAACCACTGCTGGTGGATTTCTCCAGGCAATGACACACCAGGAAAAGCATTTTTTTTGGTGCACTCGACTTTTGCACCAAGGTCATAGTTGTAGTAGGATTTACTCCTTGGACTACTGCAAACAAAAACCTCCTCCATTTTCACTATTCAAATATTATCCAAGTCCACTTAAAAAAGTCTTTAGAGGTTTATACAAAACACAAAGATAACAAGTCTTCTCCTAAATGTAGGAATGTTTTCTGTGGAGCCAGCAGTTCCAGTTCCTCCCATACCTCAAAGGCTAAAGAGTGCCTCAGTGGTGCTTCATCTTCAAAACACCTGGGAACATCTGGCCAGCTGTTCTTCTACAGGGCACTGCTCCTTGGGACTTTTCTTTCCATCTCTCCCTCCCCTGCTCTCAGTCTTCAGACCTGCTGGGTCTCCCGCTGTGCTGGTGCCTTTTATAAGGCAGGAAGAGATGACCAACTAACATGGCAAGAGAAGCAAATTCCTCTGTATGCATTGCTCACCTGGAACATTTGTGTAACTTTAAACCTGGCCAGATCAGTTCATGAAGTTTCTTTTAGTATTTCACCAGGGATGTTGGATGTTGATCAGGTTACGGAGCTCTTCCACAGAAATATTTCCTAGAAAATTCCTACTCCCCCTTGCTGAAATCCAAACCTATGCTGTAAGTGCTTCCTGTCTAGACTCTCCCCATTCCTTCTGCCCTACCTAAAGCCTAATTTGTCTGCAAGACAACAGCTGCCCTTGTTCCACAAAAAGGACTGTGGTGCATGTCCACTGGTACTGCCACGACATCCTCTGCACCTCGGAACCGTCTCACGAGGAGAAGCAGGGTAAAGCCATGCTATCCTCTGGAGCAGGATGAGCATTCTCACCAGGACACACCTCCTGCGGGTCACTGGCCCTGGAATCCCTCCCTTCCACCCATGACAGCGTGCCCAGGGACAGGAGCTGAGCATGCCAAGCCCACTCACTTCCTTCCCCATCTTACCAGCTGTGACTGTCAGCTCTGCTTACCCAGCTGAGTCCGTGGGAACCTTCTATTTGGAGACATCACTGGCTTTACATTTGGCCACCAAAGGAAACTGGGAAATGCACATCCTTATCTCTTTTTTTTTAATTTTAGCTTGAGAAATAATAATGATCAAGACATGCAGAAACTCTAAAGTCATGGTTCAAACTTCCTTTTTCCAAAAGTAAGGCACTACAAAAGGCAACGTACACTGAAATGTCTTTCTTCACTTTCCTTTTCACATGGAGGAAATAACCACAAACTCCCTCTTTGCTGAATGATTGTCCCAGATTTGTTGCAATATGGGTGAGGCAGTGCTGTCTTTTCTGTGATCTGAACAAAAGAATTATCTTAACCAAATACCCTATCTCCACAGAAATTTAAACCCAAGCATTTAGACACTTCAGGAATTGTGGCCAAGCCTGGCTGGAACATCCTGGTATGTGTATGACACCAAGTATCAAGAAAGAGATGGAGTAGCACAGAATAGTTTCTGCCTGTGAATATTTTTGAATGCATACAGTCAAATCTTGAAGGCTCCTATGGACATAAACAGGAGAGGAAAAGCCACACTCATAAACCCCTTATAGTCATTCAGGAATTTTCAATTAATAGTTTTTAGTAACACTCCACTTCTGCCTTATATCCTTTGCATGTCAAAAGCACTTACATTATAACCCAAAAGTTGGAGGTTTCTATCCTCTCCCTCATGCTCACACCTCAGGCAAGGGAGGGTCATTATATTTCATGTCAGGTTTGGCATTAATAGCTGGGACAGAGACTTCCAAAAGCAGAGAGGAACACTACCATCCACCATCAGGAACTAGCACCAGTGTTTCTCTCCTACAAGCAGGAACTAAAATCTTATTCCTCAAAACACCAACCAATCCCCTGGAAGCACAAGCACCTGATATCTCAGAGATGCATCATTTCCGACTTCACTCCTTGGGCTCCAGTCAGGCATCTCCCAACATGCTGCACCACCTCCACCACCAGCCACCTCTAAAAGCTGGCATTCACCTCACACAGCTCACACATCCTCCAGCAACAATGCAGCAAGTGAGAGGAAGAGATTCCGGCACAGAATCCCTCAGAGAGAAGCACATACCATATAAGCACTGTTCTCAGCATGAAGCAGCCGTATCAAGTTGTATATTCCTCAGTTGGGAAGACTTAACTATAAAAACATGCGTTAATGACAAACACAAGTTTTACACAGTGCACGTGCCCCTTCAGGAGGGGGAAAACAATGACAGAGGAGACATTTCTGCCTGTCATATATATATATATATAGCCTTGAATGAGCACCATAAAAGCCCATAAATAGAACCATCTCAATAAGTAGTCCCTAAGGACAGCACAGGACCAACTCCTTAAAAGCCACGCAGAATGATAGCACTGAGTCCTGCCCTACCTCTCTGGGGACAGCAGCCTGCAGGGTCCTGCCCCACATCCAAGCTCCTCGATGGCCAAGGCCACCTGCGCTGATACAGCAGCCCTGCATCTCCACGGGTTTTGCCAGGGGGTCTTTGCCTCCTGCTCCGTAAGAGCCTGGCAGAGCTCCCGGCGAGTGCATGGCCGTACCTGACACGGGAGGACGGAAGAGTAAAGAGCCAGCGCTCGCGGGACACCTGCGAACACGGGCAGGTGTGACAAGGACCCGAGCTCGCTGCTGGGATCACCTCATAGTCCGGAGTTCCAGGCTCCAGACAAGAGACCCCGCTGCCCTGCCGGGCCCTCCGCAGCACCCCTGACCAGGAGCACGTTGGCACAGACGATGCTGGGCGGGGCACAGGTGGTGCTGCCACCCACAGAGCCGGACAGCGGCCACTCCCGGGGACCACCGCGCCCTGCCCGCGGAGCCACCGCAGGGATAAGGGAGGCAGTGGGCAGGACCCCCGCTCTGGCCAAGGTAGGGGGGTCTCCGCCCCACCTGCCACCCCTCGGGGGCAGGGGAGGGGAAGCGGCTGCCAGACCCTCCCCAGATAGCCTCGGGAAGGGCTGACAAGGGGGGACTCGACCTTCCGGAGGGGACAGGGAAGGAGGAACGGCGCTGTCCGGGAAAGGGAGCTGGGGGCCGAGGAGGGTGCGTACGGCAGGCCCGGCCCGGCCCGGCGCACTCACCCGTGGGCAGCCTGGCCGCGGCCGGCGGCGGCAGGAGGAAGACGAGCAAGAGGAGGAGGCGGCAGAGGCAGCTCCAGGCCCGGGCCATGACACTCCCTGCCCACATCGCCCCTCCCGTGGGGCGCTGGGTCCGGCCGGCGGCCCCGCGGCCTTATGGAGCCGGGCCGGGGCCTGCGCTGCAC
>VZRX01010427.1:4732-19646 GCA_013398075.1 Notiomystis cincta
CACGGCACCACGGCACCACAAAACCACAAAACCACAGCACCACAGCACCACAGCACCACAGCACCACAAAACCACAGCACCACAGCACCACAAAACCACGGCACCACGGCACCACAAAACCACAGCACCACAGCACCACAAAACCACAGCACCACAGCACCACAAAACCACAGCACCACAGCACCACAGCACCACAGAGCCACAGAACGGGGCAGCTGGGAGGGAGCACAGCGGGCCAGCTGATCCAACCTCCCTGCCCCGGCAGGGCCATCCCGGAGCTCACGGCTCAGGCTGTGTCCGAGGGGAATCGTCTGCCAGCAGGGAGCCACACTCGTGGCTTTCCCTGGCAGTCTCTCTGCTCTCACTCTGGGGGCTGTGACTGAGAAAAGGGATGGCAGAGAAATGTCCCTGCACTCCTCCGGTGTGTGACCCTCCCCAGCACTGCAGGGTCCATGACCTGTTCGACCCCCTACCCTCCCTGAACACAGAGCAGCTCCAGGAGCACCAGCCTGCCAGCACAGGTCCAAGGAGCAGCTTCAGCCCCTCCCTCCCATTCCCCACATCCAGCCTGTCCCACAGCAGGGCTCAGCCCTGCTCTGAGCAGATCTCTGGGTTGGGGTGTCCTCACCAGCTCTGAGCTGGGCAGGGAGTTTGGTTGCCCCAGACACCCCTGCAGATCCCTTCACACTGGATTCCCAACAGAGCCCATTCCCTACCACCAATGTAACCATCCAAACTAGCTTTCCCTCTGCTTCCTTTGGGATTCCAGCAGAGGAGACACTTGAGAGAGTCCTTGACCTTCATGGGTCTCTAATGAATCATTAACCTGGAAGATGGATGGGAGAGAGATCCTGCAGAATGGCAGAGCAGGTCCTGCATTTCATTTCTGTGTGTAACTCAGCTGCTGGTCTGCTCTTTCCCTGGCTCTGTAACATTCCTGCACATGGCAGCAGCTCAGCAAAGGTCGGCATTCCCATATATCTGCTCAGATTTGCAATCTCTGCCCTTTATCCTCACACATTTACATAATGTGAGTATAATGGAGATGCACAACTCTGCCTTCTCGCTCCAGAACCTGCAAGTGAGTTTGTCACAGTGGCTGCTTCTTTAAACAAATAATGTTGTACTAATGTGTAACCTCTGGGAATCACTGACAGCTCCTCCTACTACAGCAGTGTCTCATTTCATCTTTTTTTCAGTGTTATGACCTCCTTTTTGCTCTTAGGTTGAAGAAAACTCTTCCCTCCTTGCAGGGCTCTCACAGAGCCCCTCCCTGAGGCCATGGCTCCCTTAGACTGAAGCTTTCTGTTTGTGGGAAATATTTCTTGGGTGCTTCAGTGCAAGTCAGCCCATGGGTCTTGAAAGGTTCCCTCCCTGTGGGAGGCTCTGCAGGAGAGGTCCAGCTCCAGAGGAGCTTTTGGGTGCTTCCCTTGATGCAGGTCTGCTAAAGCTCCTGGATCTTCAGGCAGAGTTGGTGGTTACAAACCAAGAGCCCCAGTTTGGAAGGTCTGGTGGATTTTGGTGCTCCACTCCCATCCTTTGGGTGCCAGCTGGCCAGGCCATGCCCCTGCCTTGTGCCATGTCCATGGGCAGGGGCTGACATGTGGCCACTCTGGGGTCAGAGCAGGGCCCCCCAGCCACCACAGCTTGGGTTGGGAGGGGCATTAAAGCTCATTTCAGTCCACCCCTGCCATGGCAGGGACATCTCCCACTGTCCCAGGCTGCTCCAAGCCCCAGTGGCCCGGGACACTGCCAGGGATGGGGCAGCCACCACACCTGTGCCCTCACAAAATATTCAGGTAAAGAGCAGTGGGAGCACCTGAGTGTGAAATTGCTACACATGTGGGAGGGGAGCTGAGCACGAATAAAAGAAGGCTGGTTAGCATCTCACTTGTGTGGCTAAACATGGAGTGCTGCACAGATGTGAGATCTTTTGGGGATGGACAGAAAAGAGGGAAGGAGAAACCGAGAAAAGGAGATAAAGAACACAGAGACAGGGATAGAAATGTGGATCATTCCAGCAGCAAGATTAATAATGAATTCCCTGCTCCTGATGTGGAAATGGAATAGGGCTGCTGCTGACAGTAATGTGTCTTGAAAAGAAACCCCACGATTTCCCATTTATTCCCTCCTTGATAATCTCAGTACCCAAATCCTGGTCACAAAGCAGCTCTGCTCGGGGCAGCCCGTGGCCCAAATCGGGACAGACAGGCCTGATGCAAACTCCCTGCAGGCATTTCCCTGCCACACAGCACCAGTGTCCCTGGCTGGGGGCCTGAGGGAGGGGGGCTGTGGGTGCTGTGCACAAAGGGCTCTCCCAGATCCTCAACCCTGGGTGCTGGGTGTGAAGGAGAGCTGAGAGCCCAGTGTGGGAGCGTGGGCAGCAGTGCCACTGTCCCTGTCAATGGTGTCACTGCCTCTGTCACTGCTGTCACTGCCCCTGTCACCAGTGCCACTGCCCCTGTCTCCAGTGCCACTACCCATGTCTCCAGTGCCTGTTGGGGGACCCCTGCTGTATGCAGGGGACACTCCTGGCACAGGATAGTGGGCACTGTGCCCCGTGTGGGCAGACAGGCAGCTCTGTGTGCCTGGGCAGCTCTGCAGGGCCCTGGCTCCCAGGGAATGTCCCCTTGCAGGAGCAAAGCAGCAAAATGAAAGGCTGAGGGTGTGAAAAGCAGCAAAGGCTGTCTGCAGGTGTGGTCACAGGCTTGTCTTGTGTCGTGCTGAGCTCCTGCTCACAAACTCTCAGGCCCAATGGACTGCACAGCAAAGTTACCTCCCGTGGTTCTGTGTCCTACTTCCCATCCACGGGTGCTTCGTGAGACCTGGAGATTTGGGAAAGCCAGTCTGTCTCCTGGGATCACTGAATACCCTCCTGCTCAGCAGGGGATGTCACCCCAGGCCATGAGGTGACAGTGCCCAGCTCG
The DNA here is from genome assembly GCA_013398075.1 of Notiomystis cincta. Taxonomy (NCBI): domain Eukaryota; kingdom Metazoa; phylum Chordata; class Aves; order Passeriformes; family Notiomystidae; genus Notiomystis; species Notiomystis cincta. Next base: position 7,660 of record VZRX01010427.1, read on the forward strand.
GGGGCAATGCAGGAAGGGACAGCAGTGGCTGCTCCTCCTGAGCCCCCTTATCCCAGTGCTTCAGGGAAATGGTGCTGAGATCAACACCTTGGGAAAACAGGGACTTCTGCATGCTTTGACTGCTGTGGTTTGTCTGTTTACGTGGCTTTTTCCCCTCAAAATCTCTTCTGAGGTGTGAACATTCCTAGTGACAAGCAGTTCAACCCCAAGTCTCTGGGAGCACCAGGGCATCAGGCAGGACTGAGCTGTGGATATCCACAGGATTTATCCAATTTAAACACGGCCTTGAGGAGCACAGGCTGTGCCCACTCTGCCCCAGGAGCCTAGCCACCCAAGGCAGGGAGCAAAGCCTCAGCATGAGGCAAGGAGAGCTGTCCTTGGAAAAAGAGCCAGTGGAATTAGCTGTCTGTGTTGGGGAGAGGAAAAGAAGCATTTCCCAGGAGCTGTTACTGAGCTAGCCAGCACAAAACACAGGCAAATCCTTAAAATAAGTGTAAAAAATGGAGATACCTGCCCCCAAATGAGCAGACTCCATTCTCCCGTCAGGAAAGTGCATGTCCAGTTTGTCTGTTCCCAGGCACTGCAGGTGTCTGACACCATGGGAAGCTTTTTTTAATAATGAACGACAAAGCCCTGATCATTATCTGAAATCTCATTAAGGATCTGTCAGTGGCACCCTCCGATGAATTCCGTGTTCGTGTGCAGCTCATGCACAGAGGAACAGGGTTTTCCTGCACCATGCCCTGGAACATAACCCTTCCCTGAAATCCCTCACCTGGATGCTCATTTCCACACTCAAATGTTCTTTCCTGCTTTTCTGAAGTCAGTGTATTTCTTTGCTGCAGGTTTCTCGGCTGCTGCTCCCTCAGCCCCAGAGCTGGATGCTCCCAGGCACTCCACTTTCCAGACAGGGGTCCCAACTCCCAGGCTGCTCTCTGGGGCTCCCTCCACAGCCAGCTTGCCCCAGGGATGCTGAAGCACAGCTGGGGAGCCAGTCATGGGAAGGGGAAGAAGAAAAGAAATCTCTTTTCCTTAGGAAAGGTGGCTGGTGGCCAGCCAGAGACAGGAATTCTGCTTGTGGATCACCTGTGCACTGTGTCACTGGCTGGAAACAATTTTATCAAACCAAAATGGTCTTTATGAACATCTTGTCTGTTCCTGGCTGCTCCAGCAAGTCCATCCCAGTAACTCCTGTTACTGAATGAGAGTCAGAGTGTGTGTTCTGGGCTGCCACTGGTGGCACACTCCCCTCAGGTGGACACAGAATCCTATCCCAGAATGGTTTGGGTTGGAAGGGACCTCAAATCCCACCCATTCCCACCCCTGCCATGGCAGGGACACCTCCCACTGCCCCAGGCTGAGCCAACCCCAGTGTCCAACCTGGCCTTGGACATTCCAGGGATCCAGGGGCAGCCACAGCTGCTCTGGGAATTCCAGCCCAGCCCTTCCCCACCCTCCCAGCCAGGAATTCCTTCCCAGTATCCCATCTACCCTAGCCCTCTGGCACTGGGAAGCCATTCCCTCTGTCCTGTCCCTCCATGTCTAAAATGTCCTATCACTAAATTGTCTCAGCCATTAATTATAGTCTGTATTATCTACAGTTTCTTTTTTTTATTATTTTCTTCTGCTATTATTTTTCTCTTTTAATTTCTGGAAATTGAAATCCAGTCCTTTTAGTCCTGTTCTGCTTTTCCTGGTGGGTCAGAGCATCCCCAAGGATCAGGTATCTCCTCCCTATACCTGGGCAGAACCCAGGGCAGCCCTCACTTATGGGTCTATGTGTGTTTATCTCATGATGGATTAAATTCCACGCTGTCAGGCTGAGAAACACAGCAAAACTTGGAGAGGGGAAGATCTGCCCTGGGCTGGTGTCCTTGTTTTCCTGCACAGATCCTGCCAGGGTCACAGTAGGAATAAGATCATCCATCAGCTCTAGCCCAGTGTGCAGCACAGACAGACTTCCATCCTCCTGGGCTGGAGAGGAACACACAGAGCTGGAGATATTCAGGTTTATTATTTGAAATATGCCCATGAGTTTGTACAATGCAATGATTTGAAAATACCATTAATTTCCAAATGTGCTGCCTCCTTGGAACACAGGGAAAATGCGAAACAAGAAGAAGATTTAACAAATGCAATTAATCTGGAATTGCTTGGCAGGGTAGAATCGCCATTGATGTATTTAACAAAGAACTAATTAAACCAAAATGCAGGCTGAAATAAAAGCCGTTATGTAATGCAAATAGCGCTGATTAAAAACTGTAGCCTCGAGAACTCAGCCTGTGTAGATAAATCACAGACACGTGTACACTGTGTAGAGATCAGGCTTGAACAGAATTCCAGTCCCAGAGGCAGCCACATTTTCAGTGGAAAGATGTCCTCTGGAAGGCATTCAGTGCCCAGTGTTTGAATGATGTGCACTCCAGCGAGGTTGCAGGCTCCGGGCTGGATCCACACCTGCCCTGGCAGGGGAGGAGCCCACCCTGGGGAGGGAGCGGTCCCGGGCTCCGCGGGGCTCCGCAGCACATTCCCGGCTCCTGCAGGAGCCCCCCCGGGCTGCTCAGGTCATGGAGGTGTTTCTGCAAAGGGGACAGGGCCTGAAGGGAAGCAGGAGAGCAGCAGTTTGTCAGCAAGGCAGCTCTTGCGGTTTTGGGGCTTCGTGCAGGGCAGCCCCAGTACAGCTTCTCAGTGCCCCATCTGGCACCACCACAGCCTGGTTTGAGGCTGGGTTCATCCTGCAGCACTGGCTTTGCCCCAGGCTGCCAGGATCACAGGATCCATGTCCTGCTTCAGTCCCATCCTCAGCCATGAGCAGCCTTCAGGAGGATGGAAGGACACCAAGGAGAAGGTGGAGTCTGGCTGAGGCAGTGGGCTGACCCTGGAGATTGCTGCCTGCTTGGGACACTCCACACACGGCCCTGGGGACAATGTGGGGGCTGCTCAGGGGGCTGACAGCCCGTCCTTCCCCTTCCTCTCCTGTTCTTCCCTGCCTTTAGTTTTACTGGTTTATGTTTTTCTCCTCTCCCCTACAGAACAACCCTGTGGTTCAGCAGAACTTCCTCATGTCCCTTCACCCCAGATCCTGCTCTCCTGGTGGCAGCAGTGGGCCAGGACACACCGGCCACTGCCCTCTGTGCCCTCAGCACTGGAACTGCTGCACAGCCCACAGCTCCTTCTCACAACTCCTTCTCAGAGCGTCAGTGTAAAACCTTAAGAAAACCCCAAACACCATGAACAGTGTCCTGTCTGTGTTCACTACAGTGTTTGGGGTCAGGTATTCCCTGCTAAGCACACGCTGCCATGTGGATGGTGTGAGATTCATCCCCTGTTCCAGGTCAGGGATGGTTATCTGGAACAGCTCTGGCAGACAGGACATTGAGGAAATGTTGAATTTCCAAGACAAAGATAATGCAAATCTTCTGGGGGTGGTGCAACACAACAGGAATGGACCAAGTTCAATCCCCTGCTCAGCTCAGCTCAGCTGTGTTTGTAATTTCAGCTCAGAGGATCTCTGGATTTGATGTTTCGAATCACTGCACCCAGGCCACAGAATCAATATGAATTATCAGTAATTTTCCAGGGGTGGATAAGTGTCATCATGATGTGGAACTAATCCTTGCCTTGTCCTTGCTTGTTGGGTCAGCAGAGCTTGTTTTAGCCCCCGGAGGTCACAGTGGAGTGCTGCTCCACGGGACTCCCCCGGGGAGGTGAGGCGATGGTGGCGCCAGCAGTGAATGACTGTAGAGATGCAGGGCAAGGGCCTTGCAGTGTCACCTGGGCTCACACAGCCTCGAGGCAGATGTTGCACGTGGTGATGTTCGATTTGTGCCAGGGCAGCTCTGTGTCCCCAGGGCAGCCCCTGTGGCAGCACAGGACACAGTGGGAGCCACAGCTCCAGACCCCCAGAGCTGCCAGAGCTGGGTGCTCTGGGCTCGGCCTTCCTCTGTATCTCAGGAGGGAGCTGAGGTGCCTTGGCCTCGTCCAAACCCAAGGAAAGGGGAGAGCTCTGGGCGAGGGAGGGTAGGAGGGCACCCACCCTTTCAGCCAGGTGTTCCAGCCCTGCTCCCTGCAGCAGCCTCCCTGCAGCACCACGGCGTCACGGAACACTCAATAAGCAGCTCCAGGAGACAGCTGATATTGAAGGACTGAGGGGATATTTAACCTGAAACAGGAGTTCAGCTACATCAGATTGCTTATTAAAAATGAATGGATTCATCCAATAAGGATCACATTCCTTGTGATGTGATGCAGTAGTAGAAACAAGTCCACTGTCTTCTGCCCTGCTCTTTTCTCCACATCGTCACTGCTCTGTTTCTTTAGTGAAAATACACTTCTTTTTTGCTTTTTCACTCGAATTTTCTCCTTATTGATTCCTCTTCAGACAGAAAGCCTGAAGTTTGAAGACTTTCAATAAAGAAAGGAAGCAGCTCCTTGGTGATCCTTGGCCCCAGACCCCAGGAAATTCTCTTTCCCAGATTCTTTAGGTGCACGTGTACTCTTCAGGTCCACTTATCCTTTGTCTTTTGTTCACCTTTGATCCTGATGGACATTTCAATTTTGAGCCTCTGGGCTGGGACTGTCCTGTATTGCTGCTGGCCCCATGATAGAACAGGTTCAGGTGTTGTCACTGGTCCTGTTTACAGGGCCATTCCAGCCCCAGGCAGAGTCATCAGCTGAGGAAACACTGCCCTGGTGTGACTGAAATACAAAAGATGGGCTTTGGCACAGCAGCTGAACTTTACCATCCCCGGCCCAACACAGTCTGCAAAAGCAAAGCCATGGGCAAATGTAGAAGATACCAGGTTCCAGTAGCATTTCCTCACAGAAATTTATGGCTCAGCTGTCTGTGTCCCATCTTGATGGAGCACTTTGCAAGATCACTGCTAATACAATTTTGTAGGTGTTCTGGCCAATCAGAACAGCACAAGGCTCAGTGTTTGGCTACTGAAGTGACAGTAAAGGAAAGGAAATATTTTTCCAGAGGTGAAAACTGCTTAAATCTCAGGTTTCTATACTTTTGCAATACAAATTTCTCATAGGTTAACCATTCCCAGTCCTACCCAGGCTGATTCCTGGCAGTCACCAGTCTGCAATCACAATTGACCCCACCCATTGTCCTTGGTTTACTGCCATCCCTCAGGTTGGATGATGTGGTACACGGCCTGCAGAAGCCACCGATGGAAGTGAGCGGGGGTGCCTTAGGCTGTCCCTGTGCTCTGTCCCTAGTCAGCAGGGCACTGGTACAGCTGGTACCTGTAAAAGCCAGTGCAGATGGCCCTGGCACTGGCAGGCAGAGGCTGGCTCTGCTCTGGAATGCCCATGGTGAACACTGGGAGTCAAGTTGTGGAACAAAACCATGGAATCCTCCTGGAAAATCCCTCTGAGCCCTTCGAGCCCAACAGTTCCCCAGCACTGCCAAGGCCACTACAGACCCGTGTCCCCAGGTGCCACATCTACACAGCTTTTACATCCCTCCAGGGATGGGGACTCCACCTGCTCTTGCTCCCTTTGCTCCTTTTTTTTTTACCTCTCCATTTTGCTCCTTTCCAGGGGAGATGTTGTGCCCGAGTCTTTTGCTTGGGACTCCCTTCACAGGTACTCTGGGCATCTGTTCCTATTAGAAATGGTGCAACAAATCCAAATTATGTGCAGCACTTCATCAACTCCAGGCTGGAGCTCAAGCTTGCTTTTGGTTTTTCCATTGCTTTTTAATTTTTTAATTTGTTTTGGTGAGATGAAATGTAGAAAGAAGAAAGTGATCCTAAAGGAATTATGACTCATGGGGATTAGATAAATAAGACAACTATAACAGCCATGCTAAAAAGCAGTTTTGCATACAAGTCCTAAAAACTGTCTGGTGGTTTGTAATTCCATCATGTGAAGGCAAAGCTGTTTCTGAGACAAAGATTTGGGTAATAAGTATGCACTTGAATTTTAGTTAAGAAAATAATATGTCCTGAGGGGAGATATTCTGGCAATCATTTCGCATGCATGCCGTGTTCCTTCAGAGACGAGGAACTGCTGTTATGTGACAGCTGACTCCAGAAACTCGGCAAATTAATAAGAAGATGTTCCTGGAGCCTGAGCTTCACTGCAGGGCCAGGCTGCTGGGCCGAGGGGGATGCTGGAGGAGCGAGGCAGAGCTGGGCCTGCATCCTATGGAATGCTGGATGAGTCCCTGGATGCACAGCCAGCACCCATCCAGCGTGTGGCATAGGAAAACTGGGGTTCTGACAAAGGGGAGAATGATGGATCCTCAGGGAAATCACAAGAGCAATTTGTTCACCAGTTTTGTTGCTGAGCTTTTGTCCAAAAAAAAAAAAAAATTGAGCTCTGCTTAGCAAATGCTTTTGTTATTCCAGTAATGGTTTTTGTGGCAATCGAACAAAACCCAAGTGACAGGAGTTAAATGGCAACTTAAGAGCTGGTGGTTATTGCCTCAAAAGGGAAAGGGTCTCAGGTGACCCTTTTCCTTTGGAAAACTCTGCTGTTGGCTGTGTTTGAGCCATGGCTGAATAAAACAGGATTTGGATTAACTGAAGCACAAACCTCCCCCAGGACCCTTGGTCTGTGGGACCTGTTGGAGGGTCCTGCCAGGGCTGGGCACTGCCCTGGTCCAGGAGGAGGTGGGACGACACAGTGGGACCACTGCAGGCCATGGGACCCTCCCTTGGCACATGGGAACCCCAGGAGGGGGTCCTACCCGAGTGTCCCCATGGAGACCTCGTGCAAAGAGACAGAAGGGGGAAGCCCCAACACTGCCCTGGACACAGGGGACACCGTCTGTCCCATCCTGGCCCAGCACTGGAGCTGGGGTGGCACCAGGTAGGGAGCAAAGCTGTGACTTGGGCTGGCACCAGAGCCCTGGGCGGTGCTCCCCAGTGCCACTGGGCACAGTGGCCAGGTGGGCAGAGCCGGGCACAGTGGCCAGGTGGGCAGAGCCAGGCACGAGCCCTGCACACAGCGCTGCAGAGACACGCCCAGCCAGGGCTGATCGCTGTGGCTTTTCTCCTGGCGTGCCTGGCTGCCGGACTCAGCGCTGATGCGGCAGGACCAGCAGTCGGATTTCCAGCCCCTCCGGAGGGGCCGAGCCCCATCGCCCACGGGTAGTGCTGCATTGCAGGTGGGGGGAACTCCTGCCTGCAGGGGAACCCCGCGCTGGACAGAGAGGGCTGACAAAAACCAGCCCAGATCCTCATGAATGCGATTTCTGAGGGCAGGAGCTGCTGACCTGAGCCTGCAATTACCAGGAGGGCGAAGGGTTAATGATCAGCGGCCGCTAACGAGGTACCTCTCTCTAAGCAGCTTCCCAGCGCTGTACTCCAGCCGGGGGCTGCGGGCAGGGAAGCAGCTGGAGCCTTGGATGGGTGACCTCTCCTCCCGAGGCTGCATTTAGACATCCGTGGACCGAAAGCTGCGCTGCCTCGGGGCCGCAATTCCCAGGGGAGCTCACTCCTGCCGGGGCCAGAGGAGGGAGGGAGGAGCTGGGGAAGCTCCTGTCGGGCAGGTATCCCTGGGGAGAGGAGAGGGTGGGGGAGGTCTGTCTCCAAATTGGCTTGTGTTGAGTTTCCAAGTGAACAGGGAATATTTCCTCTCCTTCCTCCGAAGTGTGTCGTGCCCTAGGCTCTGGAACACACAGCCTTGCTCACAAGTACACTGCCCAGAGCAGCAGGGGGACACTGGCTCCTTTCCCCGGGTTTGCTCCCATGCTTCTACATCTCTTCCCTTTCCCCAGTGCTCCCTGCTGCTCTGCAACTCCAGGTTGTGGGGAATATAGAGCAGGCCAGATGTGTTTTCTTTGTTCTCTGTGTGCCCTGCAGCTGGCAGGGAGTGGGAAGGGAAGGGATGGACATCCCCCTGAAGTGATGGACAAAACAGGCACTAACTCTGTGCCCACTTGGTGTGGGGAGCAGAACCCTGCAAGGCCCATCTCCTTGAGAACTTGACTCCTCTTCAGGTGATCTTCTGAGTCTTTATGAAATTCTGATTCTGATTATCAGAGAGAAGAATCCATGGTAGGCTTAAATACACAGGTTGTCCCGGCTTTGCTCTGTGTACTCACTGCCGTGCACACCACAGACACCTCAGGGACCTCTCTGCATGGCTAGGTCTGAATATTTAAAAAATAGATTTGCATTTGTTAAACTACTCACTGTTTCAAATACAAATAGAATTAAAAATTAAAATTAAAGTGGCCACTAAAGATCGTGATGGATCTGGGGACATCCTGTCCAGATTTCTAACTCACTGTACCAAAGTCCACTCTGCTTCCAACCCAGGGGTCAGTAATGCCTTTGCCACCCAAGGAGTCGTCAGCCCTTTGGAGGAAAGGAAAATACAGGATAATCCCTGCATGGAGTAGTGATGGGAATACAGACTATCATGCTGCAAACTGCTGCAGCTTTAATGAGAGCCAGGATAGAAAGGATGGGGTGGAACAGGACAGGAGGGAGCCTGGAGAGCTGCAGGGAGGGCAGGAGGGAGTGACCTGGCAGCACCTGCACCCTCCCTGGGTGCTGGGTGTGCCTCCTGTGGGGATGGGTGCCCCTCCTGCAGTGCTGGGTGCCCCCCATGTTCCCTGTGGGCAGCCACAGAGCCACCATTTCTAAACTGAATCTCATTTTTCCCCTCTAGTAACATCTTTTAATTGTATTGTGGGTTTATTTGGCTGATTTTAGAGCTGACACTATGCCAAGGAGCAGCTAGGTAGCCACAGGGTCTCTCCACAGAATCATGGAATCCCGGGTGGGAAGAGGCCTCAAGGATGGCCTGGTCCAACCTATCCTGTCCCAGGCAGAGTCTGGACAGGAGGGCCCAGCACCCTGCCCAGGCTGCATCTGAGAGGACCCAAATCCAAACATGTTTTCCAGACTATTGATGGCTACTTTGGAATGGCCTGTACCAGCTGAAGAGCTCCTGCCATGGATTTCCATAGGGAACTCCTGCCGTGGATTTCCATAGTGAATTCCTGCCATGGATTTCCATAGGGAATTCCTGTCAAGGATTTCCATAGTGAATTTCTGCCATGGATTTTCATAGGGAATTTCTGCCATAGATTTCCATAGGGAATTCCTGAATGTCCCCTCAAGCCCCTGGCTATGAGCCCAGGCAGAGTGAGCAGTGCTCCTTTCCCACGTGCTGCAAACCTGAACCCAACTGGTTCCTGTGGGCAGCATTCCCAGGGTGACAGCTCCTGGGATTTGTCACCTGTGGGGATGGTGCTCTTTGGTTGGGCACCCAGCAGCTGTGCCACAGGCTGGCAGTGCTGGCAGGGCCAGGCTGCCCCGATCTGGGGTGTGGCTCTGGGCTCCTGCAGGTGCACCTGAGCAGGATGCAGCCCGTGGCACGGCCTCTCCCCGTGAGGGAGGCTCATCTCCAGCCACATCCCTCGCTGACTGCAGGAGACAAAGATCAGGTCAGCAGAAGTGGTTTGCAAGCCACACGTGCCCCCAGTCAGCTGCCAGAGCACTAGGAAGTATTTACCCATCATCTGTATTGCAAAGAGGGGCTGCTGCTGCCATGAAAATTTGTAAACTGTCATTTAGGGCAGCCTCCTGCCTTCCCTGAGGTGATGGGTATCACCATGAAGACAGAGAATTTATCAGATTCACACTTCTAGCTCACCATTGCTCATCTTCCTTTCTAATTACAAACCCCATGTCATGATTTAAAAAATGGAAAACTCAACAGAGCTGCAGTGTCCACCTGCTGCTGCTCCCTTCCTTTAGCACCTCTCATGTGGAAACGCAGATTTTCAGCTGAATTACAGCTCATCAGGAGTGGGTGTGCAACAACTCCATTTATTTATCTCAATTTATCAGAAGCCAGCAGTAGATGAAATGGGAGTCCCCCAACATCCGTGTTTTCCATGGTGCCTCAGGGGCTGCTGCAGAGCTCTGAGCTGCTCCTGGGGCCACAGGATGTCCTGAGCAGGAAGGGCCCCAAGGATGCTAAAACAGAAGCTCAGAGTAATTTATTTTGGAAAAGGCCTGCAGACCATCAGGTCCAAGTGTTCTCCAGCCCTGTCAGGGCCACCACTGCCCCATGTCCCCAGGTGGTGCCTCCTCACAGCCTCTGAATCGTCCAGGCATAGGGACCCCACCCCTGCCCTGGGCAGCTGTGCCAGGGCTGGACAGCCCTTCCCATCAGAGATTTTTCCTGCTCTCGCACAACTTGCAGCCAGGACAGGCAGAACATAACATTTTCAGCTGAATACTAACCCAAGGACCTCCACTCTTTGTATTTTTTGAGTTGGTTTTCCCCCCACTTGGTCTCTTCTCCTCTGTGAGGGGACACATTGCCGTGATTTCCCAGGGAGCCATGGCCAGCCCCTGTCCTGGATCTTGCTGGGCGAGTTCATCACAACTGCTGCTTGGAAACCAGAGGGGTTTGTGCTTTCTGTCTGTACATGCACATCGTTCCTGCTCCCAGGGCAGGGCCTGAGCTCCCTGAGGCAGAAACTCAGGTGTGAACACTCTCTTACACAAGGTCAAAATTTGCTGTAGATAGAGTTTTAAACCCATATCTCCCTGGTTTTACTGCTCCTCCTTCCTCACTCAGCCTTCCCAGCACAGGGTTGAAATAAAGTCCTGGAACAGAAGCCTAAAATACCAATACATATATATTTTTTTTCCTAGTTTTGTGGTCTGTATATTATCTTCTTCTATACACATAAGGGGAACTGAACAATGCAATAATCTTGCCACAGGAATGTATTTTAAAATATATCAAATTTTTGTCCATCCAAATACTTGTCTGTTACCTAATCCTGCGTTACTTTACTCCCTTGAAGATGCAGAACTAATCATCATTTATATATTATCCTTTCTATCTTCTATTAACATATCTCTGCAAAGGAAACATATTATGAGAGAAACAGAGCAACCTGTGAAGGCTTTAACATCTGCCCCAGCAAAGTTCCCATCACAGCCAGCATCTGCTTCACCAGTCTAAGGACACAATGAAATCTGCAGGGTATTGTCCTATTTGAATTTTAATATCTTTTCATTTCTTGTTTCTCCCTTGTTTGCTTGTTTTTGAAAGAGTCGGCAGCACACAAACATGGGGTTGTAAATGAGAAAGTGAAAGATTTGTCAATACTTGCACTCTCAGGGGACTGAGGTTCTTTAATTTTAATTACACTTAGGTCAGGCTCCCCACACACCGTGTGCTGGATGTTTTTCTCATCCTAATATTATATAGGGAAAAATGCAGCAGCATCTGGTGCCTTCCTGACAGGTTCAATTGATTGTAGTGGGAATGAGAAACAGGGCTGGTCTGGAACAAGCTTTCATTGATTGCTGGATGGCATTGACTGCGTGGGGAATTTGAAACAACAGCAGGTTCAGGAGCCAGAGCCAAAAAAGTAGAAAGAAGCTGATGTTGGAGTTTCCAGAGGGTTTTGTCCCAGCTTTGCATTTTGCCATCTTTCAGTGATGCAACAGCCAGGGAGGATGGGATTTTTATTGATCCTTCGGTTTCAGTTTAAATTATATGTTTTAAATGTTAACTAAAATTAAAACCAGGTTTGGCAAATTTACCAACAAAATTGCAATGTGATAAAAGGGCTCTCTTTCTGAGAAATACTGCACTTCTGACCAAAGTGATCAGATAAAGGACATTATCTTCCCTGCTATCTGTGCTGGCTAAATCCTCAGAGCATCTGAATGAATCGAGAAGCTTAAAATCTATTGTGTGATTTTATCACTAAGTACCTATTGTGCATCGAGTATCAATATATACTCCTGTGTCTCAAGGGTCTGTGGTGTGATTCTATCACAGTGTGGATGGGGGTGTGTCAGGCCCTCCTTCAGTGCCCAAAAGTTCAGCAGAAAGGAAGGAAATCACCGATGTTCTCTATCCACAGTACCTGGGCAATTGCTGTGCTATGCTCACGTTTGCAGGGGATGTGCAGCTAAAGGAGGAGAGGATCAAAGGCACGGCCCCCTGCACCCCCTGGCCTCCCTGGCCCCCTGCAGTCCTACAGC
>VZRX01010431.1:3509-43306 GCA_013398075.1 Notiomystis cincta
TTTTTTTTTAACCACTGCTACGGTACAAAACACCAAGCTTTTGGGCTAAAAAAGCTTAGACCATCATGGCTACGAAAACTATTGCTGCTCAGAGAGTATGTAACTCTGCAGCTCCTTAAGGAAAAAAGTAGTGCAAGACAACATGTAAGTAATCACATAGCTAATATTATGCATTTATGTTACTATATTTTCCTCTGAATTGAAGTTTGGCACTGCTAAAGAAACTGATTCTTAATTTTTTTAAACCAGGTTCTCAGTGAAAATGAGCCAGATGACAAAACTTCAGATCGTAAAGCCATTCTGTTAAAAAGGAGGGAATATAAATGATTTGCGGTATATTTACTTTTTTGCTCTTCTTTTTATTAAAATTACTCTGAGCAAAATTTTCAAAAAGTGTGCCTTTCAACTGAAAAGAATGATAGTATGTGTTTTCTAATTTTTTTTTCCTGAGGGTTATGTATCTGTGAAAAGAAAACTTTGCAGTAGAAATAGCAGTGAAAAGAGTAAAGAAAAATACAAAATTATGATGTTGCTGATACCACTTCTCTGTACTTAGATAATGTATAGTTTTGCCCTAAAATAATCCTAGTTATTATTTTTCACCCATTTTTCCAACCCTGATATAAAAATAAGATGTGGAAGATAGAATGTCAGTATTCTGTGATACACTGTTTCTATGATACACGGCATTCTCTAATGCTGGACACTACTGTCCTTTCGGATATCATTCCTAAGATTTCATTAAGATTTTTAATGAAAGTGAAATTTTTACATCCCCTAATATCTGGTACTTGCTCTCAGGTTCTATTTCTAATGCACATAGGCCCCAGTCCTGCAGAGACTGAAATGTATATTATGTGTAAGCACACTGAGTAGTTCTCTTCATTATTGTGCTCTTGTGTTTCGGGCTTACAAAGCGAGTAGTGACATTACACAATCATTATTCTCAGAATTACTCAGGACTGCATAAAGCTTCAACTTCATGTAATAGTCTTGGTTTACACCTTCTATCCATATCTCTTAACTTAAATAATGCACAATTATAATAATTTGTGGATCAGAATGGGTAAGTATTTAACTGAGAATTAGAGAAAGTCAGAAAGGCAATTGCTGTAGTGTAAAAATCTATGTAAGAGGAGGTGGCTATTGCATTCTTTAGCTGTAGCATCTGGGAGAGGATCATCAGTTTGTTTCCTCAGTGACTAGCCAAGCCAAAAAGTCACAGCAGGAACACAGCTGAAGACAGAAAGAAAAGAAAGGGATTTTAAGCCTCACCAAAAGTAATGTCAAATCTTTAGCTCAAATTTCCATTCCAAACCACTTGGGCTCATCAGAGTGGTGGATGTCTTATCTGCTGTGGTAGCAGATACGAGGTTAAGCTGTAGTTTCTGTAATGGACTCCTTTCTTCATGCAGTTCTCATTACAGCACTATCTGAACACCTCCTCATAGTGCCTGTCCTGTGTTACAGGTTCTTCTCCTCAGAGAGTGCCATTAAATTGTCAGAGAATCTCCTCATACGGTAAAAAATGACATGACCAGCATTTGTCATTTGTCGTATTATCTGTTCTTTTGTTGCCAAGGGAAGGAGCATGTGCACTTGAATGTTTTCAATTTATTGTATCTGTCTTCTCTTCAATACACATTATGTCTTTATGTTAGTGAGGTAAGGCTGAAGTAATGTGTTTTGTTCTTCAAGCAAGGTGCAGTTAGATTTCTGATGGCCCTCAGCTCTTAGGCAGTTTCATTCCTTAGACTTTCATCAGCCCTGAGAAAGTTCTGTCTCTGGAGCTTTCAGCTTTTTTTCCAACTTCTTTCATAGATTCTCTTTTGTCAGACAAGGGAAACTCCACTTTCAACTGGATCCAGTCTAGAGACCTAGAAGGAACTTCTTTAGGAATCCTGGGCTTAGGCCCTGGAGGATCCTGAGACCCTGAATTGGTAAATTAAAAGTCTAGAGAAAATCAATATAAAGAGGGGCTTATAATAACCTACATTGCTGAGATGACATCTCCCCAGCTTCCTGTACCTGGAGTTTCCTATATGCAGCAGACTTTGTGCTTGGATGTACTGGATTGCTTAAACCAGTTGAGAGGTGGAACCAAAGCAAGGTACTCGTCTGCTGAAATGCCACAGAAGAGTGTAGCTAGGGATGGTTAGAAAGATGGAAGCTGTCTTCTGGCTCAGGCATGCATTACCTTACAAATTACCTTGCTATGTGTTTTTAAGATTTATTTTACAACTATGAGAATTAGAGGAGTTTGTTGTAATGAAAACTGGCGTTGTGTCATTATTGTGTAACTTTTTAGTTCGATTCTTTGGCTTACCTGGGTTCTTGCCCATTTCCTCTGGACCAGTTCCTAGGTAAGTTAGACCAGTTGGGGGGCACTAAGGTACACCTACATAATTATAGTAATTGCACATCTACATATTGTTTTGGTATTCAGTGTTTGTATTCTATATGGACATACAGCCAGTGGAAATTTGAATTTTTTTCCTACTTATTTTTCTAATTTGAGCCCTGCCTTGCCCCTGATGCTCATCCAGCCTTCTAGATCCTTGTTATAAGTTCATCTAAGCCTCCCTCCAGGCCACCTCAGTAAATTTCATACCACTTGAAGTTTAAAGTTTCGGTTTAATAACCTAGTAACTGTAGTTGGGCATCCTCCTTCATGTGTGCTTTACTTTCTGCTGTAGCCATTCAGTCTCTAATTTACCCTGACAAACACAGGATTTGGAATTCATTGCTTTTGCAATTTTAGTGTGGTAGCAATGATAGATGATGTAATGTAGAAAGGACTAAAGTGGACAGCATTTACTATTTTACAATGAAAACAGAGTTTTGAATTTGCCAGAAAGAAGCTGATCTAAGGACTTCAAGAAGTATCTGCTGGCTTAGGACATGCATATACTTTATTAGAATTCCTATGAACTTCCACATGAAAAATAAAACTAGCTTTTTTTCTTTACCTTCTGATTTTTCAATAGCAAACCTTCCATTCAGATTTTTTTGAGCCACTAAAATACTCAATGTAGCATAAAGACTAGTGGTGTAGTCATCAAAAGGTTGGATTTCTGTATTTTGTTAACATCTTCTGGTATTGACTCCAGCATATCTACAGGTCTGACTCATAATAACAAACGTATCCCTGAGGATTTAAGAAAGGATTTGGTATTAAACTTAGGTTCTGTGGTAAAGTTTTGCTTCAATGGTCTAACTGTAACTTTTAAACATTTTAATTTTTTTGTGGATTTAATGGTTGTGAAAAGTTCTGGCTTGGTATCTGTGAAAACTGAAGCCCTTTCTTTATTTATGGATTAATTACAGCAGAACAGATGCCCAGTGATCTTCTCCACAGCACCCATGAACTTCAACCTTGAACCGAGGAAGACTCATCAATGGTGAGAAAAAAATGTGATTGTCATGACTATTAAGTTAGAGATGCTGTATTATTTTTTCCAGTTTAGCACTGATTCTGTTATTTCATAGATATTGAAGTTGGATTTTTGTAGGGTAGTTTCTGGGACCATAACCTAATTTCTCCTCCACACCCCATATTTCAGCTGTTAATTCTTCAAGCTTTGCTTTATTCCTTGCTGTCCTCAACTTCAAAAATAATTGTTAGTGATACATTGAATTCATTAGCTAATTTGTTTATTACTTTCTTTAACCTTAGTCCTGTGCATGCACTACTTAGAAGAGTGAAGTTCAGGATATATTAAACTACTTGAAAGACTGAAGCCTAAATTCTGCAGATATGTATGCCTGCAACTAAATGAAATGCTGATGAAATGAATGCAGGAGTGGGGGATCTGAAAGTGCTTTTTAGCTAGTATTAGTTTGTTTGCTCTTTTGCTGTACAATTTATCTCTTTTAAGACTGATGCAAGTAATTAATTTGCTTCTCTAGTTTCCCAGTTTCTGGGAAATTTTGAACTCTGAGCATCAAAACATTTATAAAATTTTAGTAGTGCTCATAATTCTCCTGAGACGAACAAAACAAAATTTTGTTTAGCCATTTTGTGAAAAGGTGACTGAATATACAGAGGAACTAATTTTGTCTTTAACTCACTGCTTTAATCAGGTCTTTAATACTACTCATGAGAATCACTAGGTAATGATTTTTATATGTATGGATTTATTAAGCTTAGATCTTAAAACCGAGGAGTTTCCTTTCTTTTAGAGATATAAATAAAGGATGGAATATTGGTAGCAGGGACTTGCATGTGTAAGAATTTAGTTGTTAAGTGTTGGTGTTGGCTTCCTGGTAATTTAGATAGGTGACAGTTTAAAATAATGGTGCACAGAATGATCCATAGTTCAGGAGATGGATCACAGTGACCAGAAATTCAGAGAATGCTGAGAGATGCCCCAGACCTTTTTTAGTATCTCAACAAATGGCTTAATTTCTGTTTTCTTTTAGTAACTCTATTGTAGAGTAAGGAGTAAAAGGGACAGAACCCTATTAGTGGCTTATGATTTCCACGGTTTATCCTCTTGGAATATGGGATATTAACCCTGTCTCAGCTGTTTACCAAACTGGGTTTGGAAGCACAAATGTGTTCAAATAGCCAAGAGAGATGCTGAACACTTTATGCCAATATCTGAACTACACTGCATTAAGAATTACTTTAGTACTGTTATCAACCACTGAACTTATTTAACCTTTCCCAGGGTTCTTTACCATTTCATGTTTTAAAACCAAGGTTTAATACTTAAACCAGAAAGAAGCAGCAGTTTTCAGGCACAGTGCATTGTGATGTAACCCAGAGGTCATTTATTTTTAATACAGATTCAACAATCTGTTTCTTTGTTCTTTCTCAGCCATTTTTTCTTTAGTTTTCTTTTAGAGACCTGATTCTTGGATTAACTTCGAGTATTTAACTATTCTGCATTCTCTCCATCAAACAATTAATCTTGCACTTAAGTAAAACTACTTGTGTGACTATGGGAGAGAATAGTCTGAATCCATGTTATTCCCTTGCATCTTGTATTTTACTCTGTCTATCTGGTAACTAATGGGCTGGATCCCAGCTAGCACCAAAGTGTGAGTCTTGAGTGTTATTAGGGTAAGGAGCTGAGGCTCAGTTTTGAATGTGCTTTTGATACTACAGACCTAGTGAAAGACAGAAATAGGATGTAAATTGATTTCCAAATTTAAGCACTTCTTTAGTTGCTTAGCTAAGCAGAGTTTGGCTGCTCCAAATGCCTCAAGTTAAATGGTTTTAAGGTTTTCTTAAGGCATTTTTTGAATTGATGTAATTATTTCACTTCAGCAGAAGAAGAGGTAGGCCAATGTCAGACAGTTGTGAAAAGCTTGTTTTCATTACCCTGTTAAGAACATAATTTTGTTTCTTTTGTTCCATCCCCTTTTGGTTGAATCACTTTCACTTCCTTGACTCTTCTTATACCTGTTGTGTCTTGCTAACCTTTCCTCTAATGTCCAGTTTTCTATTAACTTTTCCACACTGATTATTCTTTGTCTCTCTTCTTTTTTACTGGAGTTTTAGAGAGGTCATTATACTTTTTCAATTTCTTTCCTTTCCTTCCAGTTCCTGGAATCCAGCAACAAATAAACCTCTCTGATTTCAAGTATGCCTTTTAACAGTGAGAAATACACAAGTTAAAAATGTAGTGCTATATCAGTAGAAAGGGTAAACAGGGCATTGTGGATGCTAATTTACAGAAAAGGAACTGGGTTTTACATATTATTAAAAACTATTCCCTAATTTGGGATATTTGGCAGTAAGATCAGGATTTTAAGGTGATGCTTTAAAAATCACTATGCTTATTCCAAAAAAACAACCAAAGAAACAACCAACCCAACCAAAAAAACCACAAAAGTACAGATATACTGAATAGACTGATTAGACTTGCTATGGCTGTTTTATTGAATTGTGTATCACTGAACTTTTTTTAAGCCTTAGGAAAGACAGTATGGAGTTGGAAGAGAAGCAGGGATCTCCATGAAGGGCAGTTATAGTCGTGGTAAGTTAAAAAGAAAAAAAAGTGTATTTCTGTTAAATTTTCACCTTTACAAAGCAACCTGTATTCAGGACCCTGTTCACCTTGCAAAATGAAGGCAGTTTTATTGAAACAGTCTCTACATTCTCTGGATTCATTTATGCTACCACTGTGTAACAGTTAGGTTTTGTTGTATCTGACTTTGTGGTGTAACTCCTGAATGAAAACAGTGACATAAAAATCAGTATGTAGTGAGTATGCTACAGTGTTTTCATGCCTAGTTTCTGAGCAAAACAAGACATATAGGATCGTGTTGTCTCCTAATAACTTTCAAATCTGCTGCTTAATTTCAGCTGCGTTTGATATAGAGGTAGAGGTCACAAAGTCAGTTTCTGCAATTTGAATGAAATTTAGCAGCTATGAGTAGAGAAGGGACTCAAATTAGTGCCCCCAGGGTAGAAAAAACTGCAGCATGGACTCAGAAATTTTCTGTCTGTTCAACCTGTTGCCTTGCAGGTCGACATGCTTGGTTGGTCTGCCAGTCAACATGTGTAGCTCAGACCTAGCCACAGTGTGAGCTGCCTCTTGTTCTCCCAAACATCAGAAGCTCAAATTTAGAGAAATCTGTTTAGAAGGGAATGGGGGAACAGCCAGGCTAGCTTTGGCACAAGTGTGCTGGTGGCACCTATTAGTTTGCTGACAGGTAACTAAACTTCAATACTTCTGCTAGTCATGAAAAACCTTGGTTTTGCCAGGGCCTTCCAGTCTCCCAAACCACTTGTGAATCATTCCAGTATATGGTATTCTCTATACCTGGATTAGAAACATGTTTTTCTTGTCCATGTCAGAGAAGGGAACTGTTGAGACAGCTTCAGTACTTCATTTCTTTGGTTGTTTGGATGTTAGCTATGAGCTATTCCTTAGGCTGTCAAAATTGTAAAACTGTATTTTCAGCTCTCTCCAGAAACTGACTGTAATTTAGAGTGCAGCTATGTGTCCCTGACCCATCCTACAACCTACTCGTTTGGAACAGTGCAGAAAATATGCATTGTATTCCAATTAACTTCCTTTGTGAAGAAAGATGTGGAGCTAGATACAGGGACAGAAAACAATATTACGATCGGGCTGCATCAAGTTACAACACTGCATTGCAACTTGGGAAATGCTAAATCTGTGCCTGCATGATTTTGTCACCAAAATTGTGCTGAAAGGTCTTCTCTGTCCATTCATCTCAGTTAGTAAGAAATGGGCAGATTACATGTGTCTGATATTTTTAAATTTTCTGTGTAATGTTAGACAGGGGTTGAGATAAAACACTCTTTAAACAGAATTTGGCACTGTAGCATATTCTTTAGAAACAGTTGAATTTCTCAGAATAACAGAAGCCTAAGAGTTGTGCTTATGAAATATAAAATTTGCAAGAAGTTACATGAGAAGAAACACTTCCAGTTCAGTATCATAAGGTAACTGTCTTGAAATGTCAACTTTTTTGTTTGTCCTCCTGCCCAGATGAAAACCATCAACCTGGCAGGAAGGAACAAAAACTTGTGATATTCTTTTCCATTTTCTGCTAATTTTCATGGGTTTTTTGTTGTTATTGTTGTTTTTTTTTTCCTTCACAAAATCAAAGCCAAGAAGGGAACAATTAGTCATTGCAGTAAAAAACCCCAAACAAACTGCATTCCATTTTATGAAACTTTTGGGTTGTCCATTAGATTCTCAAATCCTTTCATTTGGTCCCAGCTTTTTTGTTTGTTTTTAAATATTGTTGTTTCTGCAGAGCTATCTGTGTTAAAGAACTGAAGAAATGGGTTTTTTCATGTTTCTGAGATCCATTGGTTCTTAAAACCTTTATCACCAGTTTTGCCTAGCGTCACCAGTTAAATATTTCTTAATGAAATCTATGGCTAACTTGCTTTTAAATGGTTATAATATATAAAAATATTGTAAATCCTGACATTTTCCTTTTAAAGATCAACATAGATGAGTTTTTTATAAGAACAGTAAAGTCAAATAATGGATGTTAAATTTTGTGTGAACAGCAAAGTGGTGGTGTATTCTTGTTTAACATTATGTTGTGTGCTTCCTGTGTTTTAAATGGTGTTCACAAAGTCCTTAAAATTAGCAAAGTTTTTCATAACGGTTTTTTGTTTTAAAAAGCTGCCACGTTTTAGTCCAAAAATGACTAATTCTAAATTGCTTTTTATTATGTATTTTTCAAGACTTTGATCTTGGGTGCCACTGTATCTGTGGTCAGATACTTTCACAGTCATGAAGACCTCAATAAATTCACAGGCCTATGCTGTGTCCCTAAAATGGGTGTTGTGGGACAGATTTTAAGAAGGTTGAAGCACTAAAAAGTGACTTGCACAATAGACCAAGGAAACTAGGATAATTAATTTTTAGAAAATGATAATTAAAAAATTATATTACAAGTAATATCAGTAAAAGCTTTCATAATGTGCTGTCACTACATGTAAAATTCATAAGCAATTTTAAGCCAACATTCTTTAAAGAAGGAGCTAAAAATTCCTATAAATAATATGCAACTTAAAGATGTGTGGAACTCCTTTATTATGTGCTAAACGCTGTAATGAAACAGGCTATCAGTAGGTTTTGCTGCATGGTACTAATTTTATTTTTTTTTAATCTTGGTATTTTTGCAGGTGTGTGGAGGAACAGGTCCTGTTCTCGCTGTTGTTACTCCCACATAGGCAGACTCTGTAATTGATTATGTGTG
Source organism: Notiomystis cincta (assembly GCA_013398075.1). Classification (NCBI taxonomy): domain Eukaryota; kingdom Metazoa; phylum Chordata; class Aves; order Passeriformes; family Notiomystidae; genus Notiomystis; species Notiomystis cincta. The sequence goes on from VZRX01010431.1 coordinate 12,213, forward strand.
GGTAGGGCCCTATTGAAATTCAGGAGATTCTGCAGTAGTGCGGGGTTCTTTTTGTGAAAGTTCAGTTGCAAGATCAGGACCCTCCTGTGACTCCTTACTGTGCATTCTGTCACTGTCCCATTGATTGTACTGGAACCTGCCTGTTGGGATAATGTAAGTCCTGCTTTTCCCCCACATGTACTTTAGATGTGAATTAATCATAAAGCATTTCTAATTAGAAAATTAGTATAATTTACATGCATTCTTTTAATTATGTTTTTTTGGCAGTACCAAATACTATATTCCTCAATACTTCTTAATGGCACTGAGGCTTTGTGGATAGTTGGTCACATGATGAGAAAATTCAGCTGTAAGTACATCAAAATGATTGACTTTTTCAATAGTTAGTCTTTACTGATGTTGGCAAACTAATAGTGATAAAAATGTGAATCAAGACGTTTGACTTATGTCAAATTACTTCAGTTCTTTTCAGAAAATATATACAGCATACCCATTAAGGATTTTATTATTCTTAGGTAATTTACCATGGGACTCTGAAGTTTTTCCCTACTGCAATTAGGTCGGGAGTTCTAAGTTGTTTGTTTCCTTTATTTTCAGAATGGTGTGTCTTTGACTTGCTCTGTGTTTTGACTGATAAACTTTTTGAAATTTATAGATCTATAATTTATAGATCTATAAAAACTGTTTATGCCACTAAGATTTGTGTAGATACTGCAAATTGGTTTACTAATGTGATTGTCTTGCTGGGTTGAAAATTGAAATGTTAATAAATATACACTTATATTTGTATCAGTGTACCTTGGTTAAATTAAACTGAGCTGGCATTATGAGTGAATTTGATCATACATGCTGATTAGCTATAGTCTTAGGCAGGAGCTACATATTACCCATATCATATGTCAGTGGATTCACCCAAAAATAACTATAAATATCTATGCTTGGGTTAAGGAGGAAGTTCTTTTCCTGTAGCTATGGGTACAGTCATTGCTTTGACTCCTATTTTTATATACAAATGAGCAAAAACTACATGTAGGTGTTTTCCCTGTATAACAAAAGGGGTATTGTAAACTCTGTGCCCTTTTTTATGATGTTGTATTTCCTTTCTGTTATTTAAATCCAAGGATGTTTTCAACTGTGTCTTAGTATCAAAAAAATGAAAGAACTGGAAATGTTACTGAATTTGTGGATACTTATCAAGGGGCTGTAAACGTCTAGAGGAATTGTCTGTAAGGACAATTAGAGATCCTTTCTCATGAAGCAAGGACATAGATAACAATTGATGAGTAAAGGTTAAGGAGCACAGGATTATTTTTATTGCTTGGCACAAGAGCAGCATGAAATGAAAGTAATTGGAAGAAAGAGCAAGACTAAAAAAGAAATCAGACTCAGATTAGAAGTAGACTAGAGAGTCCAGTTAAAAAAAAAAACCCAACAAACAAAAACCCCTAAACCAAAACCAAAACCCTTAATATGGGTTTGAAAAATATACCTGAAAGGAGAACTAAGTGGATAGAAACTGGTATTTTTCATTGCACTGAATATATGATAGATTTAAGTTTAAAACTTGCAGTAAATGCTTTTCTCAAAGTTTTTGGTTTTCTTCTGTTGGAGAGGAGTATAAGAACTTTGAAGCATTCAAGAAGACTCAGTGACTACTTGTGAATTACAGTATGAATTGGGGATTCAAGATGACAGTTACAACTAAGAACAGAAGACAATGAGTTGCTAAATAAAATTAGTGCCAAGCAGAAGCCATAATTTCTTGTTCAAACACAAATCTTAATGATTTTGAAATGCATCACCTTCAACAGCACTCAAACCTCAATTTTATTATGTTCATTACAGGATGGGTATTTTCAGAGTTCTAGTTTAAAAACCTGAGCAGTGATTCTTTTGAGATTTTGCAATATAAAATGAAAATGAGATTTTTCAGTGTGAAATGAAATTATGATTTGAGAACACTGTATGTTTCATTTTGCATAAGAAAAATCTTGATCAGCGTATTTTCTTTTTAAAATTTTTAGACCTATGCATTTGCTGTTTTCACCTTTGAAACCTATTGGCCATGTATATTTTTACTTGCAGTAAGTTGGGTAAAAGAAAGAAAAGCAGAGGGAGATTGCAAAAAAAAAAACAAAAACCAAACCCTAAACACAGCCTTCTAGCTGTGCATCTAGATCAGAAGTGCCTCAGAGCAGATCTAGCTTCAGAGGAGAAAAGGAAGGAAAGTGACATGCCAGTGAGTTGGGTATGAGGAATCCTCTGCTGTTTCTTCTGTATCTGATTTTTTCTCTCATCACCACTGAGAGGCAGATCACCTGGGTGTGACTGCTTCCCCTTCCTGTGCTCGCAACTTCCCAGTATTTTGAGGGAGATAATGTTGGGGCATAACTCTGTCCTGCTTGCAGCAGTGCTGCTACAAATATTTGGAAGAGAAGGAACTCTGAATTGTCTCCTGCTGTAACCAGCCCTCCAGTACTCACTGCTGCTTACCCCTGTTGCTGAATACCTGGTCTGATTGTTTCTTTGGTTTAACTCATGCTGTGATGCTGTAAATGACTGAAACCAGGACAAAAGTAAGAAAACAGATATCAAGAGAAGGAGATGATGTTTTGGAATGTAGAGAGTGGGCATTTGCTGCACAGCTATACATTGTCAGCTCTTGAGGTATTCTGAAGAGCTGAAATGCCAAACTACAGCAACAGAGTAAGTTTCCTTCTGTGCACTGAGAAGGAAGAGCAAAGGAATGTGCCTGAACATTCAGCATGTTTGTTGTAAGTCTCTGAGATCTTTTCCTCTACTGCTGTTTGCACTCTGCTTGTAACGTGACTTTCCTTGATGTAGCATGTCTTTATTTGTGTCGAATGGGGCACTCCTCACATTGTAACATCACGAACATTGTTTTTCTTCAACCCTTGAAAATCAAAACATGGTAGCACAGATAGCTGTAACAAGTTAGTAATAAATATGACAAGAAAGAATTTTCTCATTTCACAGTATGTATAGGAAAAACAATGTTTTATGTGTTTCATATACCTCTTCTTTTCCAATCCTAAGGAGATTTAATGCATGAAAATTTTCTTCAGCAATGCCCTCAGTTCTTTATTTCCAGTTACAACTATTTGTCTTTTGTTAGTAGTTTTTTTTATATTTAGGTTGATGCCCTCACAAAACCTTTCTGGATCCTTTATGAATTATACTATCATGCTATCATTTGTTTTGTCACCAAATCTAGTGTAAACCTGCATTTTGGCAATCTTTTTCCAACCCTTAAAGGATGATCATTCTTGTCTGTCAGCAAGGTTTTCATGGATCATGTCTTTATTAGAAAATCTTTTACTTTGCCTTGACAAAATGCAGCCTTGCCTTGCTCATTAGCTAGTCAAAGTGCTGCTTTACTGTAAATACCATTTCCCAAACCTACTCCTTTGGTATTTTCAATTTCCTCCTTCATTTTAAAGCAATAAAGATAAGCTATCTGCCTTTATTTTCAAGGCTCATCAAGACTACTTCTACCTGATACCTCTCCTTCCGTATCAAGAGGTTGACTCTGGTTTTGATCAACATATGATGCCAAGTTCCATCATTCGGTCATTAAATTTTCAGACCACACTGAATATTTTCTCCTCAGCTGCCTCTCATGTACTGGTTGACTTCTTCATAAACAGAAGTGTTCACTATCTTCCCTTTAATATTTTTCTTAAAAGTTTTAGGTACTGCAAAGCTTTAAGCAATCCAACTAGACAACAGTTGTATTGCAGGTATATGAATGCCAGTGAATATCACAGCATTTGGACTCTGCCATAATCTCTCTGTTGTCTCTTTATGCAGAATTTAAGCATAGCTATATTTTGTTGTGTATTTGTTCACAGCCCAGTGTGATACAAAGTGGCCCAGGGTGAGGCCTTACAAGATTTATGGTAGTACAGATAAATAATAATGAATATATACACTGGATGCTGTAGTGTAGCTGTTGGATTCTGTTGTGCCTAATGCCACATCATATTTAATACAGAAAGGAGGTGCTCCAGCCAGAGGCCTCACAAAAGGAAAAGAAGTGAGTTGCAGTCAACACAAAAAATGCTAGCCCCAGAGGCCTTCTCAGCTGTCAAACTCAAGTCTGTAGCTACTGGCATTGTGTCCTGAAAGCATCTCCCTCTCCTCTTCTCCACAGCAGTAAGAACAGATTCTCCCTTCTTGTATAAGGAAGTAAATGCAAATATCACAAAGTTCTGCAGTGTACCCAGAAGGACTTCTATACTTCTGTAGCATCCTTCATGTATTCCATTCCTGACACAGCATCTCTTGCTACAGAAATCTTCAATAACCACAACTGTGTCATTCATCAGTCCTTTTTTCAAATGCCATTGGATCTCTGTTGGGAAAGAACCTACACTAGTCTTTATTTGGTATCTTGGCACGTTGCTATCTCATAGTGCTCTGCTTCCATCGTGCCTCGAAAGTAATGAGTCTTCAGAAAAGTGGCAAGGATGAATTCAATCAGGAGTTCCCCAGGTATGTCACCCTGTTTCTGTAAGTGGGTCTGCATGCAGCCCTTTCTTTTAAAGGGACACTGAAATGTCAGTGTGTAGATCATACAGAGATGATGGAATGTTGAGTGCCTGGCTGATCACAGATATGGTAGATTGGACTGTGCAGATAAATGGTGCAGCATGTACCAAAGAAAATATAGTCCAATAGTTTAATTTTTTCAGAGTAAACCACAAAATGTAGTTGTATATGGTTCTATGACTGAATAAGAGAAGTTTAGCAAGAGCTCTGGGCTGGTTGGTGGGATGGAGGCAGTTGCTGTGAAATACTGTGGGAGACCGGAGAGTCTGTACAGCCAAAAAGCTTGATCATAACAACAGGTTTTGGTTATAAATGTGTAGACTGGATAAACTTAATGTTAGGCCCCCATTAGGCCATCATGCACAGGCTGTTTATTTAGATATCATTGAGCACTAATTTTTGAGCAAACAAGCTAGGGAATCCAGAAGAGCCCTCAATTTAGTCTAGATCAACATACAACAAATGGCTGTGGAAGAACCATTCAGTAGGAGATACCATACTCAAGTTTGTCATACTTGTAGGAGAGAAAAATATTAAAATAAAATTTTAAAAGAAGTCCAGTCTTATTTAAAAAAAGAATAGCATATTAATGATGATACAGTTTAAATAAATGTTAAAAACATATGGGGACTTTGTTTTCTGATTCTAACCCGGTTAAATAAGAATTTTCCAACACAATTCAGCAGTAAAAGAAGCTACTAGAAATAAATACAGGTTTAAAAAAAAGTAAAATCCAAGCAAGCAAAGCACAGAAGAGCACAACTCTGGCAAGTGTAGACCTAATATGAAGCAGAACAAAAAGGTTTTGAAATGCAATGGGCTAAAATTCTAAAAGCCAAACCCTACCTTTTTCCAGTGTAAATTTTGCTAGTAAGGAGGTGAGTTTAACAGATAATTGTGGTTAAGGAGAAAGACAAAGCCATTACAGAAAGAAATAATTGAACTCATTGTACTGGCAAGGTTTATGACAGGGAGATTAGAGACATCCCCAAATAGGAGTTGTTTTTTATAGGGAATAGTTCAGATTTGATATTTCAATAAGATGTTTTTTAACAAATTGATTGAATAAATATTAATAAATTGCCCAATAACATGCTGTTCAGTCAGTAGTCCTAGAAAAATTCAGCAGTTAAATTGGTGAACGAACCATGAACTCTGTTGTGTAATCTGGTACTTAAATTAGCCTTGATAACAGAGGAATGGAAGGTAACAAATTGACCCTAGTTTTAAAAAGGGTTTTAGGGATGGTCATGGACTAATGGACTAAAAAGTCAGGCTACCATGACAGACAAAATTCCAGTGATTGTGATAAAGCATACAGTTAACAGGAACATGGATAGGTGTAATAGCAACTGTCATGGCTTTTGTACAAGTGTTTTGTCTTAGAGCTTTGCTAGTTATTTGAAGGAGTTGTTTCCAGATGCACAGGAAAAAGTGACCCAAAAGTTTTTAAAAAATTCTGTAACTGAAGACTGTTAACAAAATGAAGTATGGAGTCACTTAAAATTCTTTGTGGATTAGTAAAGTGTTAGAAGGAACAGTATAGTGACTAATGGGCAGTTTTAACACTGCCCCCTCACAGAGGTTTGTGCTGGCACCTTTGCTGGTCCACCTGTTCCTAAACACTCTGAAAAAAGTGCAGTTGTAAAGATTGCAGATGATAAAAGGAAAATATTCACAGTTGGGGCCAGACCTAATGTTGACCCTGAAGAGCTGCAGAAGGATCTCACAGCAGGACCTGTGGTGATCCAGGAGCCGTGGCTGTCACAGTGGCCAGATATCGCTGACCCCACTGTTCAGCCGTATCCATCATCAGACAGAGGCGGTGGCTGTTGGATTAGAGCAGCCATCAGCCCGTAAACGGTGAGCTCAGCAGGCTGTGACCACTCCTGCCACTCAGGAAGGCAGGGGCTTGTAGCTGTTCTTTTTAACAGCAGGGGCTGCAAAATGAAGAGACGATTGTTTCTCCCTTTTTCTCAGAGTTTCATAACCCCAACGAGCTTAAAGTACAGGTTTTGAACTTGAAGTTCCTGCCTGCTACAGGGTTGGAATGTCACTGATAAAGTGATAGGTAATGTCTTGCTGCTGTGAGAAGCCAGGGCTCTCAAGACACCTTACTGGTGTTTGCATGGATTTTTAGCAGCTTCTGTTAATTTCTTAAAATCATTCTGTATCTGTAAATAAGAGTTTGTTGTCCTCATTGATTGATGATAAATTTTTAAACATGAATCAAGTGTATACTGTTCCCATTTTCTTAAATCTGTAGATTTTTTGTTGTTCCTTTTTCTGGCAGTAGCAATATTATGGATGGGCAGATCAGTTTTAGTTCTATTGTTCACAAAGCTGTGGGCAATGGAGAATGCCAGTTTGCTTCTACTTCAGAAGCTAAAAGCAGTCAAGGCTCTAAAATTAATCCTGGGGGAAATCAGATAAAGAAGCAGAAATGTTTCATGCAGCAACCAGAAGGTCTGGAGGGAGGGATGGAGTAGAAGATATCTTTGTACCTTTGCAACAGCTGGAATGGTTTCCAAGCTGTTGTCTGCAAATCCCTAGTGGACTCCGAGGCTATGGTGAATTGAACACCTGTTTGGCTGAACTGTAATAGTGCTTTAAATAGTGTTTCCAATTAGAAGTTTGATCAGATGGGTGTTTGGTGGCTTTTGAAAATTGCTGAGTGCTGATAATGATCTGTTGCTCAAAAAAAAAGTGGGAACTGATGTTCTGGAGTGTATGAAAAAGTAGAGAGCACTCCCTCCCCTCTCAGTTTTAAATAAGTTGTATGCCTCTCCGCAAGAAGGAACAGCAGGAGGTGCCCAGGAAGGAGCCAGGAAGAGCAGTCTGGCAGCATTAGTCCTTCTGTCCCCATCACACATTCCCCAGTAACAGAAATATGAGGTTCTGATTCATTGTGTTGTCCTTGAGTACCCCTAAAATTTTTCACTAATCCTACTTTTCATATATAGTCCCGACTAGTAGATTTAGTTTTCTGAGAAGCAAGTATGATTTTTCAAGTCTTGGGTCCTCATCTGACAAAAACTAAACTTGTCAACTCCTCTAGATTACAATATATATCCTTTTTTGAATTAAAGCCTGATTTCTCATTGCCAGAAAAACATACTTTAAAATTTTCTATTCTGTCATTATTAATGGGCACAAACTTTCCTTACAATTATTAACATGTCTTATTATCCATTTGTTACTTTTTCAAAAATCTCAGTTGTGTTTGACTGACTTCTTTTAATTTATTTCCCTAGATGATAATTTTACATTGTAAAAGGCTTCTTTGCCCTCATATCATGCCTCTTACTACTTTTTTTTGCTATTGAAAATTCTCCAGCATCATAAAATATTTATATTATCAGTGCTTTTAGTTGCCCTTGACATAGTTTACTTCCAATTATCCTGAGTACCATACAAGCACATCCATAATTTGTAGAGATGTTAGCTTGTCCAACCTTTTGTGCATATTTGTGTTAGGAATTGTGGTGGTGTTGAATTTGAGGTATGGCAAATTATGAGCCATATTCAAGTGGTATAAATATATTTATCTTGAAGAAATATCTTAAAGAAATAATTTGTCTGATCTAAAAATCACTATAGTGTATTTTATGAAATTTACACAAAATACTAGAAACAAATACTGGCAATAGTTTTTTTTAAAGGATAAGCAAGTTGACAGGTGCTCTGTTTAACCTTTTTGTGTTCCATTTTTCTTACTCATGTCTTTTGATACATACCTGGAAATGAGGGCTTGTTTTTATACTATACTGCTAAATGCCTCTTGCTAGCTTACATGATTCTGATGTTGGTTTTGGTCAAGCTTGATCTACAAGCTGAGTATGAGATTGAAGGCAATCTTTGCCTTTGTATCAGAAAGCAACTTGTAAGGAAGGAGAGGGTGACTTCTGCTATAGTGTGGAAAAAGGTGGTCTCCTGACATTACCTGTGAGTGACAGGAGAGAGGGATTTATGAGTCTAGCCAAGGCATATGGGTACAGAAGCAGTGATGAGGGGTATTCTTAGGTCTGAGGATAAGTGTACATGAATGAAGAATTTGGAGTAGGTGTCAGAGAAGGGGTTTCAATAAGAGTTGGAAAGATCACAGTTGGATAAATACACAGGGGTCAGCTGACAGTCACTTTACTAGAGAACATGGCTACAGCTCTCTAAGTGACTCTAGCTCACTCCACACTTGTCCTAGCTACACCCTTATCTGCCTTCTGGAACCTCAGCTTCTTCTCCAGTTTCTGCACATGACCCTTTTCAGTGGAAAACCTACTTTCCTGCTTACTCCAGGAACAATTACATGCAAAGGTACAAATGGTCCTATAAATTTTTTACATCTAAAGCTTGTCTGCTGTCCCACTATACTTTCTTTAGGCTCCTGTCTGTGGACTTCTGCAGTGCAGATGCAGACAGACAAGTGAATCACAGAATAGAATCATTTAGATTGGAGAAGGCTGTTAAGTTCATCAAGTTAACTATAAATCTAACAGTAAAAGTCCACCACTAAACTGTGTCCCTAAATACTGTGTCTACATGTCTTTTAAATGCCCTGGACAGCCTGTTCTAGTTCTAGCCTGTTAACAACTCTCTCAGTGAAGAAATGTTTCCTAATATCCAATCTAAACCTCCTCTGGAACAACTTGAGGCCATTTCCTCTTGTCCTGTCACTGGTTACCTCTGAGAAGAGCCTGACCCCCACCTGGCTCCACCCTCCTTTCAGGCAGTTGTAGGGAGTGATAAGGTCTCCCCTGAGCCTCCTTTTCTCCAGGCTGAACGTCCCAAGCTCCCTCAGCCGCTCCTTATCAGACTTGTGCTCCAGACCCTTCCCCAGCTCTGTTGCCCTTCTCTGGACACACTCCAGCCCCGCAATGTCCTTCTTGTAGCGAGGAGCCCCAGACTGAACACAGGATTGGCAGTGTGGCCTCACCAGTGAACACAAAAGGATTCAAATGAGATGCTGTGGAAAGCTGGGTGCACAATAGTAATGCTTCTCCTTTACAACGTACAGTTTGCATCTTCTCCAAGTGGGACATGTCCCATCATTTGAGATCTGCTGAGTGTAGATGAATTCATTTATTCCTTTACCCCCTTCCTTTAGCACTCATAAGAACACACTGGAGGTTTTTCCACATGATGAGTTATGACTTTTAGATAACATTTGTCTTACTAAACAGCGAAAAAAGTCTTGGATTTCTAAAGCCTGGTCTCTTTGATTTGCATTTTTCTGTGATCTGTGATCTTCCTAAAAATAAATTAATCCAGTGGATTATTACACCTACTGGTGTTAAATTGAAGCTTGTGGACAGTGGGATTGCTTTTCTTAATTATTTTGCAGATCCCTAAGAAGTTGTTTATGAATATTGAAGGGTCTGAAGAAAGACTGAAAACAATGTCATAGGACATCCCCTTAAATGAAAGGGTTTTTTAAAAATGCAGTGGAATTTTTTGGCACAGATCTTTCATAAGTCCTAAGTTTTTGTTTAACAGTTTTCCTTCTTAATATTGATTATGATTGTGTACTTGTATCTATGATTAAACTTAGCTAATGAGAAGCATGATTTCTGCTCAAGTTTGGAACTAAATAATTAATAATCCTGTCAGCACATGACTATACAAATAGATTATGTACCAAGATCACCATAACAATACCAAAAAAAAACCCACATACGTTTGGGGCAGGGGGAGGTTGGTTTGTTTGGCTTTTTTTCTAAGAGGGTACATTATTTTAAAAGGAAACTATTTTTGTGTTTCTCTCTTGGTCAGATTTCTATACTGGATATAGAGATAATTCTTTTAGTAAGTCAACATTGGTCCCTAAAATTGGCTTTACTTTTGTTGTTTGTCATATGTCATTTTATCTTTAAAGACTGCAGGAGTTCATGATTCCTGAGAAGTAACACCTTGAAGTTCTGGCACTGTCTTCTACAAAGTAACTTACACTGAGCTGGCTTCCTGTCACTGTGTCAATGAAACATCAAATGTTGATACTATGTGTGAAACAACATTTGATATTATGGCTATTAAGTTACTTGAAAAAATACTGTACAGATGGATTTTGTGTTTACAAGACCTGGCATTTAAAAATGTATGTCATGGATGCAGGTAATAAATGTTGTTTATAAATTGTTACAAGATAGAAAATACTTGTGTTAGTCTACAATATGCTAGTCTTAGCTCTAGCTATTTTTATCTCCTAAATATCTTATAATAAGGTGCTTATAAATATTTAAAGAAATGAATAATTTCATTTGTTGAAGCATCGTGTGCACCATTAGAATGGATACTAAAGGAAAGAATGGACATGCCCTTCTCATAACAGCTAAACATGAAAATAAGGTATCAGAGATAATGATATAGTTCAAATATATAAAAATCATTGTGTTTTGCTGTATGAGCATAGCTCTTTACAGAATGGTGATCTCATTCTGAGGTTACAGTTATCTAAATAGATTCATTGCTGAACTGTATTCTGGTGTTTTTATATCTTTGCTGGAAATATGAGAACACAAACACTTAAAGTTATTTATTTAAGTTATTTAAGTTATTTAGTTTTTAAGTTATTGCTCTTCAGCCATGCTAAAGCTTTCAAAACTTGGTATTTAACCCCAGGAATGTATCCATAGCCTTTTTAATTCTGGAATTTCAGAAACTGCACAGGTGAGTAGGAAAAAGCAAAGGAAGAAACTGAAATGGGGAGAAAGAAATTATTTTCCTTTACAGAAGGAAAGATGAAAAAAAACCTTAATGAGCGTAGGAGAAATAATAGATGAAAGAGAGGAGTCAGGTGAGTATTTACAGTAATAATTTTTTATATAGTGCTCAGGTGTGTTATGCTTTATGCTTGCATGGAAAACAGTGAGACTTAACCTTTCTAACTGCTGTTCTGAGCTGTACTTTACTCACTGTGCATTTTTATTTTAGCACAGTTGCTTTCAAAGAAGGCTTTAAATTGATTTTCAGGGCCAACCTAAATCACAAAATTCATTATCCTCCTTAAATAATGACTGCCCCAACATTTGTCTTCCTAAGTTAGCTCTTAAAACCTCCACTATTAGACGTGAAAAAAATCAAAACCATTTTAAAAATATATATTTTTCTTAATTCTAGTCACTAGCATTTGGGAAAAGGCACAAGCAGGCACACAATGACAGTTAAGAATGTCAGAATTTCTGTGTACAACCTAAATGTAATAGTACCGAAATTGAAAAGAGAAACTGCTAATTAACTGTTACTCAGCAAGACTAGGCAAAGTCAATCAATTCATAACCAAATGTAGCTGTAGAACAATGGGTTACTTACATTGGCATTCATTACAGATTAGGCATCAGTGTGGATTTCATCCATAAGCTGAAATAAAATAAAATAGAAGATTCATTCAGTAATTTGTTCATGGATGTGCTTAGTTTCTGCATGATTCCCATAAATACATATAGTATTATAGCAAGAGTATATGTTCACAGAAATCCCATACTTTTTAAACTGAGCAGTTAACAAATATTCATACAGTGACTATAACTGGTCTTCATGAATTACCATGCAAAAAACCCTCCTTTAACTGCAGAGATAAGGATCTCCCATTTTCATACATTCACTCAGTGGTACCCATAAAACACTTTAACTGTTCACCTGAGCAGCACTTCAGTGTAACTGAGTCCTGAGCTGATGTAGGGCAGAGTAACATCTCCTCTAAAACTGCCCTGTTGCTGAAGGGAACAGAGAGTGAAAATGGGTGGGGCAGGGAGAGGCCTTATGGTGCCAGTTCACAATTAATTTTGGAATAGTAACATCTACTTTTTGGAATGCAGTGTATTAATTTCTGCTGATAGGTCAGCATAAGAACTATGCTATAAATTGCGGTGTGATAGGGTTCCCTTTCCTGTGCCATGTCTGTGCCACTGGGCAGCAGATTTTAAGGGCACCCAGTAAAGATAAGGAAGACTGAAACACTAACACAACAGTACTCTTCATGATCATTCTAAAAGGGAAATGAAATTAAAGGCAGATAAAATTTTAAGGGTTCTAAATAAGAGACTTCTTGGGCTCTTTTATAGTTAGCCCTTGCTGTTATGTTGTTTTGCATTGATGTTACACTATTTCATGTTGCATGATTCTAGAATGATTTAGATCATGTAAATTGTTCAGTGCAAAATCCCATTTCAAGTATATTTAGATTCTAAAGATGTCTTTTTAGCTGCACTGTAACTGACAGGACTGTGTTGTCCTCATGCAATAGGCAGTACCAAGATGACTGTATTCTGGAATAGTCATTAGTGGAAGACCACTGCATGCATAGGTCTCCAAGTGGGCATGAACTGTGCAGTCCCAGGACTGTGTCTCTCAGACTTTCTATATTAGCAAGGCAGTGCCAACGGTGGACGGTCCCTTTGGTGTCGTCCAGCCCCAGGTCCCTGCCCAGGAGGAAAGCTCACTTTCCTATCCCCTTCTCTGATTATTTATGCTTTGGTACTACTGTTCTGTCAGCACAGTCTTGGACTTGCATCCAGGCTGGTGAAGGTGGTATGGAGAGGTTGTTTCCACAGACCAGTTCCACACTGGACTTTCCTGCACAGGCTGGGCTGTATACCAGCTTTAAAACCAGCCCTTCACCCATGACTCTTTTATTTAATTATAAATCGTTTAAAATAACCATTATAATTTGTGACCATGACCATGACATTGGATTTCAGTGTTTCTTGACAGCAGCATTTACTGTATTTAGTAACAAATTACTGAAATATCAGCCATGCCATTATAAGTATCAGTTAAATGTAGTATTTAATGAATTGAGTCTTAATGTTTGGAATAGAGAATCCCAGTGATGTTAAGCTTAAAGTTTTATTTATAGAAGATAAACTTAAAGCTCAGTAGTACATAATTAGTTCTAACAGAAAAGCAAACTTCCTTTCCTTTGGGTCAGACTTTGTTTTTGTGCTCAGTGTGGTACACACAAGTACTGTTCAGTAGTAAAAAATATTATGCAGCACAAACCTATAACATGTTCTGTGCAGATGAAAGTCAGTAGTAGATTTTCTTTGTTCAGATTAAAGGAACTTGAAAATATGCTGAATCTCTTATTATTTTAATCCAGATATTGTTATCCATACAAATTCAGCTTGAAGATAAGATGCTAGCTTCATAAATACCTAGTGAACTTCACAAAATTAATTACATTTTAAATATGTGATTCAGACTCTTGAGATTCAGACCTTAGGATGGGTTGAATCGCCCTCTGGAGGTGCCCATTTTAGTTTGCTGACTTCACAGGAATCCTGCTCTGAACTGACTAGTTCAAACTAAAAGTTAAGTGACTGGCCTTGATTAATTGAGAAATAACTGAGCATTTCATACCATAGTAGATCTTTTCTTTAGAGCTCTGTAAGACTGGCTGCATTATTCCTCACCTCTTCTCTCAGTGTTCTTGTACTGTTTCTAATATGAATAAACATGATTGTTGCTTTTGCCATTTCCTGCATATTGTTTTTTCCTGTCCTTTTCAATCTTGTTATCTTATCTTTCCCTGTTTTTTTTTTTTCTTTTTTTCTGACTCTTTTAGCTGCCAACCTTTCTGAAGCTTTTCACTTGCTACCTCTCTGACAATCCTCCTTTCCATGTTGAAAGTATTGTCCCAACTTCTGGTGTGGAAGATTGCTGACCCTTCCTTTGATGCTGATACCAGTATTTTCTTGACTGATAGTACTGTAATGAAGACATAGAAAAAGAAGAATGTGGCATAAATGAAATTTTTTATGGTTTGAATAGTCAAAAAATATTGTTCTTCTGCCTTCGTATAAAATGTGTTGGTTTCCCAATGTAATTGTAACTTAAAGATGTTTGTAGAAATGTAAAATCAAATGTGAAGAGTATCAAATCCATATTAAAGACATATAAGTTTAATAAAATACAGCATTAGTCTTTATTTTAACAGCTGAGTCCTACATGGCTCACTTGCAAAAAGTGGGTAGACTTACAAAGTTGTGCACTGGTAAAGTCTGACTTACTAAAAGGTGAAATTCCTTTTTCTGTATAGTAATTATTAAAAGGTCAGATTATTTTCTTTCTCACTCTGGTAATATTTTCTTGATTTATACCTGTTAAAGATCTCTCCTTCTCTTGAGTTTTCTGTCTTCTCCCTTTTTTTTTTTTTTTTTGTTCCTTTTCTTAACCTAAGTTTGTGGCTCCTTTCTACACTGGTCTCTCCTAACTCTTGGTCCAATACTGATCTCTTTTTTCTCATATATTTGCATCCATTTGCTTAGAATATTGCCTTGAGCATGATCATATATCCTCAGGAGTATATTTACTTCTAAATGCTGGATGGATCTGCTATTTCAGGACTTCCAGTAAAGCAGAGAAGAAACTTAACAATTCATGACAGCATTTTAGGTTTTTTTATGATACATGTGGCTTCAGAGGATCAAAGTACCTTGCTTCCTACATCAATGGAATAGTAACTATAGACAGAGATAAACATTCCTGTAAAAATAAAGACTTATAGTCCTTGTTCAATATGGGAATGCTAACTTTAAAAGAGCATCTGAATGAAACCATGCTGTGTTCATAAATGGTATGGCAACAGTTTTCAATTTTGTTTGCATATAAAGAAAAATGCTATTGGAAAGAGTGCTTTGTGCTGATAGTGATATAAGAACTTTTTGAAAAAGACAACTAAAAGGTATACATGCATAAAATCAGGAGAATTTGTGAAAATTATGCTCTGCTATAGCAGAAATACTGAATAACAGTTAATTTTTTATGGGATAAATACCTACATATTTTATTAGGTATACTAAATGCTCTTTAGATAATCTAATTATTTGGATTGCAGTAAAAGGAATGCTATGATAAAACATAAACAGGGATGTTCAGAACTTTTGCTTTGTATGTGTAAAATATGATACTATAGCCTCTTCTGATACCTACAGTAATTTGCAATTAGTAGTAGCAATATGCTAGAAAATGATTGGAGGTGTGAGTGAGGATGTCATTTATAGTGCCTAAAAGTTTTAAACTAGTGTAGTTATGTGCAGAAGTTTGCATAATTTTGAGGCCATTAAGAAAGCACCTTTGCCAGATGTGTGTACTGAGCATGATGATGACATTACAGACGAGGGTTAGAAAGCAGAGGAAATTTGGAATCTCTAAAACAGTTACACCAACAAGGAGTGTGTGTTGAACAGTAGAAGCAGTAAGGTTTTTGCTAAGATGAAATTGCATTGACTGCAACTAAGTTTATAAAGGAAAACTATATGAGGATCATCCATAGAAAACAAAAGAATATTAAAAACTATGTAAAACCTGGTGGGGCTTTCTTCTTTAAATCCTCATATGATGCCCATTGACAGCATACAGTTAAGTCACTACTGGCTGCTGAAGACTTGTCCTGTCTATTAACAATATAAGGCAATACAGATCCTGAAATTATCTGTGACTTAATACTTGTATTCATTTTACAGCAGAGTTGTAATGAAATAAGGGTTCATCATAAGAAATAATACAGTTCTAACAATGGCATGTTATTGTTAGAAGGAATTACATCAAACTGACTTAGCACAGTTTTAGAAAACTAGTTTTGAGAGTACTGTATTGGTGTAGCTTAAGTTACAAAACTGTTGCTTTTTTGATAATATTACTAATCTAAAATTCAGACTCACAGTTCAATGATAAAATTATTTTTACACTCAACTTTGTGTATTTTTTATTTGCAATTTTTAACTGATAAAATCTCAGTTTTTAAAATCAGTTAAAATGTCTTTATTTTTAAATATATTAGGAACAGTAAGAAAAGCATAGCTGGAAATACTAACAAAACAGGAAAGATATGTCAGCAAATGGATAAATGTAACCATAGGGAAACATTTGCCAGAGAAGAATAAAGTTGAGTGAATTGCTACACTGAGATGTGAAAACATACTTAATCTATAAAATCTTGCAGGAAATAATAATGAAAAAATAGGTCTTTCTGTTCATAAACACAGCTTAGGTACAGATGGTCTTGAGAGGTGCAATACCACTACAAATTCCAAGAATTGTTCTTTGATTGAGTTACAAACAAGACTGGCTAAGACATAAATAGAGTATAACTGTCTGTAGCTACATAAGGAATATAAGGGAAGGGAAACATAATTTATAAAACAACCACCCTGCTTGCAGATTCTGCACATCACATGGCTGGCAGACACAGAAATAATTTGACAAATGAAAATGGAAGATGCAAAATCTGTGAAGATTGTGCTGAAAGTTTGATTTGTTTGACTTTCTCTAGGTCTATGAGGGTCTCTATGATTGTCTCATATATATTTATAGGCATATTCATGGTATACATACATACATTGCTATGTATATGGAAATATACATAAAAAAGCTGTAAAAGAGAAATTTGAGTTACTTGCAAGAGGTGCTGCAAAATAGATTACAGGATTTTTGATAGTACTTAAAACAACTGGAAGAAGTAATGAGAGTTAATTCAGTACTGGATCTGATAGTGATCAGGAAAAAAGGAGATACTAGATGTAAAATTAAGACCTTATGACTGTAAAATACTCCTGGTTTAATAAAAAGACCAGAAAAAGTGTAAACATACTGTGAAAATCATTGACAATTTGAAGAGTAATAGCAAAAAGCTGGTTCAGAGTAACATTGTAGAATAAGAGAGATTCCATTGTAAAAAAATGTTAAGTGAAGTATGAAGTTGGAGAAAAGGAAATGGAACTGGAAAGGAGAACTTTAAACTTGCCATCATGCAAGGAAAGAACAGAAAGAGAACTGAGACCATGTGATACTATCTAAGAAAGCCTAATTATCCACTTAATTAGTATAATTTTGCTAATATATTCTGAAAGTATGTGAAATCTTAAACACAAGAAAGCAGATTTTTTTCAAGTTTCTTGAGCAGTTAATTTTTTTCTTGTTTTCCCTATAGAATAATACTGAATAAAAGGAAGTCTTAAGACCACTGTATATGAACTGGATCATTTATTTGAAAAAATAGTTGAAGAAACAGCGAACAAAAATGGTAATTGAGAATATAGAAAAGTATCTGAAGATATGAAGGGTTCCAGATTCTGTAGCCCTGTTCTGCTCACTGGAGGTAGCACAGGGTAGCCAAGACCCATTCCTACTCACAGGCTGAGAATTCACCTGCCCTGGGGAAGTCATAGTCAGCCTAACTCTGGTCTGTCCTTCTCCCACACCAAGAGCTTATGTTCTCTGTGCAGGTTTGGGAATGGCATTGTGTGAAGGTGTCTCTCTACCAGTTTTTGGCTGCATTTAATTTCCTAGGTCTCACCTGTACTAGAAAAGAAATCACACCACAACCCAACCAAGAGGTGGTACAGCTCCCATTTGCCTGGCTAACCCATGTGCTCTCCTGAGCCAGGGGAGCCTCATTTGTACTGCCTCTTAGAAGAGTCCCTACAGATCCCCAACAGATATTGCTGTTCCTCAAATCCTGCAGTGTCTTACCTGAGTGCTTGTTGGCCTCGGCCAAAAGCACACCAAAGAGCAGGCAAACAGTTACAGGGTGTGGATTATCACATGGTAGAGCTCAAGTATGTGCCTGAGCCCTCCTTAGCTCAGTAACACAGAACTACATCCAGTTGGCAGAAATCACAACTCTACTAGCCTGCTCTAAATCAAAAATGCAATGGCATGAAAACCAGTAATCTTACAGGCTGCTATTTCTTGACCAGAAATGTCAATTAATGCATTACATTTGGATATAATATGTGACAATTAAAAGGGAAGGAGCAATAGGAAATCTGAAAAATTGTCAAATTAAGAAAGTCAAAGGATAATAGAAGGGAAAACAGTACTTATCTGATGTGGAAGTATTCTAAAATGGAAACTGGAAAGCCAGTTTTTTCTTTTCAAGATAGGCAAGGTTACAATAAAGAACTCAGCATAGGACCATTTGGATAAATAGATTTAGTTCATTATTAAAATGCAGTTTGGGTCCCATCTATGTGGACCTCCTTGTGGGATAAAAGCCTGAAATATGCTTGTAGTGTTTTATTCTGAGACTTTTGAGAAGGACCTGATGCTGAAGTGGGCATGCTTCAATATAAAATAGTCACCTCATCACACACATGATGGGATAAGGGCTCTACTGAATATTTATACAGTTTTCAAAAAAACCAATATACAGTAATGTCTTGGAATTAGCACAATCTCTGCATTACTTGGACAGGTGTTCAGTATGTGATATGATTACAATTAGGTTCCAGGTCACCTTTTGACCTGTGAGGTCACCAGTTATTTTCATGATAATTACCAATTTTACAGGTTGTAGAAAACTATGTGCAGGAAAAACTGCACAAAAAGGGAAAATGAAATTACTTTCGTGGACTACTTTGTGACCTGGGATTAACTGCTTAAGTCTTAAGAAGACAGAAAATAAAAAAAGGAAAGGAAAATGTGGCACATCAGACAATGCTGGAACATGATCCATTAGCATTCAGTTGAGTATTGTCTTTTAAGTCACTTAGAGGTAAAGAGAGGAAATAAACTGCTCAAATAAAAACAAATACAGATTCCGAAAGTGGTCAGCTACTCTGGTGAGTGCTGAGGACATAAAGGACATAAATGAAAGAAATTGAGCAAAATTTTAGGATGCTACAGATCAAAGGAAAGTAGCCAAGGTTTTGAGAAGTAAGATTAGGAGTAAGGATTTGGAAACAGTTCTTAATATGAAATTATTCTTAATGGAACACCGGTAAGAAAATAGACCATCATAACAACAATTCAGCATAAATTTGCCTGTAGATTTAGCATTTGGAGAAGCTGTTCTGCAGAAATGCAGGCAGCTTTTCTGGAGGAACAAACCAGCTATTCTGGCTTTACCATGTTGCCATTGACCGGATGTGCAACACCATAGGGAACTGCATTACGAAAAGTCCCTTTTGTAGTATGGATGTACAAGCCTGTACATTTGGCTTGCTTTACATCAGTAGGATTATGTTTTTGCCAACAATAGAAACTACTTTAAAAGAAGGAAGAGAATATCAATAAGAAGATTGTAAGAAACTGGAATTAGATGCACATAGAGAATAGCATAAAGCATATCTGTCAAACATATTACATACCTAGCTTAATAAAAAGAAGTTTTCTTTCTTATAATGACCTTATATTTTGCAGGTGAATTATACAAAATTATAATACTGTGATGCCCTTGAGTGTAGTTTTAGAAAATTACATGAAACAGCCAAACAAAATATTTGAAGTTATCCACTTCTCTCTGGAGTACATTATATATGCTAAACCTAATGTCTGAACTGCCAGAACTGGTAGTTCCTGTTTTGAGGAAAAGAGTTGCTTCAAGACTTCTGCAAAAAGAGATTCTGAAAAATCTTACAGCAGATAAAACAGGTCTGCTGGGTAAGTCTTCATAGACTGCTTCTCTCTTCATTGTGATTACATTCTGTGCCCATCACTCCTGCTTAAATAATCACTTGTTGAGGGATTGCCTGTCTATGTTTCCTGAGGAAGTGGGGGGACGTAGCTTTTAGGAGCTTCTGGAAGCTAAATTGAAGTACAGGAAGGAGATTACTGGATTCAGAAGTTTGGCTGAAAGGTAGAGGCTTTTCTGGCAGTTGAGGCTGGGTGGCTCTGAGCAGGAGCGTGGTGCTGCGAGGAGTCCTTCAGCCTACATACTCATTTAGCCTGTTGAGAGCACTCCTGGGTACCGTGGGCATCTGACACATTGATGGATGAACTAGATCACAAAGAGCAACTGCTACATTTCAGAAGCTCATTATGAAAGTACCCTATGAATAAACTACATGAATAATAAAAGCAAAACCAAACTGTAGAAACCACTTCTGAGAAGAGCTTTCCTATGTGATTGTGGTATAGTTGCATAGTCTGCACAAGTGAAGTAGAGCAAAGAAGTGGAAAATCTGGGCTAAATGTCATTAACTGCTCTGCAGTTTATCATTTCTTCCCCTCTCCCCTCCCCGCCGCCTTCTTTCCAAGGAAATTATTTGAAGATTCCTGGAACAAACTATCTGTGGTTAAAAAAAGGTGAAGAGACTGGATTCTCTAAAGGCAGGCATTTGGGAATAAATGTGAATACAGATAGTTGCTGCAGAATTGATCTCTTATTATCTAAAATTCTGTGTTTTATGTTTCTTGGTCCACAATATTTCTTCTTCATTTAGGCAAAACTCATTGAAAATAATGCAAAACGTGACATATTTTTACCATAAACTAGTAGTTGTGTAATCATCAAAAAGAGATTCCTAGTTTGCTTCTACTACCACCATCCTTCTAACTGTGTAAGCAGACATTACCTATTTTGAGACAAGAGAAAGAGATACAGGCTGGGAGTCAAATCTCACTTCTATTATGCTTGATTCTCAAAGAAAAACTAGATTTATGCCTGTCTGTCCATCCATCCATCTGCTCATTTATTAAGAATATTATAATTCGTGTTTTAGCTGTTAACTGTAGAACTAAGAAGTTATACAAAATCCCTGGTTTATCCAGTTTTTTGAAGTAAAGGGAAAAAAATAAGAAAAAGGGACTTACTCTGTATTCAAAGAAAATTGTCATTACTGATTTCCAAAAATGTTACTGAAGAGATGTAGAGATGTATTTCATTTCAAGGGTCTGTGGGGCCTACTGCTCTACATTTCCATAAAATTTCAAGTAACATGGATACTACCCTAGTTTTATAGATGAAGCAAAATCAAGGAACACACATGCAAAATGGCCAGAATAAAAATCAGTGAATAAAATTATTTGATTCTCTATGTTAAAATAAAATCTAAAAAAGGAAAATTATTTCAATTTTCAGGTGAAGGGGAATCCATAGGAGAACGCATGAGTGAAAAGGTTTTTGGAAAGCAAAATTTATAAGACATATTTCAAAAAAGTTGTATTTGTTCAGTCTAGAGAAGAGAAAACTGGGGAAAATAGTAGGACATCTGAAGATTATTGTGAAGAGGATGGTCACCAATGGTCTTTTGTACCCAGTTGCAGAAGGACAAGAAAAAATTATCTTAATTTACAGTCAAAAAGAACAGGCTACATATTTGGAAAATCCTTTCATGTGCAAGGACAGTTATAGACTGGAACCAAGTTATCTGGTGATGCTGCATCTTCCTCACTGACAATTTAGAACAGATTGGACAAAATATTTCTGTCCTAATAATGCTCTTACATCTATTTTCTTTCATAATTGTTGGCTCCACACAATAGATAACCTGGAATATTAAGTTGTAACTTGAAAAATAAATTTGGAATGTGGAGTTAAAATTGTATAGTCGGAACATGTGATAAATCATCACAAATACAGGTTTCTTTTTCTTTTCCTAATAGATGTGTTCTTGAATTTTGTATGCCTTTGTATATTTTGATTCTCACTTATTTAATTTTAAAGTTTATTTATATATAATTTCTATTTACAGATCGTCAGTAAGGATAAAGCATGTTACCTGTTCATGCAAGCAGTGCTATTATTCTGCTTGCACTGCTTGGTTCTCAGGTCAGGAAGCTGATTTCAGCATTGCCAATGCCCTTTTTTCTTGTCTTCTAATTCTCCCTAGCACATGCTCTTCAGGTACGTACAGATTTGTAGGTATTACAGGGAAATATTCTGAATACAAAACACATGTAGTTTCTTTTAAGTCACATATAGATAATTAGGGTTTACTATTTGACAGAATATCTGAAAAATTCTGATTCCTAAACAAAACCAGAACTTTGATGGTGAATTCTACTTTTTGTGGTTAACAGGCTATTTTTACAGTGATAAATAAAGTCTGTTAGTAATAAAAATGAAACCTAGTATCTATGCTGTGATAATGGAACCCTAAAGTGAAATTAGTTAGTGATATTAGAAAGTATCACTTGTATTTCTGCTCCAAACCTCAAGTTATTTTATTTTCCTGTACTCAAAAACAATGTTAAAGAAAATATATGGTTCATGTTAGCAACATTCATTGCCGTGATTAAAATGGGAATAATCCATGGATATGCTTTTGTCAGAGCATAAAATATGTAACATAAGAACAAAAATATTAAAGGAATGAAGATCATTTGATTATTCAGAATACTGACACAATTCAGCCTACTAGCATGTCTGTTCTCTCTTAGAAATTTAACTTGAAGGATGATGGGAAAACTATTTATAATTATTACTCTGTTTTACTCTGTTAGATGCTTGAGGACTTACGTGTTTATATCAAACAGTAATTAAAGCCTTCAAATTAAAGTGTTCATCTTCCAGTGGTTTTTCTTGTATTGGGTCTGAAAGAGGAAAGGCTGCGAACATTTGCAAATGGACATTTTATTCTACCCTCTTCCCTCAAATTGTGTCAGAAAAGTTTCAATTATTAGAAGCAGCTGTATTAAAAATGTGAATATTGTACAGAGAATCGAGTAGCTTTCACTTTGTTAACATCTCAGAGAGGAAATAAGAAAAGCAGCACTCCTTCACTTTTGTGCCTCATATCTTATCTCGATAAGGAACCAAGGGGTTCCAGTATGACTTTTTTGTTTAATACTGCACTTGAACAATTTAGATTTACCTGGCTTTGGTTTATGGTTTGTTGGTTTGGTTTTTTTGTTGTTTCTTTTTGAAGTAGGAGGCATCTGCTTATGCTATATGAGAATTAACTTAGAAAGCAACCACCAAAGTCTTAGAACCTTTATGATACAACCGAATCTGAAGAAAGATTGTTGTCAGCTTGAATAGAATTATTCGAGAATATGGCATACAACATTGCATCCTTATAGTAATACAGTTTATATAGAAGTAAAACAGTATAGGTCAGAGAAGGTTTTAGAGGAACATGTCTAGCAAATGACTTTAGAAGGCTTAACTTAGACTTTTTTACAAGGACAGGAAAATATAATTCCTGGATAGAAGTGAATACTGCTTTTAAAACGCCTCAGAAAGTTGTGTGACTTGACTTCTCATGTAAGTCAGAAAAGTAATTTCTGATCCAAGGTGTTTCATGAAGAGAGAATAATGGTTTTAAATTGCAAGATGCCTTAATCAATTGAACAAATTGAGAAAAAAAAATACTAAAACTCCTTTTACTTACAATTGAAATCTACAGTTATCTGGTTTTATTTGTGAGAACCTGCTTCTCAAGGTATGTATTAATTTAATATTTTTTGTGATGGAACATTCGCTTTTACAATTTGAAGTTGCAAATGCAAACAATATTTTTTAAGCTTTCCCATGTAATATTTTATTGAACAGTTAAAAAAAACCCCAACTCACTAAAGAAAGTATTTATTTAACCAGAGGGGGTTTATTAGAATGGGAAATTTAATTTTCCTGCATATCTTCAGAGGCCCAGCACAACTATGACAGAAATCAATCCCCAGGAAGATGACTGTATCTATTTTGGATAGTATGGTATTCAGAAACATATACAATTAATAATATGTAGATGAATCTAACCCCCATTTTGAAAGGTGTTAATGAAATTATTATTTAATAATTTTGAAAATATTACTTACAGATTAAATAAGGACATCCAAAACCAGAATAATTAAAGAGTGGTTAGGAAGAAAAAATATATGCAGTTTGATTAAGTGAGGTAAACAGCCACATACAAGGAAACTGGGATGCTATAATATTTATTTAAGTTGGCAGAAGAATATATGATTGGAGGTAGAACTGGGAGAACATGGTGTGCAGTTATTCTGAGTTATTCTATTTTAGCAGATTTAGTAATGTAATGTAATCCCCTTATTTAATGTAAAGGCAGTTGGGCTGAATGAATTAGTACAAACTGTAGATCAGAAAGATATAGGTTGGAAAATGTTAGTATTTAGGACTGTGAATGGTTTTTTGGCCAGTTTTGAGAAATAAATAAGAAAACATCAGAATTAAGAAAAATATTATATTTGGAGAACTAAAAATTGCATTTCTATGCAGTTATGGGCTCTCCAGACTCATAGTGTGAGGTACAGCAACAGCATAAAGAGGTAGTTGCTTTATTTATGCAGTCTGTGTGTGTTAATTTCTATAGCCCAGTTTTACATCTAAGTTGGCCAAAGCAGAGAGAATTACTTTAATTGCCCAGTTTTTATAAAGAACATGAATAACTTTTCTGGGATGCTCTTGGATGTTTCTTTGAGTGGTTGTGTAGATGCTTTTCACTGCTGGTGTGCATGTGTCCCATGAGTGCAAGGACAAATTATTTGAACAAAAAAGTCCATTAAATGGTATCAGCAGATACTTGATCACCCTCATATCCACTGAGCTCAGGACATGAAATAGCCACGTGAATACAAACATGGGTGATTTCATTCTTTCCCTCATACCACAGAGATGGAAATAATGCAGTATATGTACTGTGTCATTTACTTAACTTTAGTCATAATAGTATAATCCATTTCATAGAATAAATTAAGTCCCCTCATGACCATTAGCAAAATACAGTTTGAGTTAACATACTAGATACTCCTCTTTGTATATGGATAAAGGAGTCATAGGTTATTGGTGTTTAAGATTTTCCCTGGTGTGATTCTTCAGAGAGCAACATATCCCATAGTAACATTTCCTCTTTCTAAGAGGAAACCCAGAGCAGGGAAGGGAGGAAGGGAGGGAGAGAGGGGAGAAGACTTCCCTTAAACAGAGATCAGTTTATTTCTAAATTCTACAAGTAAAGCTATAGTTATGATTTAAGACAGGGTCTCTTGTTCAGTGTCCTAAAAGCTGGGATTCTGATCTTTTGGGACGTATCCATTAGCAGGGTCCACTTGTACTGGCAGGGAGGTCTGATGGAGGCAAAGGGAATGTGATTCTCAGTACAAGTTGCTGCCCATGCATGAAGGAGGGATAAAAAATTCACCAGCAATATGGCATGTCTTTGGTTCATGTATTTTAAAGTTCAGGTCCTGAAAAGACTGATTTTGTTACTTGCATACTCTCTGCAGGGACCTTGATAGTGACTGGCTTTGTGTTAAGTGCCTTATGTATTTATAGCCCCAATAGTAGTGATTGTCTTTCTGTTCCAGCACCATGTCATACATAGTGCTGAGGGACTTGTTTGCCTCGTGGCTTTTCACTCTCTTATTCTCTAACAAGATGTCCAGCTTATTAGAAACAGTAAACACCAGAAACTGGGTGCCTCTGACTGATTGCAGAAGCAAAATGCACCGTTGCAAATCAGTGACAGTGCCTTCTGTCTCTACAGGAAGGGTGAGGGGGCTAGCACTTCAGTGTCAACTATCAGTGCCTCAGCAATTTCATCTGCTATTTCAAATTCAGATTGGAGTAGTATCCATAATCTCCTAACCAATCACTAATCCTCAGGGATTTTGAACTGCCAGCCTGCAAGATGTCTATTTTTACATAGGGATCCATGCAGCAGAGAAAAGACATTAGATTCCTCATAGGAACTCTGGATTATATTACAGAGTGCTACCCTTGAGTCTTTGTTGTGAACCAAGCAGGAATTCTCTGTTGACTTGGTGTTTGCCCTGCCTCCTCCCAGAAAAAGTAGCCATCACCACAGCCTGCTTCAGAAGGTAAAGCATTGAGGTGTAGTACCACAACAGCTTGTTGATTCAGTTCACACAGGTCTAAAACTACATCATCAACGATTCTCAGACTTACAGAAACAACATCAATTTAAAACATTTTGTTACAGTTTTACTGTTACACATTATATTATCAAGAGCTTTTTACTTCCCAGAGGAGAGATTGTAGACAGCAATGGGTCAATTAAATCAGCCTCTAGGCCATCTTTCAAGATCAGTAAAAACATCTCAGCATTTACAGCCTCTCCCAAAACACTTTGTATTTTATCTACATTCTGAAAGCACAGCCTTGCAACAACCTGGTACTTGCTGCATCAGGTGTCAGGGGTACACAAAGAAGTCCTCTCCTCATTAAACCCTGAACAAATGGTACTCATTACAGTGTCACCTTCATACCTTGAAGTACCAAGGGTCTGGGTGACAGACAGATCTATTCAGAGATAGGGATTTGCTCACTTTCAAAATCTTTGTGATGTTCAGGAGATGTCTTCTCTCCAAATAAGTATTTCAGAGTCAGCACTCTCTGCCTTGAACAATGAATAAATAAATCTGGGGTTGTTTTTCAGGGACTTCCCAAACAAGTGCCAGTAGTCAACATGATAATTAATCATATATTTTTGTCAACAAGCCAGTGAGGGGCAAGACCATCCTCAGGAGATTTTATTCGACATACAGCTCTAAATTAAGCCAGTCAGAACCAGGAAACATTTGGGATTAGAGCTGATAACGTTAGAGCCTTGAGCCTTTCTAACCTTCAGCATATCTAGCCATCATAGCAGGGAGTCAATAGCACTGACCTGTCTTCCAGAGTCACATTTTTCAAATGAGGACTTGTAAATGTGGGCTTGTTCATAACCAATACAAATAGGTGTCCTGTTCTAACTAGAGAGATGCTGAGAGCTCCTGACAAAATGTTTTGTTTACCTGTTTATAAAATGGGCTTTGTGTGCCTTTTTTTTTAATCTTTGTGTCTTGTGAAACTTTCAGTATATTCTCTTCACCTGCTTAGCCAGACATACCCTTCTGAAATAATAATCAGATCCTGCAGCCAAACCCAGTATGATTATAGCTGATAGACAGGGCGTTGTCCAGGTGAAATCTGCTGACAGAAACTATTTTGCAACATTTTGTACAGATCATTTTGTGTCAAATACAGTCACTTTAACTAGAGTTACTCACAAACCTGAATGAAAAGACTTTCTGTTTGAGTATCCTGGCATGGTCAGTCTCCCTTAACCTCTTCTACTTCAATAGTACAGGACTGTTTAATAACTTTGACACTAAGTGGAGTTTATATAATTTCTCTAAAAGTGCCGTTTTCTGCAATAGCTGCTTATCTTCTGTACAGTGATACAATGTACCTTAACTTGTTGTAAGACTTAGGAAAGGCTTTTGTTTATATTTTTACCTAACAATGGAGACCTGTCTTAGCTGTCTGTATAATTTTTTACTAACAGAAACTGTGCTTTCCTGTCTGCCTCAGAAATATTTGTGTGTCTTGTAAAACACATGGCAGGGAAAATGGGAGTATACTGCATGAGTTGCAAATCTCCTACTGAAATAATAGGAAACTCTCACAAGCTTCTGCAGTTTTTTTATGGTGTTAACTGTGTCCACTTAAGGTCTACTCCAGAAACAATGTCCTCCTCCTCCTTTAGAGGAGGCTTGAACTACTTTAGCTTCATTTTTCTGCTTCAGATTTTAGATAAAGTTTACATTGATTCCTTGAGCTTTAGTTATTGGCAAGTAATTTTCTTGGAACGGGGCTGATTTCTGTGGATTAGCAAATTTTCTTCTCTTTATTTCCACTCCCTACTATTCTTTTAGATTCTGCTTGCAGAAAGACCAGCAGGGTTTTAAGAGCACAATATGCATGACTGCATCTTTTCCTCTAATGCATCTTCCCTAACAGTGGAAAAGAATGGCTCTCTCAGAATGTGCTCATCTAAGCTTCCAGTTCCCCAGGATCCTGGAAGGACTTCTTTGCAATAGCAGCTTCAGCATCTGCCACAGATAGCAGGCAGACTGGTGGTTGATTGGCAGAGCTAAGAAGAAATAGATTTCCAGCCCTGGGGCATTGCACTCTTCTTCAGAGACTGTAACTACAGCACCTCTAACAAACAGCAAAATTTGCTTTTTCAAAACAGCAATAAATGTTTTAAAGTCAGAAGCAAAAAGGATGGATGAGGATCAACTTTTCACATTCTCTATCAATAAAAAAATACAGGTGCATCAGAGGACACTTGCAATAGGCATGTTCAAAGTAAATAATACAATAAATTATATTACTTTATATGTTCATGGGTATTATACTCACAACATTCTTTGACTAAGACAGTATAAAGAAGTTCAGAACAACCTAAGGAGAGACTGCACAAGGCCCTAGAAGAGAGATCTAGTGAAGGTCACTGACTGGACAAACCACATCAGGTTCAAGAAACCCTCCAAGCTAAAACAAAATTGGATCCTGGAATGTATGGGCATTATCAAATGTGCTTGTCCTGGTCCTGCTGTTCACTGGGGGAATATTTGGATAAGAATTGGCTTATGTCAGCTGTTGGAGATAGGTAAATGGGCCAAGTGTATGCCTGGCCTGAACCAGTCTGACCTCTCTAGTATTCTTAAAACAAAGTTTGTTTATGAATCATGACCTACTCACAGTCTTTGCAAAAATGAAACAAAATACTTTCAGGATTTTCCCCTCTTTAAATTCAATCAACTAGAGTCAACCTTAGTCATTTTTGTTCCTTTTACTGCACTCTCAGCTTAGCTACCTTCACAGTCTGTAGTATTTCAAAGATTTTATAACATATGTTAATGAAATGCCTCTACCTCTCTTCTTTTTTCTCACCTAATCTTGCCCTTACTTAAATCAAATTTTATTCATCTTTCTCTCTCTAGAAACTTGTTACTGCCATTGTAATTCTGAGTAGTGACTTTTCTTGTTCCTTATACTGGCCTTCAGATTCTCTTTATTACAGAGAGGAAATCTTTGAGCCTGGCAAAGAAAAGAGCAAGAAAAATATTAGAAAATCCATGGGATAGTGTTGTTTCCATCATAGTAATTCGGGAAGAGGAGGAATTTCTTTCTGATCCTTCTTAAGTGAAGAGATCACATCCACAAGTATGTGATACCAAATCTGTAAGTCATATTCCAAAATGCAGCAAGCCAGGATCACAACCTTAGGAAATTCTCAGAAATAACTTTCCTTCTCTTCCTTTAAACTTGGGAAGTTGTCCTGACAATAGGTTTATCCTTCTGAGTCACTTTGCAAGGACAAGGAAATTTAATGGGAAGGCTCTATTTTTAGCAGAGATTAATATGGTGAATTCTTATGTTCGGTTCCTCGCTTAGCCCAAAGTCCCTCCAGTTTTCAGGAGACAGACATAGGTGCAGCTATAACTTGAGGAGGAGATGAATGGAGGGAGGAACAGGCAAGGATCTAGAGCACTTCACAGCATCCTTTCACCCTTCCCCTCCTGCTGCTGCTAAATCTGCACCTGAAGAGCCAGTGCATTAAAGAAAAAGCCTATCCTGTTTGGCTTCCTACTTCTGACACCTCAGGTACAGAGGAAATGAAGGCAAACCTCTGTGCCAGGGCCCTGTCTCTTTAACTTTGTGTGTACACCAGCAGGCACAGTAGGGACCCATTCTGGTTTGAGCATACTATAATGGCTATAAGAGAAAGGAGGGAATTCACGTTTTCTGTTACTTGTGTGGCCTCCTGGAACGATTAATATGTGTTCAATGAGTTCTCTATGTATGCTTTCTTTAAATTAAAAGTTTATTTTTTCAACAAGACCACTTAAAATTAATTATGAAAGTAGGGCAGCCAGTGTTAAGGTTAAATTTACTATAGTATTTTAAAATAACATAATAAAAATACCGTGCCACACATTTTTTATGCCAAAGTTTGAGATAAAGTCAAACCACTGAAGGGGTGGAAATCACTGCCAGAGCATTTGGAATTATAACCTGCAGAATGTGGAACCGGCTTCTGATAGCTCTTCTTTTTCTCTTTTAAGGTACCCATTTACTTTATATTAACAACCAGTATGTTCAAAATTGAAAAATCCACTGGGAGATGAAAAAGCAAGTAATTTCATTTTTTCTCATTACATTCATGAATGAAATCTGTAAAAGAATGAGATGTACTGGTTGTAAAGTCTTGAAGGTCATGCTAACCAGAAACAATCACTTAAGTTCACCAACTGGCAGTGATTCATCCTTGTTGAATAAATCAGTTTTCAATGCGGTATGTTCTGATAACTTTTTTTCCTTATATGTTGTGTACAGTTATATTTATTTATTTAAATAAATATATTTAAATTAAATATATCTATTTAATTTAACCAAGAAAAAAATAAGAGCTCTTTTGCTACATTTTAATTGAATTCCCTTTTCCATCTAAATGCACACTTTTGTAATTGGAAGACATGGTAAAGAGAAGCCATTAAATTTTCCATCATAAAATGTAAAAATTAAGAATAAGAAGTTCATTACATAGGTGATTAAGTAAAAATTGTGCAGGCATGAAATCACAATCCAGCTAGCAAAAAGAATAATATTTTATAAAGAGGATATATTTAATTGAACAAGGGTCTTTAAAATGAAAGGCAAAAAAAGGAAATGTAAAACTGGACCAAAATAGACTGCATAAGACAAGGCTTTTCTCTTTTCTGCTTTAAAAGGTAGCTGGAATTGATAATTGAACTCAGAGCCACGAACCAATTCTCCCAGTCTGCTGATAACACGCACTTGTAGTTCTGGGTCCTAAACAAACACAATATGGGCCTTGCAAGTGCTTTAGAAAGCCCTGGTTAATAACCAGTTGTCCAGGAGTCCCCTCTGACCCGCGCGGGCCCTCCTTCCCTCGGAACAAAACCCCCGCAGCTGCTGCTGTTGGAGCCATCGCGGAGCAGGAGCGGAGCCCCCGGCCCGGCCCGAGCTGAGCCGCCCCCGGCCCGGCCCGAGCTGAGCCGCCCCCGGCCCCGGCCCGGCCCGGCCCGAGCTG
>VZRX01010434.1:0-48895 GCA_013398075.1 Notiomystis cincta
GAAGGAATGCCAACCCTGCCTGGAGGGCAGCGGGTCCCGGGGCAGCCCCTGGCGGGGGGAACTTGTGTCAGCCGCTTCCCCAGAGCAGCATCCTGGTGTGGAGATGCGATTCTCCGCGGATGGTCGCCCCATGATGGGCGAGAGACCTGGGAGCACTTGAACATCTTGGCGTTTGCGGCTTGTCTGTCATTTTCCTCGCTGCTCAGATTTCCTGTTTTGACAACTGGGCTGAGAGCTTTGTCAGGCTTTTAGAGCCCATGGCAGAAATATGGTTGTTTAATAGCCACGTTTAGGATCCTATTAGTTTTTGAGGCTTGGGACTGATTTGGGAGAGCACTTGAGAATGCCTCCGGATGGATTTACTTTGCCCCTGTGACTTGGAGCCGCAGCGTTTGGAGGAAGCAGCAGGGACAAAATGGACAGTTCATAAAAGGAACAATTGTGCACTGCCTGTTCTAGAGGGCACTTGCTGCCCTTCAAGAACTTTCCTCATCGCATATGCTTTTTATACAGCAAATCTTTATCTTCTGTTTCTGGCCTTTTTTTTTCCTACCTTAGTCCAAAAAATGAAACTGGAACAGACATTTCTGGAAATGAACTTGATTGGTGCAGTTGGGAAGATGTGATTCACAGTTATAATGAATAGTGAATTTTGTCCCATTTTTTCTTCGTTCAGGATTTGAATTATATATTTCCTGATTTTTAACCTTTTTACAGAGTTAGGCTGGATAGCTTTTTAATCCTTCAAGTAAGGCATCCATAGTCTTGGATTGCCAGGAAGTACCCCAGGTACCTCCAGCATGTAGAAGCTGCTGTTATTTTAGAAGTATCTGATGCTTTACCTTGTAAATTAAAAGGTTTAATCGTGCATTATTTTCTTCTTATAATCCCACTCTGTGCTTAGAAGAACCAAAGCTGTTGTCAGTGAAATCTGGAGTTCGTGGAGATCGAGTATTTCCAGGATTGGCCAAAAATAAATTATGGGGTAAAGAATGTTGCTTTTTTTTTCCTTCTAGTCATGCAGCATGGATGAAAAGCTCTGAAGCTTTTAGTCATAACACTCTGGTCCCATGTTTTCCTTTTAATAAAGCATCCAGTGGGAGAATGTGACATAATTGGTTTCTTGGATTTAGAGATCTTGAAATGGCTGGTAACAGCAGAGGAGAGGAAACACCAGCAGGGTTATGGTTTAAATACTATAATACAGTGGCAAAGTCGTGTTGTTACTACATGGTAATCTGGCATTTCTCTTGCAAGAAAATGCTCTCTACGCAGTTGTACTGCAGAACAGGCACTTTTAAGTCTCGTCAGTGGCACGGAATATTAAATGTCTCTCTCCTCTCCTTGCATTGCATAATCTTAGTGTTGTTCTTCTATAGCAGCAGAAATGATGGAAGAGTTGCATAGCCTGGACCCACGCAGGCAGGAGCTCCTGGAGGCCAGGTTCACTGGGGTTGGGGTTGCCAAGGTGAGTGTGAGTACCTGTGGTGACAGGTATGTCTGCTTAGCCATCCTGCCGTGCACTTCCGTTGAGTATTTTAATTTCTACATGGATAATTTTGCTTTGCAAACAAATTCTGCATCATTTGTTGTGTTTTGACCTCTAATTTTTGTGAAGTGTGTTCAAGAGGAATGAAAATGGGATCTCTGTGAGCAGACGTTTTGCAGTACAGAAGATTTTGGGCTCTAATTAAGTTCTTAGGAGTTGTTCCATCTTAAGGCAGCTTGTACACCCAAAAATCTCCGTGACAACTTTGTAGAAGTGAGAATCTCATCTGGCTCTTCCTTTCTCCAAGAATACCTTTGAGAGCTGAATTCGGCTGCTGCTGAGATACAGTTTCAAGTGTTGTGTGTTGGATACAACACATAACCAGACTGAAACATTGAGTTGTTGTCTTCTTTGGGGTGCAGGAGCTGAAATTGTCTACCTCACCATGTGGAACATACACAAAAAGTGTTTGCAGGGCAGCTCTCCTGTGTCTGATTCACAACCTGCTGATAAAATCCCATCTTTGTCCTCATGTACAGCTTCCACTTGGTCAGGAGCTGTCTAAAGCAAGGCACCTGAGTAATAACTTTGTGTGGTTGCTTGGTGTCCTGGCATTAAGCTGTGAATTCTCCAGGTGTTGGTATTGTTACTGTCAGTCTTTCTGAGCCACGAAATGGTGACAGAACTAATTTTAAACTAGGTCTGGGATAATGAGTTAATTTTTGAGGGAGATACTGAGTTTTGAACAACATCAAGGTAGATGGTAAAGCAACACATCGTTAGATGATTTTCTGAAGCCACTTAGAATTATTTTGAGAAGAAACATTGTGTAGATGCAGCATTTCTCAGAAAAACACAAAGTGATTCAGAACTTGAAAAAGTTTTATTTGAGTTCTCACTTTCCTTTCTGCTCTGCCTCAGACAAGGTTGAGTCTGGGGAGAGAGCACAAGGAAGCCAAGTGAGCCAAATGCTCAGCTGTAAGAAAGTATAGTAAGGAAGATTAACATTAGAAGTTGAGGGGTAACAAATTGGGTTGCTGAAGTAAGAGTGGTGGGATTTTTTTATCTTTCCCCTACTCTTAAGACTTTTAACATATTAAGGTTTTTTCCTTGCATAAAAGTTCATGCTATTTACTGTACTGTGATTTTGTTTCATACAACATTACAACTTTATCACCTGTTTCTTTTCCCCTGTTTTGTCACTTCAGAATCTTTAGCTGTGCTAGTATAGATAAATCCAAACATCTTACTAGAATAGCTAAAAGCATAGACACTGTTACAGCTTTAAAGCAGTGCCAATGCATTTAATGTTCATAAAGAATGTTAGAAACTCTTCCTTTTAAAGGAATAACCTTTAAGAGATACAGGAAAGCAAATCTTAATTATGTTTCCAGTATGTTTGGAGAAAAATGTACATGCCCTTTTCTGTAGGGGTGAATACTGAAAACTCATTTCTAAAGCAATCCAAGGAAAAAAAGCCTCATTTCCTGGAGGCCTCACTTTGAGCCAAAGTGTTCTGTTACTGAGTTTTATTTGTACCTGTTGTTACACAGTTTTACCTTGTACTAGTCAGTAAACTGTTAAAGTGCATTACACTTATTGCAAACAGTATATTTATTTATTTACTTGCATTCTTGCTAATTTGCAATAGATCAGCCAACCATTGATATAGCATGACTCTACTATGTTGCAGCAAATCTTGGTTGCAATATTAATTTCAGCTACTACATTCCCTCCCAGGTTGGTGCTTCAAATTCCCTCCCTACCCCCCCAAGCCTCCGTCCGTCATGCTCCGCACTGGCATTGGTAGGTCATTGTCTTAAAGGGAATGTATTGGGAAAGCTGTGATACAATTTTGTGTGATTCAGCTAAGATTTTTAGCTGGCTCCAATGAAATGTTTAAGGAAAGAACTGTTGAGTAAGTGAGTGCCATCTAGTGGGACAAGGCCTGGCCCATCCTCTGGGATGGAAGGTATCTGGTTCTGTTTATTGCATAAAAGGAAGAAATGTCATCTCAGATGCTCAGTTGTGATTGGGTGAAGGCAGCAGGCAGTTGTACTGAGCTTCCTGCCTTCTTCCCACTGGGTGTATGGCTTCTTTCTCTAATGTTTAAAAACGCAGGTTATATTTTGGACCTGTATAAAATGAAAGCATTAGTTTACACCTTAATACACCTTCACCTTCAAGCCCACAGTTCTTCTGTGTTATTAAAGAACAACTATATGTATTTTGAGATATAAATGAGAGCAAACTGATCTGGACTAAGTTTTCAGGCTGGAAACAAGAAAAAAGCTTCTAGCCATCAGAGTATGGGATTCTGGAAGAGCTTTCCACTAACAGTAGTAGAGGACAGAAATCCTAAACTCTTTTGGAAACAGCTGTGTGCTTGTCACTTCCCATGGTAGCTGAAGGCACAACCAAATGACTGAGGTCATCTGCAGCCCTAAAAGCCTCAAAATTCTGTTGCAAGTCTGTGATGAAGTTTCTTACTTCATAGCTGAAGAACGTATTTCACTAGAAGCTTGGAGTTAATTCACTGAATCAAATTTATGAGCTAGGAATGTTTCCAGACAGCTGTTATACTCCTGTGCTTCACCCAAGTCACTAGATAGCTTGAAAAAGCTGGGGATGCTTTAGATGTCTATTCTTGCCATATGGTGAAGTGCCATTCTTCCCTAAATTGCCAGAACAAGTCCCTGAATTAACACGTGACACTCTGACACCCACTGTTCTTGCTTATTTAGCTCCTGTTTATATTTATTTGCTGGGAAAACCTAAGTGCATTCCCATGAGGCATTATCCTGACTAGATACCTTCCTTCAGTCAGGAGGCCCAGGAGACAAAATGAGTTGTTTCTCTAGATATTATTGTTTAATTCAGTCCGTTCTCATCTTCTGCCTCCCTTCCCTCTATTTGGGTGCTGCCTTTAAGATATTAGGTGGGTTAACTCGAAGGGATTTGTGTCATTTCCACAGACTTTTCCTGGATAAGAATTTGAATAAGCAATTGTGATGGGTGAATCTGTATTTGCACACAGCCTCTCTCAGGCTTAACCAGGGTGGGTCCTCACAGCAGTACATGTATCTTCTACAAATTTGGTCTTCAAAAGATCTCCAAACCAAGCTCTGTTTTTATAGTTAAACTATAAAGGCAGAAGTATTTCTAGGGGGAGTAACTGGGCTGTAGGAGTCTTGTAGATCCATCTGACTGCCAGAATTGAAAAAGTATCTTGGTCTTGGTGGTAGTTTGTGCTCCCTTTCCTCCTGCTTTGAGGTAATGCTGCAGAATATATGCCACCAAAAAATTGTTTATGAAGAACAATATTTGCTTGTATTAGTTTGGTTTTTACTCTTTCTCTGTAACTTTTGAAGTCTTGATCACTTCAGCAACTCCAGTTCTGTGATGGATTCAGCAACAGTTTTAGCAGCAAAGTTACCACATTGAGAATTGGTGTTTGAGGATGATCGTATCCTCCTTGGAGGGAAGTTGTGCTGCACAGTGGCAGTCCCCAAGAGGTGTCAGAGGGCATGAGAAGAACCAGTTAATAAGAGTTTAAAACTCTTAGAATTGAATTTAGTAGCTGCCACAGAATGTGCCAGGACTTCATGCCATATACTTGAAAATTGTTTGGATGCTTCTGTGTGCAATGTTACTTCAGATGTGTTGTCTGGCTGCTGGAGCCCAGAAATAGTTGTCAGATCTCAGTCCTATTTCTTCTCCTGAGCTGAGGGTTAGGATGAGTTGTGTGATTCTTCTGTCCAGTTTGCCATCAGTAAAAAAAAAATTACCATATTTCCAACCAGAGAGAACTCCTGAGGCATAATTGAAGCCAAGCAAATCTTGCTGCAAATCTGCTTACCCATCTGATAGAGTGGGGGTTACCTGTGAACATCTGAGAGTAGATTAACTTCTCGTGGCAAAAAGACCTCAGTGATTCAGGGATTTCATTATCAGCAGTAATACTGAGCTTTTATCTAAAAGTCCAATTAAGAAGCAGGTTGTAATTCTCATATTTACGTGATGCTTAAAATAAGATAACAATATGTTAATTGAACGTGACACAGTAGCACTGGACCAGAGTAACTGTAAAATCATTTGACCATTTCACTTTGGTGTAAACCTCTGTTTACTTTAGTGGAACTAAGGATTGACTCTTTGCCTTTGAAATCTCTTGATTTGCTACAGAATTCAGAGGAACTTGGGTTATCCTGGCTTGTGGTAATGAAGCATGTCTATCTCCATGTCTCCTTCATTTAGACAGCAAGAGAATTTTTCAGTGCATGTTGCTGTAAGCCTGTGTTGGAGACTCTGGCTAGGCAGCTGGAATTCCTAGAGCTCCCTTTCAGTACGAGGAATTGGAGAACACAAAATGGAGACTGCCCAGCTTGAGTTGTGGAGTGATGGATCATTTCTGGGAATTTGGAGAGGCTGTGGAAATGCACAAGTCATGGGAGGCAGGAGATGGTAAGGGGGGCTGAGTCAGCTTTGGTGTTGTTCTAGATGATCTGGTGGGAGCTATTAGCAGGATAAGTTGTTTCTTTTAAAGTCTCAGCCATTGAAGCCTCACTGTGGGCTTTGCAGGGGCTCTGGCAAAGGGAGAAATGACTAACTAGCTCCTGTGAGTGACCAGATTTAAATTCTTGCCTCTTGAGTAGGAGTCTTCAAACTGCCTGCTGTTGCATCCAGTTCTCAGTATGGAGACTTTGTTGTGCATAGGTAGGTCACAGACTTTGAAGCAGCAGTTGATAGGTGAATCACAAGGGAAAAGAGCATGCCAGCTTATCTTGGAGAGAAATTCCTTGTGGAGGAGGAAGTGTGTGCTGTTCTTGTGCTTGTCATTTGGGTAAACAATATAGGAACTATTAGCTTGTTTCAGATGACCCACGTATTTTGAATTTTTGCTGAGCTCCATCACCAATTGCCTTGACAGGGCACAGTGGATGAGTGGGCTGGAAGTGAAAGCAGGGAAGTGCAGTTATTATCCCAAAGTGGTCTATGCTAGGAAAGCCAGATAGCTTCTAGAACAAAATGCATAAGCCCTTCCTCTATAAACTGTTGCATGTTTATTATTCCCCACTGCTACTTCCCTGGCAATATTCTCATGTTAAGGTTCTTTGCCTTTGCTTGCTTTGGGTTTTTTTCCAAAATTCAGGTTCATTCCTTTAATTCCTTTTGTGTCATGTTCACTTAAAAATGGTATGCTAAATTAAGTACTGAACATTTATCCCAAGTAAGTTGTTGAGTTAAATATAAACAGTCAGGAATGATAAAATATAAATTGGAAGCATTTTTTATGCACACACTCACTGACTGTTAGCTGAGGGGAGATACTCTGATATATCATTTCTCACATCCATGCCTCAACTTTTTGCTGTAAGCAGTTGCTAACTAAGTTCACACATAACCTCATGTTATCTGGATAATCAGGAAAACTTGCTTTTTTTTTCTCTTGACTCACTACATCAGAAGAGGTGCAGCTGAGCACTAGGTCACCTTCCTGAAACATCCTAGGTATTGTGTCTTTGTTGCTTTGAGTACAGCACCTTCTAGTTAACAGTTTAAGTTTCCGTAGCCAGAATGCTTCAAAACAAGACTTTTTGCCAACTTTGACAAGTCCAGCTCTTGTCTGTAAAGGTCTAATCCTTTGGAGTAAGAAAAATGTCAATGGAAGGTCCTCTCAAAGGTGATCAGGGGAAAGGGAAGCTCATGCATTTGAAGCATTGCATGTGTCAAAATACGTCTACAAGGAATTAATTATCCATTTGTTCACAAATCAATACATGTGACAATGAAATTGCTGGATACCTGTAGACAATAACAAGCTGTTCAGTTCCACTTCCATAATGAAGAAATTAGTTCCTTCTCACCCTTTCTACTACTTCACTGAGTTGAATTTTACCACATCATCAGTCTAGGTTCTCAAGGAAGGTTTAAAATGGAGAAAAAAAGGAGGGTTTTCTGTTCAAGAATCTGATCAGCGTCAAACTACTCTTTTATTGATGCAAGAAATGGTTTTGATTCCAGCTGGTAGAGCTAAAAATTTCACATGCAGGGTAGTCAGTACAGGTAGTTGTAGTACTGGAAGCAAGAAAAATATTGTGGATTTTGTGTTAGGTATTTTTCCAGCTGCTACCATCCCAGAACTTTACATTCAGGTGCAAAGTGGATTTCTTGTATTGGACAAGATAAACTTGTATTTCTGGAAAAAATCTTAATATCATTTCTAGCTATAAGTGGCCCCATAAGTTAATTCTCCAGGTGATCGCAGAATAATTGTCCTGTGTAAGCCACTGACGTTCCCCTTCAATCATAATGTTTGTGGAAAGTTCAAACGTGGTGTTCTTGGAACAGCTGCTCCTGTCATTTGCTATACATCTGCAAAATGGAGGCAGCAAGATTAAAGCAAGTATGGAAACAACTTTCACTTTCATCTTCATTCATGTCAGAATCCCAGTGTGAGACCAGCAAATGCTCGTTTGGAGAGATGCTGCTGTATCTCACAAAGTTCTCACCTGGCATAGGAGATTCGTTGGTGCCTTGGATGTGCTACTGGGGTTGGAGTTACTGAGAGAGCAGAAAGATTTTGGAGGACAGCATTTGTGCAGTTTATAAAATGAGGTTTTTTTATGGGTGAAAGGATTCACTTTCTGTTGCCACTTGCCATAAGATTTGACAATATATTTTAGCAGTGCAACTTTCATGTGGATGTAGCTAAGGTTAGTGTTGGCATTGTTGGCCAAGGAGTAAATTCCTGGAATAACCAAGAGTTGTACCTGTAACATTTGTGAGCCATCACGTTGGATGATGGGAAGCTTTGCTTAAAAGCAACTATTGCTGAAGATATTAGGTAAAATATTTTTCTGGTCCTGAGCTATTTGTATGATCTCTCAAAGGGATAATGGTATGGCTTAAAGAATTTAAAGTTTTTCTCTAAGGGAATCTTAAATGTTTAGCTTCTTGAGCTATTCAGGTGTTGAGTTTTCTTTTTTTTTTTCTTTTGGTTTTTTGTTTTGTTTTGTATTTTTGGTTTGGTTTCTTTGTTGTTGTTGTTGATTGTTTGTTTTTCGGGTTTTTTTGTTCAAACAACTGAGCATGTTGTTTTAGGAGAAACAAATTTGATATTTAACACAATGAACACAGAAGGTAAACAGAACTTTTACTTTCAGCACATGCCTGCTTGGGAATTGGGGTTAGAAATAGCTAGGTTATGTCACAATTTGATGGTAGTGTTTGTCCCTTAAATAGGGGAGGAAGAAGTGGTCTATTCAAAAATTGCCTACTGTGGGGTTTCTCTGTGGTGTTAAGGCTTCTCCCTCACTCCACCACTAGAGTCTTCTGCTCAAGTGTATAACGAGAAGTGCCTTTGCTTTGAGGAAAGATTGATTGGTGGGAAGTGGTTACTGCAAAGTTTAAAATGCTAAAATAGAATGCATCTTGAAGAAAAGATGCTCACAAGTTATTAATGGAGAACTGGCTTTATCATGTCATTCTTCCTGTTAATACATTCCATCATTAATTGTGAATCTTGGTTTTACATCTTTGTCAAATTTGTCTTCGTTTCTTAAGTTAGATCTGTAGGAGGATACTTTTGTGTCAGGATAAAACACAGCGACTTTGCATGATTCACTTTTTCCTTTTAAAACCAGTTTTGTTAGAGATCTTAAATAATTTTCAAACTGCTTGGATATGTAAAAACGCAGATGTGTATCCAGCAGAGCCTGCAAAGATGCAGCAGACTCTTGAGGTACCTGGTTACTATTTTGGTAAATCTGTTCCAGCCTCTTGAGTTTCTGCTTTGACCTGGTGGGAGCAGCTGCCCGGTGGGCAGGTCACACATGGGTCCATAAAATAGCAAAGTAGGAAAGGTTGTATTGTGGGTACCACTTGTACTGTTGTTAACACAGCTTTCATTTGTTCACTGTCCTAGTGTTTAAAAAAGCATAAAATTACACATTTAAATCAGTGGTACAGCCAGCATCTGAGAACAGTAATAGCTGGTTTGCCAGATGGAAGATGCGTCTGAATGCTTCGCTCAGGGTCAAGCAGATGCTTGCCTGGAGAACTAAGCTTGGAACTCCTGCTACTCAACAAATCAGGTTTTCTTCCTCAAACCTTAGGCTTCTATAAATACTGCCTTGGCTGTTTTGTGGATGTGGGTGAATAGCCCAGTTAGGATATGATCTGATGCAAAAATATTCCAAAGGCTGGATCATTATCCTGAGAAAAAATTGTTGAACAATCCAACCGTCCTGCTGCAAATGGCTTCTGAAGCTTCTTAGTGCCCCAT
Organism: Notiomystis cincta; assembly: GCA_013398075.1. Classification (NCBI taxonomy): domain Eukaryota; kingdom Metazoa; phylum Chordata; class Aves; order Passeriformes; family Notiomystidae; genus Notiomystis; species Notiomystis cincta. The sequence goes on from VZRX01010434.1 coordinate 9,777, forward strand.
CCTCTGTCTGGGAGTTTGACCCATGGTGCTGCTGTTACTGTAGTTAGCCCAAAGATTGAGTGTTTGTTACAATGGGTCTGCCTTGTAGGGAAGTTGTTTCTAACAGTTTTTGCTTGCTTTTCACTAGGGTCCATTAAATAGTGAGTCTTCCAACCAGAGCTTGTGCAGCGTGGGCTCTCTGAGCGATAAAGAATTGGAGGTAAGCAGGCATAACTCCTTGAGATAGTTGAGTTTAACGTGAACATGATCAAACTCAAAACATGGAAGAAATTGTGTGAGAGTCAGTGATGGTTGTCTTAGTTTAGAGAGTGAAAGGGAGCAGGGAAATATTTTGCTTGACCCTGCAGCCTTTTGCCCGGTCTGTGAAGTTCGTCCTTGAAGCTTCCCACCATTCCAGGCAGGTTTTACCCAATCCCAGACACTGCATTCATAAGGCTCAGCTTAGGATACTGTTTTCAGTTCACTGGGATTTGTTTGGATACATTTTTGGATACACGTAAAAAGCCAGAGAGTATTAATGGAAAAGTTTGCCATATCTATCAAATATGTGAGTTTGCTTAAGCCTATACAAGGCAGAGCATTTTGTGGATTGCTCTGTGGAAGTGTGGGGAGGTGAAAATTGTTGCTTTGTCCCTGATTAGTCTCACTTCTTTAGGATTAAGTATTTCAAAATGCTCACTAAAGCAGCAAAATTAGTTGTAGTTGGATTTTTATTCCAAAAATTCTATGTTACTGAACCAAAATCTCAAATTTAAGTGCATTTTCTTATGTACTTCTTATGAACTTCCCCCATAGTTACCAGGTAAGTTTTGGATCATATTTCCCTCAATTATATGGCAATACTGGTATGAGGGACTTTTGAGAATGCGGTATCTTACACCATAAAATAAGTGTGGTTAATAGTGGAAAAACTGTGTATTCATTCTTTTAATTTTTTTTTAATGAACTTTTGTGGAGAGATATAAATTGACCAAGCTGATGTACTTGAGTCTTGCATTCCTTGCTTTGCAGTCTGTAACAGATGATGTTGTATGTCATTTTTGTTATGTAAGTACTTGAATGGAAAAACAAACTATATCTCATTAATATGCTCACAGCTCCATGGAGGCTGTAATGGAGCCTATGGTGTTACAGTCACACCAACGCTGTTCATAAGCTGCTCTTCACTACACAATGAGGAGGCAATGTCACTGACTTTTACACATACAGGGGCTGGAGTCTCTAAGTAATTTCGGAGTTTTCAGTACCCTCATTCTAAAAAAGTACCTTGTAGACACAAATAACCACTTTTGTCTTAACATCCCCTCCATCCTCTTACCAAAACAACACTCTTTCTGTGAGTGCCTAGCTGGTAACATGGGGCTGTAGATGTCCAGCATCCACTGGGGACACAGCCAGGTTTAGATAATAGCTTTATCCTTTTTATCCTACTAAGGGAGGGAGATTGATTTCTGTGCTTAGCATGTGTTAGGCTTTTGGAAGAGATCTTTAAAGAGGGTACTTGAGATTCAGGTTTTCAGAGAGTGTGAAGCTTATATTTACCACAGACTCTCCAGCCATGGCTTTCCCTCCCCCAAAGCTGTATTTTGCACATAGTGTTTTTCTCCCTGTCCCCAGGCTATAGTTTAGTGGTGGCTGCAGTGACTGGAGAACATACAGCTTGGGAATTATTTGAGACAATTTGGGATAAGAGATGTTTTTAAAATGACAGTGGTGATGGGAATGACAAGACATGACTTTCCAGCAACCTCAGTGAGCTGCTTCCAGCAGTGCTTCCCAATGTCTTTGGCAGGTTTGGCCACAGATGTGACCCTGGTGATGGGTAAAGCACTATGTCAGGGTCTCCTCCATTCTCACATGTTCAGGCTTGCTAGCCTTATACCGACAGATAGGCAGGACACTTCTGGAGCCCCCAGGCCTGTCAGCTGAGCTCTATATTGTGCCTGTGCATAAATAAATTGATTGTGCATAAATCCACTGATCAGCTGCCCATCAGCTGGGTGCTGACAGAAGTGGCACATGCAACTGACCCTTTAATGAGAGCAGGTGAGGAGCAAACAGCAAGCAGGTGAATTGCTGCATCTGTAACAGCTTTGTCCTGGCTGCTGTCCTGGGATAGTCCTTGTAGCCATCTGCAGTGGGCTTTGAGAAGAAGCATTACCTGCAGGCAAAGTGAATTGGCCTAAGAGACTGTGACTGGACTGCAGATTTGGATGTCAGTACTTAAACCTCTCATCATTATTCCCCTTGTACCAGTACTATGATCACCTTGAAGTGGTTTACAAAGGTTTTTATAAGTGTTTGAGCTTGCTCTGCTAACTCTGTGAGGTCACTGGACAGTAGAGGCTGGCTTGCAGCACCTGAAATAGAAAAAATGAATTTACCTCCTCCTTAACCACATTCTGTCCCTTCTGCAGCACATCTGTGAGAAGGTAGCAGCTCTTCGAGAGCAGATTTTTCTTTTAAGTACCAACAATAGAAGTAAATACACCAGAGAAATGAAACAGCCACTGGGAATATGGAACAGATCATTGTGTTTGGGAATTTTCTTTAAGTCTTGGAATAACTGCAGTAATGTTAATTTTGAAGTATTGTTTAACAGACTCCCGAGAAAAAGCAGAATGACCAGAGGAATAGGAAGAGGAAAGCAGAAGCCTACGAGACCAGTCAAGGTAATCCATGCTCAGACCCTGCCACAGGATTGCTGCATGCTTGGTAACTCTGGGTTATGCACAGGCAGTGTCCAAGGAAACTAATGGCTCTTCTCAAGGGTGTGTCAGGCACCTTGTTATAAACTACTCCGTGATGGTGTATTCTCTTCTGGAAGCCATGTTATCTTTATTGTCAGGAAACTACTTGGCTTATTCTCAGAAACTCTTGCATTTTTATGGGACAGGCTGCCCAGAGGCTTCGTATGCTGCTCTGAAGTGTTGTTTTGGTCCCATGTCACTTCATAAACAGCAGCCAGACTTCAGAATACAGCCTGTACTCTCTTCCTTGCTTTCCAAGACGTGTGCCTGCCTTGTTAGAGCAAGTTCTTGCCATGACAAATCAGGAACAAGCTGTGCCCAAGCAGGCAGTGCTGTCCTGAGTGCTATGGAAAACCTGGCATGTTCAATCCAAGTTCAGATTTTCTAGCAAATGGGGAGAGGGGCAGATTGTGATTTCTTTCATTCTTCAACAAGAAAGTAATGAGAATTGTGTTGACAGAACAGCTTTGATAATATAATAAGAGAGAAGGGCTAAGCTTCAATGAGCTGATGTTAAGCTGCTGCTAATTATCTCAAACTCTTACAGGAATGCTTGCAAGAGATCTAATATGCAGTAATTTATCTGAAGGCGGAGGAGTAAAAGTATCCTTTGCTCTCTCCTTATCTTGAAGGAAATTTTGGAGAACCTATGCAACAGTCAAGACCTTTAGTGTTTTCTAAGTACTTCAGCAAGTGCAAGTGCTGTTTGATTGGATCTGACATGTTTGGAATTGAGAGTTAATTGAATTGTCAGCTGTAGAGCCTCCCAAAAACAGCGCAAGGGCTGTAACCCTGGGGCAGGCTTTTGTTAGGTGTTGCACTGAACAGGAAAAGGAGTGTCAAAATGTAGGAGGAGGTTTTTAGAATGGCATGGTAACTTCTATTCTTAAAAGTACAACTCTTATTTTAATGCTTTGCTTTTGTTTTTAGGGAAAGGCACTCCTAGAGGACATAAAATTAGTGATTATTTTGAGGTAAGAGTCTTTTCATTGACAAATCTGCCTGAATTCACATTTTGCAAAATATGTAGATAGAAGTTTGTGATGTAACATGTGTGATGATCCGCCATTGGGATCATGGATTGATGATGCCAACCTGATATGCTCAGATCTGATTAGGCAGAGGATATGACAATATGATTTTTAAATTAATGTTTAGTTGTACAGTTGATAAGGCATTTTTTTCACTTCAGTATAGGTTTGAGGTTGATTTCCATTGGAACCTGTATCTCAGTTGAGGATATCTCTCAGTTTGCAAACAATTTTGGTAAGGGTCTGGTGTTGCAAAGGAGCCCACCTGCACAATCCTACTGATTGGAGTCGGAAGTTGTTTACAGGGTTCCCTCTTAAGAAAAACTTCCCATAGGAGACTGGCACCACAGGGGCCAAACCCCTTCCCAAAACAGTGATGGACATTCTAAAAATCAGTATTCTTTATGCACTGCATAATATCTGAAATTTTTCTAGGTCTGCACTATCTAGAACTGTAGCTTTTCTCTTAAGTTTGTTCTTTATTTTAACTTTAACTCAGAATCAGAAATTAAGTGCTTATTAGTGCTTCTTTCCTGGGTAAATTTTTTTATGAATGGTACACTGTAGGGGTTTCTGTACTAACTGGAGCAGTTCCCCAGCTCCTTACCTATCCTGCCTCTTAACAGTGACTGGCACAGGTGCTTCAGTGGAGATGAACTTTCCCTACCACTCCTGTAGTGCACATCAGACACACCTCCTCACAGACTTCCTAATTCCACAGAGTAAATAACTGATCTATGGCCAAGTGTGCAGGTGCCTTTTTGTGTTACAAAGGAGAATGTACTCAGTGCAAATAGAAGGGTTTATCTGAGGTACTTCTGTTATTTTGAAAACTCTGTGAACTGTTACAGTTTTCCTCTTAATTTATGTTCAGTTTCTGTAAAATATTCCCTGAATAATTTAGAATTCCCTAAAAGGCTTCATTTTTAATATAAATGTGTTTCTTCTGTGTGTGTTAAATTTGGCTAAATGCAGTGTGTCCGCGGAATTGCTGATCACCAAATCTGTTTGTGTGCCCAGTTTGCTGGAGGCAGTGGCCCAGGAACCAGTCCCGGTAGAAGTGTGCCACCCGTCGCCAGATCCTCTCCGCAGCATTCCCTGTCCAACCCCTTGCCGGTGAGTGTTCTTGGGGACACACCTGTGGCCTGGCATTGGTTAACTTGGTGGCCATGCTTCAGACAGGTAATACAAGGTTCTGGACAGGGAAGTGTCTCTTGGTGAGAGATTTGGTTTGTTCCCCATTTTTAATCTGAAACTGGATTCTGAGAGCGAAGCCATGTCTAGGACCCTGGGACAGTGGCTAGTCCACCTGTAGCTGACATGAATATCTGAGCTCAAATTGTACAGGATGAATGTTTCTAATGTGCTGTGTGAGTACAGAGGGATGCTGGTCCTTAATAAAGGTGGAACTGACCCATTAGTTACCCTGTATTCTGTTGTAGCACATGAACTTCTTCATGGAGTTAGGAGTATGTTGTGTGTTTGTGCAGCACCAGTCAGGGATACTCTGATCTTCATTGGACCCCTTGGATATCCTGAACAAGGTGGACACCGCAGTTATTTTGGGAAGACCTTTTACTTCTGTTCATGTGCACATGACTTGCAGGGGGCAGTAGCAAAAGCTTGCAGAGAAATGTGTGTACATGCACAGCTGGTGCTGGATTTTGGCATGTAGTTCCACTTTACTTGCAGCATGTCTGCATGGTCTGGATGTGAAGAAGTAACCAGTGGTTTTAAACAATTTTAGGACAAAGCAGCTAAAAAAAAATTGTTTCAACTAGCAAAGCAGTATTCAGAGGCTCTGTTGCCTGAGCTTTAGTTTTGACCATTGGCTGGGCCCCTCTTTAAAAATTTTCAGCATTTGTTGAGTGTCACAAAAGTCTGGAGACATTGTGGGAAAGGTTGGTATTCCCAGAGCCAAATACAAAGTCTTAAGTGATTATATTATTCTGCAGAGACCTTTGCACAGTTCCTGAATATACTGAACTAAACCCCAACACTGAACACTTTGCTCAGAATTCCATGTGTTGCTAGATTTCAGAAGCTTTGTAATGCTGCTTGAAGTGAGAGCTTCACATATGCTTCTAGATACTTTTTAATGTTTCTAAAAATTAAAATACATCTTATTAATTGGACTTTCATCCTATCATGTATTAATTCACTAATACTTCTCTTTTAAGAGAAGTTAATGAAGAAATTGCATCTCTGAATGTTGCAGATGTGTGAAGGATTAGGGACAATTCTTTATTCCAGCAGGTTAGATAACCAACAATGGGACAAGTGGATTCTTCCTTTAGTTTTCTTCTACACTTGTATGTGTTGAGTAGGTAAAAGTTAAACAGAGTGTTTCTGGTGAATATTGATGTCACAATTAGTTTCAGCCAGGCCAGTTTGTCTCTCTCCTTACACAGGTGCTTATCTTCTGTTCTTTACTCTTGCAGCTAAACCTGCGATATTTGCTTATTCTGGACCTTTGCAAGATCTGTCCTCTTCTTACAAGCTGAATGTCAGTAGTTTGATCTAATCCTCCAAAAAAATGGGGGGGCGAGTGAAAATGGGAGGACACTGAGTGTCTTACCCATTACAGGTGTCAGTGTGATCTTGGAAGGAAGCAACGTGTTAAAAATGTCTTTAACATGTTACAAACCTCCTCCAGACCTGAACTACTCTGTACTGTATTGGAAAATTTCTGCAATCAGAACTTGCAGAGGAATTGTAATGGCCTCAGGATGTTACTACTTCTCTTCAAATTTCTTGGCTGATTTGAATTGCCTCGCTCCTCAGTTGATCAGAATGATCTACAGGTCTTGAGACTCTTGCGAGGTCGCTCTCAGACACAAGCATTCTTTTGGGGAAGGAAGCACACTCTTGAAATTGGTAATGTTAGCCAGAAAACAAGTTGCAGTTTATGTTTTTAAGAAAAACTGAAGCCTGACCTGACTGTTTGCTTTCTCTAAGGCATTTGCCTGGCCTGGAGTTACAACTTGGAAGGAATTGGATGATTATTACCCAGACTGCCAAGTTTTAGCAGTGATGGTGTGGCTTTAGAAGCCAGGGCATTGAGATGCTGTGTTCTGTAATCAGTGTGGCTCAGATGATTCTTGTTGTTTAACCCAGTTCCTCCACCACATTTGGAAAACTAATCTACTACAGGAGAAAGGAGCTGGCCATTAAGAGATGTAATGGACCTTTAAAGGATTTTGGGAATGAATTAGTGCTTCACTTACCTTGCAGGAGATGGGCCCCAACTGTAATGACAGAAGTGAGCTTACCCTGATGTCTGGGTCCTAGACATGGTTAGGTTGCTGCCATTTAGCACTTCTGACTCAGTTTACTTCACCAGAATAGCAGTGTATCATGAAATTGGCTGTTTGAAAATGACTCCTTAAGAAACATAAAAGAATATAATTGTGAATGCATTGACCGAAGTTCCAATGTAGGTTTTTGGACCTGCAATCTGTTTTGCCCCACTGACTCTGAAGCACTTGTATTTGCAAAGGAAGAGGATGTGTTAACTGACAAGGAATTCTGTCCTGTGTGTTCATTTGTTAGGGTTTTTTTTAATTGTTAACTTTATTTCCTTGTTGCTGTCTGCCATTGGAACAATCACTGCAGGAGTCCTGTTTGAGTTATCAGATCCTCACCATGCTGCCTGCTCATTCCTGAGCTGCTGCTTCGCTGACAACAGTTTTGGCAGAGTCAGAGAATCACTTTTTTTTAAATTAAAAAAAAAAAAAAAGTAGTTCATTGTCTGTTTTTTGACTGTGTTGCAGCGGCGAGTGGAGCAGCCGCTGTATGGGGTAGACGGCAGCGCAGCCAAGGAGCCGCAGGAGGAACATTCTGCTCTGCCAACGCTGATGTCGGTGATGCTGGCGAAGCAGCGGCTAGAGAATGAGCAGCTGGCACAGAGGGGAGGTGGCCTCTGTTTTACTTTTGTCTCGGTGAGCAGCTCCAAAAAGATTTGAATCCTAAGGCATGTGTCTAGTTAAGGGATGGGAAATGTGAAGCTTTTCTGCCCAAGTGCAGCCTCGTTTTTGCTGACCCCAGTCTGTCACCTTCTGGTAAGTTCATCTTCCTTGTGAAAAGTTCTAGGTCCCAGGCTTTGCTCATTTAATAAAATGGTGTGAGTTTTAAGTTAACAGCTGAAAATCTTACGTAGATCAAAGTGATGTCATGTGAGAGGATTATCTGATAGATGCAGAAAAGCAAAAGATTTAAGTATAGTCTTGTTGTGAGAAGTGTTTGGTTTGGCCTTGCTTAATCTCAGCTGCTGTGAATTATATCAGGCTTTCAAAAGCTCTGTCTTCAGCACGTTGGTCCAGGCTTCTTGGAAGAAACTGACACTGGTTTTACTGAACTAAATCTCTAAAGCATCCTTAAACCTGAACACGAAAGTGTGATGCAGGCCAGGCTGCAGCTCCAATTTGGAGATGAATGTATCTGCACGGGCACTGATGGTCATGCTGAGGGACATGTAACAATACACAACTTTCTTTTACAGGCCCAGCAAGGCAGCCCATCTTCTACCGGATCAGGGAACACTGAGCATTCCTGCACCTCCCAAAAACAGATTTCCATCCAGCACAAACAGTCACAGGTATAGCTCACTAGACAACGTAGCTCTTGGATATGAGGTTGAAGCTTGATGCAGCTTGTCTGCTGTGCTAGAGGGTGCCACTGGTAGTGGATGTGATGATTCCAGTGAGAAGAGCCAGTATTCCCAAGTCCATCTGCAACTACTGAGTGAAGTGAATTTCTCTGAGCTTTGTTCCTCATCCTGTAAAGAATGTTTTCAGTTGCTGCTGCTGGAGTTTGTCCAGTCTGCTACCAAGGCTTTTCTGTGTCAGTGCTGTGGGCAGTTTGTCAGCTGTGTGTGATTGTGCTTTGGAGAGGAACACTCCAGCTCCTATCCGTTTCTTCTGTTGTATCCTCAGTGTTCTTCCTCTCTCTGGAAGTGAAGGTGTGAAGGAAACCTGAGTGATAGTTGTGAATGTCTCTGTTCAGGCACTGGGTCTGTTGAAGTGCTGGGTCATGGGTGCATCACATTGCTTACAGTACAAATCGCCACAGTCTGGACTGGCAGCTCTTTGACCTCTGCAGAGTCCACTTGTGGAATAGTTTTTCCTGTCAAGGTGGAACATGGTATATTCCTGAAAGTGCTTCCCAGCAACTTCACTGACCTGGAGTCAAGAAGAGGAGTAGCTCTTCTGACTGTACTGCTGTCTTTTTGATACCTTTTAAATTATTGAGATTCTCTTAGCTGTGTCATCTTCTGTTGCTTACCAGGCTGCCCAGCTTTATCTGCAATGCACCTGGTTTATTTCTTCTCCAAGGCTCCTCTTAATCTTCTTTGGATTTTCATCTCAGATCTCTCTGTGTCTTCGCTTGAGCAATTTTTAAACAATCATTTCCTCACACCAGTCTGTGTCAGAGATGATTTTGTTGATGGGAAGGTCCATTCTCAATTAACCCTGCGGGTGGTACAAGTTCTCTGTTCACCAAGGACAGTAATCCCCCATCTGGGGGTACTCTTATGTGCCAGTGTGGGCTCTGTTGTGTCACTAGGGTCGTATTTGTTGTCTGTATTGTTAAAATGCTGGTCTGGGAAGATCCCTGTTTCCTGACAGTGCATGGAGAGGTCTGTGTGTGAGAATGATGCCACAACTCAAGAGCCTGCCAGAGATTATGTCAATCTTTGCTGTCCCAATACCCATGCTTAAAACAGTGGTCTCACCTGAGGAGACAAGTTGTTTTTATTTTCTTCTGTGCTTAACATGGTCCGTGTTAACCACAAGATCCGTATTCTTAGCAAGACATTATCTGAGCAAGTTTTCTGCCAATGTTCAGCTTTGTGATATTCCCCAGAGGTCTAAGTGGAGCATGTATGTGCAGGAAAGAATCTAGGAAGATGATGAGGCATGATGAAGACATGTACACATTCTTGGATTTTCCCTTCCAAGCCTGTTTGGAGTTGATAGAGTTAAAAAATAGATAAACTTCAGTGATTCCCAACTTGAATCACTTGTGGCAGTGCCAAAAGCAAGTCAGCATGATGTGATTTCCTCAGTGTTTTCAGTTAGTGCTAGGGCCTGAGTGCTCTGAGGTGACTTGAGGTGAAGTCACATGTAAGAGCATGTATCCTGACTTCATCTGACACGGGGCAAGCATGTCTGTGCACTTGCCTAAGTGAAATAACAGTCACTTACAGAAGAAACTTTCTGCTGTTTGGCCACCAGCTGCACCAGGTTCTCCACAGATACCCTGCACGGTGCCTCCCATGGCAAAGCTTTTCCTGCAGGCAGGAAGCATGAACCAATTTGAGGCAGAGGTGACCTGCCCAGGCCTCCTCTTTGTCTCTTGGGATTTAGGCCCATCTTGCTTGATATGCCATGCTGGCAGGAGCTCTGTTTGAGCTTTTCCGTACTGGGCATATGTCGGGAAGCAACAGTGGCCAAGTGTGTCTCTTACTCCATGGTGTTGGCTCCCAGGCAAGTTTGAAATTTGGAGAACAGTTATATAACAACTCCACAGGTAAGTCTCTGCAATCTCTTCTCAGAAATAGAATAGATGCCTGCTAGCCACAATGTGAAATCTGTCTGTGCAGTCCTGGAGAGTTTCCTCTGTGTTGACCTGGCTGTTTTAGATGCTGTGTTCATGTACATACTGAGTGCTTCCCGTTTTCGTCCCCACCTCTTAACTGGAGTGCTGAATCTGAAATATTCAAAGAATATAGTGCATTTTCTGTTCCTGGGTATAACCCTCACTTCACTGCTTCACTGAAGGTATCTGAAGTGTGCTGCACCCCGTAAAACTTTCTAGATAGTTTTCACTCAAGCACTATAAAGCTCCTGTCCCCAGTGCATACTAATACATCAGTTTATCAGAAACAAAAGCTTGCACCCAATACTATTGCTGTCAATCAGTTACAGTATTTTAAAATTAAGACCTGTGTCAGGGCCACTTTAGAACCCCACAGGTGTTGTTTTTATCTGAAAGTGGATGTCTGTGCTCATGAAAGGTCATGAATTTGATATTACAGCTAAGGGCTCGGATTTGGTGTGGGGCTTTTTTTCTTAAGCCTTTTTTCTGTACAAGCTTTCCTGCATAGAGACCATCAAAGAGTGTGCAAAACTCAACTATAAATGTAAAATTTGCAGGACACAGAGGATATTTTAGGCTATTGAGAGTTACCAGTTTGTGCTCTTCAGAGTTCTGTGCTGGATGACTGCACCTCCTGTGCTGAAGGAGCCTACCATGCAACAACAAAATGAATAATGGAGAACATTCTCCCCCTGACTTCCAGGATGCAAGGGATCAGTTCTTCTGAGACCCAGCAGTTCAGATCAGAATGAGTTACACTGGGATATTAGTGCTGACTATTTGAAACATTATCCATTTGTCTTAAACGTGGTTTATGGTGATTTTTCCCTACAGTCTGACCTCACAATGGAAAAAATATCTGCACTAGAAAACAGTAAGAACTCTGACTTGGAGAAGAAGGAGGGAAGGATAGATGACTTATTAAGAGTAAGTACTAAAAGTGGGACAACTCTCCTAAAAGGTGCTATTTAAAGGTATTTAGAATGCTTGTGCCAACCAGGCTGCAGAGCAGGGGCTTGTATACCAGCTATAGAATCAACACTTGCAAGGTAAAACTAAGCCAGTGATCCCTTACCAGCAGGCTCATTGTCTGGCCTGTGGACACTGTGTTTGAGCCTGCTTGAATCTAAGCAGTGTCTGGATATGTACAATGCAGATTTGTTGTAGCTCAATTGTTTGTGTCCTCAGCAGTGCTGGTCTCCCTTTGATCTGTTGCACACTTGTGTATTTTGCTGGTTAACCTAACAGGTTTCTCTGCAGAATTCACAGAATCATGGAATCATTAAGGTTGGAAAAGACCTTGAAGATCACTAAGTCCAACTATCAATGTAGCACCACCACCAAGTTCTCATGAAACCATGTCCTCAAGTGCCACATCTGCACATTTTCTGAACACTTCCAGGGATGGTGACTCCACCACTGCCCTTTTCCCTCCACCCAGTTACTCCCCTCTTCTGAGGAGCTTTTATTTGCCTTTTATTAGGCAGCATGTCCAATAGCCACTTAGTAGCCTGGGAAGTCATGTTCTGAAACGCTCATTTAGGAGAGTCAGAGACATATAGAGATGAGAACATCCTTTGGTCAAACCAAAAGAATAAAGCTCTTAACTTATTAGTGTTCTTCAGTAAAAGATAAATACCTTCAAATCAAGGACCTTGTCTTAATGGAGGAGTTCTAATTGACTTAGCTTTCATCAACTGGAGAGGCAGCTCTTCTGAAGTGTTGAAAAGCATTAGAAAGAACATTAAAGGGAGTAGAGGGAAGGCTTCGTGTGTCTGGTCTCAGCACCTGAAAGAGCTCAGCCATGCTTATGGAGACACGGGATGTGAGCTTGTGGAAAACAATCCATGAAGCAGGAAATAGATGATTTTAAAAAATTACTATTATTTATTTTACCAGATTATTAATTGGAAGGGAAATGGTTAAATTTGACTCTGTGAAATGAAAGTAGTTGCACATACAGTCCTGCTGCATGCTGTGGTGGTATGAAGCAGCAGTTGCCACTGGGAGCAGTCTGTGTAGAGGGGCTGATGGAAAGTGACTCAAACAAGAATTTAACTGAAAGTACAAAGGGAATTCCCCCATCCTTTTCCTCTGTCAGTATTGTGGCTAAAGAGGGAGGATAGTCCAGCAGTTACTAAGCTATTTTGGGACTTTGTAGCTGTGGCAAGGTCTTAAATATTTAACAAAAAAAAAATTAAAATATTTTTGCTTGTCTTTAGTCTCTTTGTACCTTAGTTCTTTACATGTAAACCAGGATGACAGAACTTCCCTGTTCTGGAGGAGTGTTAAGATGTGAGTGGGTTAAAAATTTAAGTGTTTGGATGTTTTGCTAAACAAAACCTGTTCTTTTATCCTGCTGGTTTACTGACTTTAATCTGATCCCCACAGCTAGCTGGAGAATCTTCTTCCTAAGTGATGCTTAGTTTGGCTCTTCTGACTGGTCTAAAGTCACATGCTTTGTTCTCTTTTCACTTTCAGGCCAACTGTGATTTGAGACGGCAGATAGATGAGCAGCAAAAGATGCTGGAGAAGTATAAGGAGCGGTTGAATCGATGTGTAACAATGAGCAAGAAGCTTCTTATAGAAAAGGTGAGCAGGAGGCATCTCTGCAGTCACAGTTCATGTCCTTGAAAACACCTCTGTCTTCTTAAGAGTAAAAACCTGCTCCTGTTGCTTTAGTGATAAAAGATATCTGGAATTCTGTCCTGAATTGTTTCTCTGCAAAAGGAATGTAATCCAAAGACAAGTGGTTCAGAATGTTCAGATTTGGTCACTTTGCACAGTGGCAGAGTGATCTCTTGCTTAAATGAAAGAGCTCTAAATGCAGCAAGCATTGCTTGATTTGGAAACCCATACACCTGAAAAGCAACTCTGTGCAGCTCTGTGAATGCAGAAGCAGTGTCCCATTGTGCAGTGGAATTGCATTTATGCTCTGGGACATGGGCAGGTGATTTAGACCTTTCCTTCTTTCAAATGGCAAAGTTGGAGATCGTTGTTTTGTGTAACATTGACAACAACATGCTGAGGACGGCACCAGGCTGTTGTTCACTAGCATCCACCCTGGTTCAGTATTGAAAGATTTCCAGCTTTCCTGATTGTTAAACAGTGTGGGGGTTTGATTGCTCTTTCACCTGTTGGCCAGTTACACCTATTGTTTCTGGGCACTGGATGGGCAAAACCTGGGTGCTGGCTGGGACATGCCGTCTGAGTTGATTTTGTCACAGAGCTGATTGTTCTTGGCTGAGCAGGGCTCCCCTCTCCAGAGTGGTGACCTAATTGAGATTCTGTCACTTCTGGATATGGTACAAGACTAGGACTGAGCTGGCTGATCACTGTATCTTAGTCTCAATAGTGATCCAAGGTGCCTTTTCTTTCTTCATCTCTTGAATAAGGGCCTGATTAGAGCCAGGCCTGCAGTCTAGCTAAGCTACTGATACACAGGGACAGTTTTAATCCTACTGCCAGACTGATCTCAACTGATCATAGGATGAGTGAGCTGCCCAGGCAGTTATCAGGAGAGAAGAGTAAGGCTGAAATGTCAGGATGGAGGTGAACAAATGCCTTTCAGACCAGTGCAAAGCACCAGCAATAATTTGATCAATGATATTCAGCTGGGTTTCAGATAAGCAGAACGGAAATAATAGAAAGTGGTAAGAATTGGTGGTGATTTAAAATGCAGCACAGCCCTTAGCTAGTAATTTATGGCTTGTATTTTTATGTGGCTTTATTTTGCTTTCAGTCAAAGCAAGAGAAGATGGCATGCCGAGATAAGAGCATGCAGGATCGATTGAGGCTGGGGCACTTCACCACAGTGCGGCACGGCGCGTCCTTCACCGAGCAGTGGACAGATGGCTACGCCTTCCAGAACCTCATCAAGTGAGGACAAACAGGATTGTCTTTAACTTCAGAGCAGAAATGGAAAAAAAACCCAGCAGCTGTGTGTGATGTCTTGCACATCAGAATGTGAGAATGATGTGACTGATGTATGGAAGGATCAGATAGGAACTCCTGACAATGGGGAACTTTTTCACACTGAAGTGAGAAATCCATTTCCACTGAAACTTCCAGAGACTTCAACTGGAATGAAATGGTTTGAGTTGGCCTCTGGGCTAACTGTTGTTACCTGTCGGGAATCCTCAATACACCCACCTGGCTGTGTAGTGCTTGAGGTGGAGGGGTGGACCAAAATCTCACATATATCGTGAGTCAATCAATTTGATTTGCATCTTTCCATATATTAATCAAAGAAAGCTAATTAGCTTGTGGGGTTTTTTTTCTTTTTTCTTGAAAGTGGAAAGTGGAGAAGCTTGAAAGAGAAAATCCATACTATTTAACTTGTTTTGCCTTCTGGTAACAATGATCAAAGGGACTGCAGAAACCTGGAAATGAAGATCAGAGACCCTTTATGCAGGATGTTAATGGAAATATCTAGTCAATTCCCACCTGGCCTAGACCTTTAAGTAGGACTTGGCAAATTAATTGCACTAGAGAGCTATGTGTGATCTTTTAAAATCACATCACTTCTCTCTAGTCTGATAGGGAGGTGCAGCCTCTTGTTAGACATAGATTAAGGACTTTATAAATTCTTCCTTAGTTTGTGCTGTAAGACATGAAAAAACTTCTTCCCTTAAAAGGGCATTAGGTATGCAAATGCTTAGGTCGTTTAGACTTGAAATTTCAAGAATGCTTTTATCACTGTAAAATGTTTCAAAATAGTCTTTTTATCTTGGAGGAGAGATAGTTTCTTAGTGAAATCGGGAATGGTGTTGGTTATATTCCAGAGAATTTAGGATAGCTTAACTGTACTTTGGAAGTGTAAAGGATACTTTCTCAGACAGTGCCAGACTTCAGGAATAGTTTTAACAGGAAAATCTGAGATTTTGAACAGAGGCTTCTAGGAAAAAGTGTGTGGAAAGTTAGCTACTTGCCATGGATCCTTGGTTTCCATGGGGGTAGCAACCCCTTTGGATGTCCTCTGCATGCATTAAACCATTCACTTACTGAAAGATATCTGTGAGCCAAGAAAAGAATCCCATTTTATGTAAAAATACCTTTAAAACTCTGACTCATCATGTTTGGCACACCCCCCTTTTCTGCACAAAAATATTTTGTTACAAATCTTACAAGTACAGCTGATTCAAAATTCACTGCTCCAGTCTGGTAAGAACAGATGCTGAAGACAACCAAGTGCACACCCTTATTTATCTGCATCGTGGTTTTTTCTCTCCTCTGCTTTTCAGGCAACAGGAAAGGATAAATTCCCAGCGGGAAGAAATAGAAAGACAACGAAAAATGTTGGCAAAGCGGAAGCCACCAGCGATGGGCCAGACCCCTCCAGCAAGCAGTGAGCAAAAGCAGCGCAAGAACAAGACCAATGGAGCAGAAAATGAAACGTAGGTTCTGTGGCATTCTTGGTGCATGGCAAAGCCACATGCTTTGATTAGAGCACAAAATATCTCCTGGGAAATGGAATCTTGCCCTTGCCTCCAGGCTTCACTCCATGCACAAATGAATGTTGTGGAATTAGCCTGGCATTCAGCAACATCTGGCTCCAGTTCTAGTTTTCATTAAAGTAAACCAAGGATCATTGCTGAGTCCAGACTTTGTATGAGCTTAACTTTATTTTCTTCAGTCCAGTAATTTTTTCGGTATTCCTGTTGTGTGAGGTTTGAAAAGTGGGCTCTGACTTTAGTGTTGCAAGTTTAGAATTTTTGTCAGTATCAGGGTATACATGGTGCTTTCTTTTAAGGAAAAAAAATTGAACCTGTTTAGAAGCCTTAATTTCTCTGTATTTACTCTGGAGAATTCTGAGTTTAAGAGTTTTGAAACAATTCATTTGGGATGCTGAAGGAATAAGATGCTCTCTATAGAGATAATACATTGAGAATTGACCTGTTCTCCAAAACAGTTCTTCACACATATGTGACTCAGGGGAATGGTGGAAGTGCTACTCTTCTCATGGATTTTTTTATTTCTTTTCCCCCTGCCTCTTTTGAAGTTACTGATGCTCTAAGAGGCTTGATATTCGTCTAGAGTAAAGCTGGGTCTTGAAAGAAATTTAGAACATTATATTTTCAGTTTTTGTGAGTTGGAAATACATTTAGTCAGAGACTCAGCCCTACCTTCTCCTAGTTCCCTTTATCGACTTCATTTTATTGCTGTAGGCTAATACCATAACTCTCATTGACACTTTCATTTCTCATTATTAAATATCTTGGGCTTGACTTGACCTCAAAGTTCCAGAAGCCCTTGGAATTCTTGGTCTTGATGTTTAAAAGGACATGTGAAGCAAAAGTTCCCACTGCCTTCATTGTCTCAGCAGAGATGGCACAAGGCTGGGTGAATTCTGATATTCGAGGTGCCCTCAGCTCCAGGGCTGTACCTGCAAATAACTGAGTTGGTTGGAGACATTTCCCCCTTATTCTGGCCAAGAGAGCCTGAAAGAACTAAATAAAACTTCAAACTCATCCTTTTTATTGCCAGGTTTGAGATGGGAGAAGTAAATGGAATGTCTGTACGTGGATATTTTGAAATGTTGCTACTCATTGTGGTAACCATATACTTCCAAAGGGCAGGATGAGCTTTCCCCATTTTTGTGGGATTCTTTTTCTGCAGCAGACTGGTGCAGCTGTAGTGTGGCTGGAGACATGTGCCATGTCTGGAGACATGGCAGCACAGGTCTTGATGTGCCCTGGGAATCCCAGTCATGTCTTTGATGCTTCTGCTTGTGCTGTGAGCCTGCCTTGGCATAATCCAGCTTTACCATGTTCTCCTAGAAAGCCTCTTGGGCTCCCAGGTCTTTTTCTCTGTTTCTTGCTGGATTATCATTTTTCACTGATATATTTTAGGGTGATATCTTCATGGTTTAGAAAAGCTTCTTGTCATGTGCTTGATAAAAACTTTGCCATGGTATGGATATAGTTCATGTGAAGCTTAGCTTATGTGAAAACACTGGGGTTTTTGCAAGTCAGCTGTAGCAACTGGACCGACTGACTACTTGTTTAAGCATTAGTTATCCAGTAAGTGCATTTGTTGGACCATTGTGTATCCAGAGCAAAATTTTCTGACTTCTGGAGGGAGGCTTTTCATTGTGGAACTCTTACAGAGGCTGACTTTTAGGCAATTTAAATGTTTCTAAAAGTTGAATGAGAAGCAGACAGACAAATTCCTTTTTGATTTTTGGTTCCTCTTTGGTTCATGGTTGTTGCTGTGTCTTAAAAAGGAGAGGAAGGCCCCGTGATACAAATTTAAGCACAAACTCTCCCAAAATGAGTTTCTAGCCTTTGAAGGAGAAAAGAATTTTCATTCAGGAAAATTAATCTCCTGGGGCTGGTTGAGATTCATTAGGGCAGTTTGAGCAGCCTTCAGCTGCTCTAGAGGTAGGTAGGGTGTTTCCAGCGTGTTTCTGTGAAATAGGGTGGTGTTCATCTCAGAGCCCCCCCTGGTTTTTGTGATGGATGCTGTGACAAGCAGCTATTTTGGGCAGTGTTAGCCTGGTGGTGCTCATTACATCTCTGCCCTAATGAGTAGACTGATGGTGTTTGTTATTTGTGCATGACCAGACGTGCAAACCTTCTTGCTGCTTTATTCAATTGTCTCTTTATCCCTTACGCAGCAACAGCAACCAAAGAATCACAGAATGATAAAGACCTAAACTCTTGGGATAGTTTTTTAGATTATCTGAATCCAATTAAAATTCAGGCTCTATGTGTGAATTAGAATCATAGAATCACAGAATATCCTGAGTTGGAGGGGACTCCCAGGGATCATCAGCTCGGGGCCCTCAGCAGTTTTATATGAAACGGGACAACATGTGACCATTTTTGGTACTGGCTTTGTTTTATATGTATCTTTAATTTGTAATAATCAGTTCCTTCTGCTCAAGATTTTTTCATAGGGAGCTTGGCTTATGAGTTTTCCATTAAATTTATCACGTAACAACTGCTTTACGCTTTGTTTCAAATACATAGGCTCCCTGCATTATCAACAGAGGGAAGTTGGGGCATTTCAGGATTAGCCCTTGATGAGCTGAATGCTCTCTCCTTTCAATTTACTGAGTAAGGTCTCCCTGCACAGATGTAGGACTCGGTCTCCCCTTGAAAGAAGTTGAGGTGTTGATGTTCGGGAGGCCTCCTGCACTAACCTTGTGTGAAGTACTGTGTAGAGCATAACTGCTGTTGCAGAAATCCTCCTGGGCTATGCTTTGAACTCAATTTAAGGTTAAAGAAAGATATTTGTATGCTGTCATGTGCAGATCTTGTTTACAGAATGCAGTTGAACAGATGCAATTGATAAGGGCTTCATAGCTTTATGTTCATATGTGATGCTTTTACCAAACTCCTTGGTGGTAGTAATGAGACAATATAGTGATTCATTTTTCTAATCCTAAAGATCTCAGCATGTCATTGCATTTCACAAGTGATGGGCTCTGTCACTGTTTTAGAGTAAGGCTGTGCTTTGTCCTACGTGACACACTTGGCGTGGAAAAGGTATTGAAAATGTTAAGAAATTTCTTTTGACCAACCACCTAGAGCAGAAACTTCGCACATCATTTACTATCAATACAATAGGGATTATTTCCCCTTATCCCATTGCTTCTTCTAACTACATGTGAGGTCAAAAATACAATAAAGTAAATTTCCCAAGGTTTCCCTGGAAGCCATTTGGCAGAACCTGAAACATGAAAAAGTTCTGAATCCCAGGTCATTGCTGTGTGGCCAGGTGTGTTTCTAGTGTCAGAGTGAATAGCTGGGTTGAATTATCCAGCTTTTATTACAATGAAAAATTTGAAAATTAGTTAGTAAAACAAACTTTACATGGAAAAATAAGATGTGGAATATTTGGGCTTCACTTTTTGATACTTAGATTATGGTTTAGCTGTCTTCACTAAAAGTCAATGAGTAGCCTAGATAGGTATTACTAGGGATTTCAAATCTAAGTTAATGCATATTGTTGAGGTTTAAGGTTTTGTTCTCCTTTAGATTGATTATTAAAAAATATATTGCAGAGTTCATCTAAAAACTTTTGTGCTGGCTGCTGATTTACTCTGTGGAGTTGTTACTTCCACTGGCAGTGTGCATTCTGCAGATTGTTCACTTTATCATGCCTTGAAACCTAATGTGTTGAGTCTTTCTTTTTTATGCAGGTTAACATTAGCAGAATACCATGAACAGGAGGAAATCTTCAAACTCCGACTAGGTCATCTTAAAAAGGTAAGAACTGGTTGCAGCAAAGGCTTTTTGTGCAGTATTCTGTGAAGAAGAGCATTTCTCTGTAAAGGTCACTACTCGTCTGACAGTCAAGAGGATTTTGCACTTGAAAGAGATAGCCAGGATTTTGTAATAATTTTTTCAGGGCGATGGTATTCACAGAAGATGTTCTTTACTTCAGTCTTTTGATACATCTTCTGTCACTGTGACCTGCCTGGTGCTGGACTCTAAATGTGTATAACAAGGGGAAAATAGGGAATGGACCAAGGGAATAAAATTATAAGAACACAGCAAAAAAATGCAACAGTCATTGTTTCTTCCAGTTCTCTGCAATATTGAGTAACTGACATTATTAGTCCAATAAAATCTCTTGGCCTGTTGCAAACCAGTCCTCTTCAGGCAACTGCAATGCACGTTTGTTCTCAAATACCTTGGCCTCAGTAGGAACTGTACCTGCAAGTGAGGTTATATTTAGATAAGCTGTTGGTTACTTTGAAAGTGATTGCAGTGACCTATAAATAAGTTTTCTGGGGCACTTCAACAGATGAAATACTGGGGGGAAAAAAAAAAGATGTCTTCTGCCATTTCCTAGTTAGGTGTGATCTCTGCTAAGACCAAGGAGTTTTCTTTTGGAAATGAACAAAAGAAGAAGCAAATGTCTTGCTGGGGTGCCCCTTCTTTTCTCAGGTGCTCCTCGAGCTCTACATTTAGGTTTTTCCTGTAACCTTGACACACAAGCTGAATGCGAGGCCTCATTAATGTGTCCGTACTCCTCGTTACTTTCTGTGGAAGGGAAAGTTACTGCACACCCCGAATCTGCTGGCAGTCTGCCCATTATGCTTTACTTACCTGTGAACAAAGAGAAGTGATACGGGCAGGAGAATGCTGCAGGCATGCTGGATCTACAGCTCCCACATTGCTCCAGGGGATTAAATGCAGATCCATCTATGCTGACATGTAACACTGCCACCCTGGAATGGAGGAATCCATTTGGAAATGGACCTTAATGGAAAATGAAGTAATGTGTTGAGATCATGGCATTGTCTGAAGCTGTGCTTATCCTTCTCCACTTTTGGAAACTGGCTCATTCTTTATGTCTAAAAATAGAACCAGTTGGAAAGGGAAGGAGCAGAGTCACAAGACAGATGGGTAACGATATCCCCTGAGTCACATACACAAACCGTACTGCTCAGGCAGCACGTCTGAATTGAGGTCTGCAGCCGTGACCAGAGTGATGTGAGTTCTCGTGTGGTTTCTGAGGGCAGTAGGACTTCCAGCTAGACAAACACTACGTCAGAATTCCACATGGCATTGAGGAACACTCTGACCTGTTTGAGCAGTTACCACTAGTAGACCATAATGTCATTCTCTCACTTCCCCTCCTGTCCAGGTGCTGCCCCATCCCACGTGGCATCATGAGATCCCTGCTCTTATTGCTGAGGGCTGTCTTCTTTCTTTTGTTCCACCAGAACTGAAATTCCTTCAAAAACATCTGCACAGCACTTTCTCAGGGAAAGGAGCAAGGCCACAGCAACAAGGGTTCTTAATCACAGAAAATATTAGAAACAAGGAGGTGTAAAGATATGTGTCTTCCTGTCTGTATGGGTGTGAACAGAACTTCCCAGTCAGTTTTCATTCCTGTTATTTGCCACCTGACTGCGTATTGATGCTGACCATCTCTCTGATCTCCCAGACAAGTTTTATGCCTGTAACCTCTTCAGAAGTGGAATTGCATTTGTGTTTCCATAAATCAGGTGGAAACACTACCTGCAGTACCTTACAGAGTGTTGTGTTGGTTTTTCCTTGTGCAGGAAGAAGCAGAGATCCAGGCAGAGCTGGAACGGCTGGAGAGGGTTAGAAATCTGCACATCAGGGAATTGAAAAGGATACACAATGAAGATAATTCACAGTAAGCACATGGGATTCAGGGATAAGAACTTTTAAGTAATTTTTTTTTGTTCTCTTCATAACGAGAAACAATCTTTTCATAATGGGAAACAATCATTTTTAAATTGATATTATAGCTCAGTAGTCACTTGATTGTGGGGTGGTACAGTTGTAGCTTGAAGTTCATGTAAGACAAAGGCTTCCAAATGCCATCAAGGTACCATTAAATAGTCTTTCACTGGTGCAGAGTGATCAAATAGCATCAAATTTGTCAGCATCAAATTAACACAAGTATAATATTTCTCTGTCTGAAAGTGAAAATGTTGTTCAGTAGCTGTAATTTATTGTGAAGAGGGTATCATTATTTCTGTCTTCTTAAACTGTGTCTTTCTCACCAGATTTAAAGATCATCCAACGCTAAATGATAGATATTTGTTGCTACATCTTCTGGGTAGAGGTGGCTTCAGTGAAGTATATAAGGTAACTTGGAAGTGGCAATCTGGTGTAATCTGGATCTGCAGGAAGCAGAATTTTTACATTTTCTCAGTGCTGTGTAGGTTATGGAGGGAGGAAGGAAGAATAAAGCTCATGGTGCATCTGGCTTGCATTAGACATCAGAGTTGAGGTTTTCAGGTGCTGGGCCTTGTCCTCGGGGTCAAATTTCCTTCAAATATGTGTCAAAAAATGTTGCACCAAGTCTTCAGGTTTTTTTAGGACAGAGAAGCAAACCCCTTGTTTCTTCAAATGCAAATACCTGCAGTGGCCTAAGCCTTACTGAAATGGCACAGCAAGTCTGAACATCTCTAAATAAGGGAAAATAGCTGCAATAATAAGAGCAAAGCCTGTAGTTCCCAGGGATATAAGGCTTTGTTTCTTGTGCCATCATTTTACCCTCTGAAATAGCAGACTGGGGGGCAGTGTGTGTGTGTGTGTATATGTGTGCATTTTTGGAACTTCCTTAGAGCTGAGGACTCCTGGTGTGTCAGCACTTTTTACAGCCAAGACTTGGGATACTTTGGTGCTTGCTATTCGACTATTACACTTAGAGACATTCCAGTTCTCAGTATTCCCCATCTGTACTCAGATGTTTGGAATTCATGTTGAATTTGGCTAGAATGGAAATAATTGTGCCAATGCAAATATTGGGAGCTTCATGGTGCTTTATTATTCTCATGCAACACAACAATAGGTACCTAAACTAAGGGGACTAGACTGCTCAGATGGGAAAAAAAAGAGTGTGAGCTGTGTGTAAGTACTTTGAGCTGCTTTGCTGAAAAAGCAGAAAGTTTTGGCTCCACAGATGAAAGCAAGAGGGTATGAATGTTTCCTACCTGCCTGCTCTTAAGAGTTGTAACTGTTATTAAAACAAAGAAATGCTTAGCCCTTCTTCTCCAGGGTCTTGGCCAATCTATTAAGCATTAGGAATTAAGTAGACAACTTTTGAGATGAACACACATTATGCCTCTTTGCTTACCCCACAGCATTTTGTCCTGTCCTGGAAATTATGAGCTGTTGCTGCTCTCAGGCAAGGTAGAAGATTTCTGCATTGCTCCTTGAGTGCAGTTTCAGAGGTCCATTCTTTAAGGACTGTTTAAATAATAAAAAAGTGGAGGGAAGGATGAAGCACAAGATCACACAGCTCTACTGTTGAATTATCCAGCTTTTATATGTGCTGAAACATGATGCTCCAAGTTGGAGAACTGAGCTACCAGTGAAACAAAGCATTGAAAAATCTTCTGTATTTTGGTCATTGTTTTTTATTAACTCAAGTGTAGAAAATGAATTTTGGACTTGGGACAGTAATGGCAGGTCTTTCCCAGTATAAAAACTGTCTATATTTTGGTAATTTGGTCTTCCTGGTCCCTTTGTAGCTCTGATAGTAAAGTGTCGAAATCAATGCAGCGTGAGTTACGTTCTGTGGGGAAGGTCAGATCAAAGCACAGAATATTCAATTGTTTTCAGAGTTGCTTGAATTCATTAGTGAAACTTACTACATCAAAATGTGGGTTTGTTTTGCCCTCACTGTGTTGTAATGCTGATTTCCTGGGTGGGGATATTGGTTTGTTACAGCTTGTCTGCTTTTGCAGTGTTAACTTGAGCCTGTGATTCCTAGTGATTTTCAGCTCTTCTCTCTGCAGGCATTTGATTTAACAGAACAAAGATACGTAGCTGTGAAAATACACCAGTTAAATAAAAACTGGAGAGATGAGAAGAAAGAAAACTATCACAAGTAAGTGAGTTTATAAGGCAGCCAGCCATGTTTCCCAATTCCTCCTGCATTTGGTTATCCAGTGCCTGTGAACAGGCTGCCAGTTTTTTCCTGTGTTTGTCACAATTCAAAAGCCACTTTCTATCCCAGTAGCTCCTTGCAAAAGTTCTGCTTGGACTGGAAATGTTTTAAATGTGTGCAAGCACACAGTTTTGTATAAGCCCTGTGGCTCTGCATTTTAAAGCACCAGTGCTCTGTGAGGAAAGTGCTGAAGTGGCTTCTCTCATGGGAAATGAGAGCCACACCCATTTTTCAGGTACACACCTGCATTGTGCTCCCTGGAAACCTCCCCCTTCCCTTTGTTTCCTGGAATAAGTGATCCTAATTGTGGCTGTACTTGAAGGGAGCCTGCAAGAATGATGAAAAGAGACTATTTACAAGGGCCTGGAGTGACAGGACAGGGGGGAATGGCTTCAACCTGACAGAGAGCAGGGTTAAATTAAATATCAGGAAGAAATTCTTTATTGGAAGCCTTTTGCTGTTAGTGATTCTTGCTCCCTAATGCCATGGGTTAGCTAACCCTGCAGAGTGACAGCCAAGCTTTCTCCATAGGACTTCCAAGATAAAGCTGTGTTGTTAATTCCCCAGCAAGTCACTGGGAGAAACTAAGCTGAATTTGAAGCCTGGGAAATAGAATCACCACCAGGTTGGAAGAGACCTTCAGGATCATCGAGTTCAACCTCCGTCCCAGCACCTCAACTAAACAAAACCATAGCACTGAGTGCCACGTCCAATCTCTTTTTAAACACGTCCAGGGATGGTGATTCCACCACCTCCCCAGGCAGACCATTCCAGTATTTTATCACTCTTTCTGTAAAAAATTTTTCTCCTAATATCTAACCTATATTTTCCTTGGTGCAACTTAAGACTGTGTCCTCTTGTTCTGTCAGTTGTTGCCCAGAANATAGGCTGTTAAACATCATGGAATTCTTCTAGAACTTGCTGATTTTTGTATTCAGCTATCTCAGATCTCTTAAGGATTTATGAGGTTATTCTGTTTTGGCAAGCAGTACCATTAATCAGGATGAGTTATTTTGTAGCATTGCCAGGGTTGGAGCTGCACTGGGGTTCTGCAGTTCCCAAGAGTTGTTCTGCACAGTTCCCAAGAGCTGTTCTGTGCAGTTCCTCGTTCACTTGCTTTTTGTGAAGCTGTCTGAGGAACACGCATGGGTTTGATTGAAGCTGGATGCTGTGTGGTGTGTATCTGGAGAAATTAGAATTAAGTCACTTGTATGACTAATGCTCAGAATTGTCTGTTTTCAGACATGCGTGTAGAGAGTACAGAATTCACAAAGAACTGGATCACCCTCGGATAGTTAAACTCTACGACTACTTCTCACTGGATACAGACTCGTAAGTTGTGTTGCTATGTCCTTTGCCTTGGTTTGACCTATTCACTAAAGGCAAAGTATTTAAAACATTCCAGGAGAGTCTAGAAGGTGTCCACACCCATATTAGACTTTATTGCAGAGATAACTGAGGCGTATTTCCAGCATGCACTGGTTTTCTAGAGACTCCAGCTCACAAACCAGTGTGGTGTATTCTGTCAGATGTGGTGCTTTACTGGTAAATCCTGCTCTTGGCCTTGGGCAAATGCTGCAGGTGATACAGCTTTCAGCCTCTGAGTCTTTAACTGGGGGATCTCTGACCTTTATACTGTTGACCATTGAGGCCTGTGCTTCTGATAGCTTACTTTTAGAAAGGGATTAAAAGGCTGAAAGACTCTTTAATTTAATATATTGGCCAAATAGGTGAGTTACAGACAAGCAGTAACAAAGTGTTCTAGTTTCTATCAAGTGCCTTAATTGCAACAACTCTTGTTTTTCTTTCAGGTTTTGTACAGTGTTGGAATACTGTGAGGGGAATGATCTGGACTTCTACTTGAAACAGCACAAACTAATGTCGGAGAAAGAGGCACGATCCATTATCATGCAGATTGTGAATGCTTTAAAATACTTAAATGAAATCAAACCTCCCATCATACACTATGACCTTAAACCAGGTATGCTGTGCTGACATGCCTAAGGATGCTAAGGAAATGTAATGGGTTACAGGTTATACAAGGAAGTTTCCTTTGGTCAGACAAAGAGAAGACAGGGCTGTCTGGGAAAGCTAACTTGCAACGAGAAAAAAATATAAAATGCATATAGAACATTTGGAAAATGTGGAAAGGGTGTTGTCTCCTTGAATTGCAACATAAAACAAGGAGGTGTAACATGTAAAACAATGAGGTTAAGAATGAGCCCTTGAAACCACCAAGTGGTGTTTGTTTTCGTAATGTCCTGCTTGTATTCTGCTGTTGAGAGCTTCTGTTATTGCTTCAGAAAGGTTCCCACAATTACTGGTGTGCTTCATGTTCCCATTCTTCTGGCTTATTCTTTCTGTAATCATCTGGCTGAAAATTTGATGGTAGAAGCTAACTTTGAAATGTTTGGTTTTTCATATTATGTGTCAGCTCCCAAAGCTGGGGACAGCTGAGGTTTGCTTTTGAGTTAATTCAGTTACATCTGCCATGGAGAAGATTCTCCCCAAATGGTGTTGTGTATTTTCCTTCTACCACTGGGGCAGAGCCACAAGGGGGAAAATGGAAATGCTCTGTTTTGGGATGATGCATATTGGCTACATAGCTTTTTTTCTAGTCCAGTAAAATCCTCCATCTCTTTGGGCAGTTATCCCTGGCTTGTCTCCCTGTAGTGGTAGCACCTCATTGGCATTGTGTAACTGTTTTGTGATGTGGTTTGTTGCATCAGCATGAGGAATGTGTACAGGAGATGGTGCTGTTGCACTGATGGTAGTGACCCTGTTTCCTCCCTGGCTGTTCCCAAGTTGTTGAGCTCTGCTTGCTGCTGCCTAGAGCTGCGATTCATCCACTGCCATCACACACAGTTCTGCTACATTACTGTGGGCTTGGAGAAAAACAGTGATGATCTGACTTCTTGATGGGTTTATGAAAGACTCTTGCCTAAACCCTAATTGTCCTTTTTAGAGATTAGAAAGTCACTGGGGAGCACTGCCAGGAAGGAGAGACTTTCTGCCCTGTTAAGAGTACAGGGCAAGTCAGAACTTCTGAGCAGAATGATTCATAATGGTGTTGTATGTGTACTTCTTTCCTTAATCCTCCTTTTTGACCTGCCCTTCCAGCAGGACCTTTGGGAGGGGTCAAAACAGCCTGGGCTTGAAGCTCATTTGGCTAACAGGGCGCAGGATCCGGAGGCTCCAAGCAATATGAGGTCATTAGGTCATTCAAGATGGGCAGATCAGCTCTAGCACTTGGTGGTCTCCAAGTTGTCTATGAAGTTCAGGGTTTTGAGAGCTAAAACATTTGGTGCAGCTCTCTGTGGGTCTCTTGTTCTTGTGCAGTGCAGGACTCAATGCAATTTTATTCTTGCTAACTGTGTATCCTAAAGGTTGTTTCCTTCCTCTGTCTAGGTAACATTCTTCTAGTCAATGGTACTGCATGTGGAGAAATAAAAATCACAGATTTTGGACTTTCCAAAATCATGGACGATGACAGCTACAACTCAGTTGATGGCATGGAGCTGACATCACAGGGGGCTGGTACTTACTGGTAAGCGATGCCTGGAGCACTTGCAAGTTAAGATCAAGAACGGTTTATAAGCAGCTTTGGATGTGTGTCAGCTCTATGTGTGCTGACATTGGCTGTGACAGCTTGACATACTGGATGTTTGAGACACTGGAAACTGCTCTTGTTGTCACACAGCTCCTTCTGAAGCTGTTCAGTTGGTCAGTATTTGAAAACCAGCTCATATTCAAAGGGCTGGTGAAAAGCTGCATATGCTGCTGAGATAGCAAGCTCTGGAGCGGGCTTTGGCTGCTCTTTCACAGCCCAAAGTGGCTCTGTCTTGCATCTTAAGCAACAACAAGGGGAATACTGTACCTATTTGGAAATTCAGGTGCATCAGGGAGATGAAAAGAGTATTCCTCTGAAATGAGGAGGTGAAAGATCCATAGTTAACTCTCAAAAAAGATGCAAATCTCACAGTGTTATCTATAGCCAGAGCTTCTCTTGATTGTCATGTTCTCAGCAATTCTTTATCTTCTGTGCCAAATGTCACTGTATCACCCTTGGCTGAGATCAAACCCTTGGTGAGTGCCACTGAGTGTGACTCTTAGATGTCACTCAAGCTGTAGACTGTCACCATGGGCAGCAGAACATTTGTTGGGGCATTCTGTGTTGTACAGCTTTGTTCTGTTCCTAAAAATGAAACTAGCTGTACCCTGAGTGAAGCTGAGTGTCTTTAACTGGGACATGGCATCTGGGTTTGTATTTCTAAAAATATGTATTTTGGCTGTATGCTTTCATTGTGGAATTGTTGGCCAAGCCCTTTCAACAGCAAATACCAGTTCTGCAGACAAGAGAATGAGCTTATTTTACGTGCTCTGGTGAAAAGAAACTTGACTGTGCTGACTAGCTCAGAACACGAGTGTCTGGAGAGTCCTTGGGATCGCTGTTCCCAGAAGGAGTAGGCATTGCTGATCTTGGCCCAGAGATGCACAGGAATGAAATTGGACCCTTGAGTCCCAATCCAGTGTCTGATCATAGAATCTTGTGTTCTAAAGGAAATCATGGAAAATACTTGAAGCTGCTGCTCATAACTTCTTATCACTTCCTTCTAATCAGGTATTTGCCACCAGAATGTTTTGTGGTTGGGAAAGAACCTCCAAAGATTTCAAATAAAGTTGATGTCTGGTCAGTGGGAGTCATCTTCTATCAGTGTCTCTATGGCAGAAAGGTAAGAAGGCGTTTAATTCCTTTTCTTAGTGGTGTTTCCCAAACCATTTGGGAGGCAGCCCAGTCTTCTGCTTCCTTCTCCACAGACTTAGAATGTGCTCCCTTGTCTCCTTGCCATCAGTTCCAGGGCAGAGTCCATGCTAATGGAAGTGAGGAGCATAGACTAGGTTGTATTGTACTCTGGCATTTCCTTCAGAAATAATTCTGCAGAACATCTCTGTCCACTGGACATGTTCCCACTGATGCTGGTTTGGGCATGACAGGTGTGTCATTCGTGGTCTGAGGTTTTTGGTCTGGTCTTTTCTGTGACACTTTCAATGCCCTGAGTCTTTGTTGGTCTTGATGGCTGCAGGTGTTGGGGGTGGAGGGGGGGGAGGGGAGGGAAGTAGGTACAAAGACCCACTTCAGAAGTTTTTAGGATGGCTTTTGGAAGGGAAGAGTGTGGATCAGGATTTGTCATGAGAAAAGGTAGTTTGCTTTATGACAACATCATGACAACCAGAGAGATAGGATGAAGAAGGGAAAGGATTCCATGGGCTCTTGATTTCAGGAGTTCCTGGTAATCAAATGTTGTGGATGACAGAGGTGACACATGTGCTGCTCAGTGCTGTCAGTCAGACATGTGGAACTAGCCCAGCAGAGAAGAGTGGGCCAATCTCTGCCAGCTCAGATGGATGACAAATGCTGTAACAGACCCACAGGGTCTGGAAGCAGGTGGAGATCCTACTGGCCAAGCCAGACACATTCCAGCTGAGCATGGGAGCAGTGTGTCCTGGTCCTCTGCTATCCACAGCACCTTCCTAGCAGTTGTGGGCTGCTTGCCTGGAAAAATGCTGACGTGAGGTAATGATAAACAATAGAGCTATGGGTTTTTTATGCCTATCACCAACCTTTAACGACTTTTTTCTTTCTTTTGGTAGCCCTTTGGTCACAACCAGTCACAACAGGATATTTTGCAGGAGAACACAATCCTGAAAGCTACTGAGGTGCAGTTCCCTCCAAAGCCAGTAGTCACACCAGAAGCAAAGGTAAATCTCCTTGAGGGTCAGTCAGCACAGGCAGTTCCAGCCTCCTGATTTCCATAAAACTAGCAGGAGTCCTGTGTTTAATGCTTACCTGTCACAAAATGATCAGTGAGTTTGCATGTTCCATCCTTGGAGGTGTTCAAGGGCAGGATGGAGCTCTGAGCAGCCTGCTCTAGTGAAAGGTATCCAAGCTTATGGCAGGGAGGTTGGAATGACATGAGCTTTAAGGTCCTTCCAGCCCAAACCATTCTGTGATTCCATTATTACTGCAGCTGTTAGGCCGAGCATTGGACACTGAGTGCCTCTGCCCATGCTTCTCCTGATAAAAGATGAGCTTTAGTGCAAGAGCTGGGCTGTGTCTAGGGAAGGAATTTCAGTACTGGGGTTGTCACATTGGCCCCTCTCCCAAATGGTCAAAAGCTTCCTGTTTCTGTCATAAAAAATTAATTCTTCCTTTGGCTTTGGGGTGCTGCAGGCGTTCATCAGGCGATGTCTGGCCTATCGAAAGGAGGACCGGATAGATGTCCAGCAGCTGGCCTGTGACCCCTACTTGCTGCCTCACATCCGGAAATCTGTATCCACAAGCAGCCCAGCTGGAGCTGCAATTGCATCAACCTCTGGATCATCCAATAACAGCTCTTCAAACTGAGACAGAGTAATAGGCCAAAAACTACTTGAGAAACCGGCAAAAAGACTTTCAGAAACACCTTTGGAACAGAGGAATCCACAAGGGTCTCAAGAAACCTGTACCAGGTGCTTTTTTCTCTTGCTTTTTTCCATCCATAGAGCATGACAACATCAACTCTCATCAAGAAAATCTTTGGCATATAGGCCAAGCCATGTGGATAGGAGATGGCTTGAGGTTTATCCAGTCAGTGACCACAAAAGGGTGGCTGCTCTGAGCAAGGAGGGGAAACTCAAGAAAAAACACAAAAAGACATGGTTCCATGTACTGTGAACTTCTGAACATGCAGCCTTGGGGAATCCAGGATGTCGTGTGTGCTTCATATGAAGAATGTGGACTTTGGAAAAAAGACTGGGCTAGTCCAGTGTTGATATTTAAACATTGTTCTTTTTCTTTTAATAAAGTTTAGGTAACATCTCCTGAAAAGCTCGAAGCACCAAGGTTCAGCTGGGGATGGTATATGACTCTTTGCCCTTTGGAGGGGAAAAAAGTTGATCCTGCCTGTTCATGGCACTAGAAGTTAGTGTTTTACCCCTAATTAATTTCAGTTTTTTAAAAAATAACAATTTTTTGGAAGAAAACAGTTTTCTGTTGTCAGTGAAACCCATATTAGCAGGTTTGTGGCAGTGTCCATTCTGCAGCTCATGCAGCTTTCTGCTCCTTTGGGGTGGTCATTGCTCAGGCTGCTACTTCATCGCTCTCAAAATGGTTGCACCTTTTTAATGTGTTGAAGTGCTGTTGTTTTTGCAGACCCAGCACAACGCGCTCATGCTGAGCTCTCCACACTCGTGTGCCTGATCTTGACTGGCAGGCAGAGAGCAGGCAGGGATTGGAGCACGGCTCAGGTGTCACAGGTGTGAGATCCGTGCACACACAGCTCTCTTCTGATCCAGTTCATGTTAGAGCATTCTGAAGCTGAAGCCTTGTCCGCTCCTCTCTGTTGGGCGCCTTGGCAGCAAAACTTCCTCTTTCCCTTAACACTTTTCAGACTTGCTGACTCATGAAACTTGCTGCCATCGCTGTATTGGATTTCAGATGGGAGGGAACGATGTAATGTTCTTGAAAGGAGCAAAAACCCTAATTATTGTCTCCCTCCTGTAATCTGCCTGGAGGGGTCTTGTACCTTCCACTGGATCTGCCTGCTGTGAAATGGGAGCCTCCCACTCTGCTCCCTTTTCCCTCCCACACTGAAGGAAAACTGAAAACAGAAAAAGCACAGCACTTGAACATCTGGCAGCCAGGTTGGAGTGCTCCTAACATGTGGCAGGAGTTCTTAGCCAGAAATATTTAAAGATGCAGTGTTGAGGAGCAGGGTTTGTCCCAGGAGGGAAACGAATGCTGCACTACTGCAATTCAGGATGGTGGTTAAAAACCAAACCATGCTGTGCACACTTCCCAACCCCTGGACCACTGTGGGCTGGGGGATTCTTTATGGGACAACTCCAGGAGTGTACCCACAGCTGTGGTGGCCTGTGGGCTGTTTGGATTGCTCTGTTACCCCAGTGACATCTCCTGGCAAGTGCTGCTCTCCATCGTGCACCCAGGACTGCCACTTGTCTGCCTTACTGTAAGCCATCATTTGCAAATACTTTGCTTAAACCTGATCAGGAACTTGTTAACTGAGAAATGGACCAGTCTGTTGGAATTAAGCAACAGGCCAGGGAAGTGGAGAACTCTGCTGCTTTGATTTTTCTTACTATTTTTGTAGTGACTCTTGGGCTTTTAACTGGATTTACTCCCTTGCAGCTGCATTAAGGTGGTGTCTAAACCGTAGTGTTTTAGACAAAGAATAGAAATACTGCATCTGTAAATCCTCAGCCATCCTCTCTTAGCCCTTTCCACTCCTGCTGCTTTAAGCCAGAAGTTAATGGTCCAGCAAGCAGCTTCAACATGTTTATTCAGCCTCTGTCAGGAGAAATCAGGGTTGGTGCTTCATCTCATTTGCCGAAACTGGTGATTTGGTATCTGTCCACATTGGGGAGAATTCTAAAAGGGTTTTTTCTATCCTGGTCCCATTGTTTCTTGGCCATCCAGTGTGTGCATCTCTGTGGGTGTGATTGGTTTTGTGTCAGAAGCATTTATTCCTGCCGTGTGACACCCATCCAGGGCCAGGGGACAGCGATGGCTTTTCCAGGCTGATAGCAGGGAAAGAACCCTGGTAGAATTCTGGCTGCAACACTTCCCTTGTTAAGATGGGTTTCACTTCCAATAACAGACCCTATTGCCACACTGTTCATTTACTTAAAGTGTATGAAGAATTTGTAACTTAAACCAGACCAGACTGTTTCGGCTCTACCCAACAGATGAGACATGGATATTAAAATAAGTTTTAAGAAACTGATTCGCTTGGTTTTTACTGTTTTTCTGCTTTTGGCATTGGCACAAGCTCTCTAGCAGTGGCTGCACAGAGATGACCCAAGACAGGCTGAGGAAGGATGGAGGAAGGGTGCATACCATAGCTCAGAGCAGAGGGGGAATCGCTGAAAACTACCAAGTCACTTAATTACTGGTGTTAATCTTGACCTGGAACATAAATTAGAAAGCTGAGGTGGTTTTGTCCTTCGTTTCCTGTTGAGGACATAAAAAAACATCTCTTCTGTTGATGAAGATCTGTGGGTCACAACCTCCCTTCCCCAGCCCATGGACACTCAAGTCTCCCCTCTCAGTCACCCACAATAACCACACTGGGACTGGGCCTTGTCAGCTTTAGAAAAATACACGAAAGAAAATGAAAAAGGACCTTGGCAGCTGAAGACATCAAGTCTGTTTGTATCTGGACTGGGCAGTGCTGGGGCCATTGGCACATCCAGGTCTTCCACAGGCATGTGGGGCCACTGTGCTGGGCATCCTTGGGCATCCCCCAAGAGCCAGGGCCACACCTGCCTCCAGAGCTGCTTCCTCAGGTGAACACTCACTGGGCCCCAGGTTACTCCGCAAACCTAACCTGACCTGACCATTACTGTGCCTGAAGTCAAACTCAGTAAGTACAAGTGAAACCAAACTGAGCAAGCTCAGCTCTTTCCCTGATGCTACAGTTGATTGTTTCACATCCCCCTGTTCCAGTTAAGATGATGTGACACAAATTTGGGCCAGGAGATGCAATGATGGTGCTTTAGTAGCATCAGCAGCATCATCATTGTCCTGCAGCAGGTGGGCAGGTGGCCATACATGCAGGGATGTGTGCAGGGGACATGCCTTGACACCTGCAGGATCAAGATTCACCAAGGGGCTGCCTCGCTGGATGCTTCACCTCCTACATTCTCAGTTGGTAGTCATGCTATAAATGAGCTTCCCTCTGCTGAATGCTGAATGCACCAGTCCCAGTTTATTTTGTGCCCTGGCAAACCCTCAGTGTGAGCTTTGCAACTGCTGCCAGTGTCTGCCTGGAGTCTGCTGCTGGAGGATGTTTTCTGGGTGCTACACAAGCTTGGCTCAAGCAACTTTAACCTAAACCTTCCCACTCCCAGCATGGAGAACATACTTTGGAGTGTGTGGGAGCATAATTGGGCCCAGCCCTGACTCCCACCCAGCCCAGACCTACCTTTGCTACCAAATGCTGATCCATCTTTGCATCGAGACACTGATTTTCCACGGCTTCACAGGGCTTTGCCTGTGCTCTCTGCTTCTCCCTGGCCCCAGCGCTGCCCTCAGGGGCAGCTGGGTGTTCTCCTGGCCACCACCCCGGGTAGGGGCGAAAGGCCAAACAAATGCAGAGTGGCTGGGCCTCCCCTTGCTACATTCACACCCAGGCACAGGCTCTTGGCCACAAAGACACTATTGTCTGTTCTGGAAGCGAGCCTGAGACTCACTCCCATTCCATGCTTTAGCTGCATGGAGGTGTGAAGGCCAGGAGAAGCTGTTGGCATGTGCTGATGATGAGGAGCCTCATGCTGCCACCCTGCTCTTCTGTGCTCCCAGCCTGCATCTCTTCCTGGAATGGGTTACTGTAGTCTTTCTTCTCCCTCCATCCTTTGGCTGCAGCTTATGTTTCACTTACTCTGTTCCTACTCATTTCCAAACAAATCAGTGAAGGGGAGGCTCAAGGGCTTCAAGGTGATTCAGGAAAGCCTGAAAATAGAGGTTATCCACCATCTGCCCTGCCAGTATGGGATGAGCCTCACCAGGCCCCAGGCAGCCCTGGCCAGGAGCTTTCCCATCCTCTGTTGCTTGGGCTGCAGAGCAGTGCCATGGTCCAAATGGAGCTAAAACACAGGGATGGAGATAGAAACACAGGAATGAAAAAACACAGTGATGCTGAGGAAAGCAGCATGATGAAGACAGGGAGTTTCAGCCTCATGTTCAGGCTAGATCTCCCAGTCCCACCTGGGCTGCCCTGGGGAATGCCAGCAGTAAAATTATAAGATGATTGGCTCTGCTTTGCATTCAGAGGAAGAAAAAATCCAGAGCTCTGCTTAGCCCTGTCCTCTCCTGACCGAAGGCTCCAGCTGCATAGGAGCCACGAGCACGTGCTGCCCTGTCGGCAACCGCCCCGCTCTTGGCTCAGCTCCGCATCAGTATCAGTACTCCAAACTTGCTTCGTTCAGCATTGGCTCATCCCAGCTCCTGCTAATCCTGAAAATCCACACACTCACACCCAAACCCAGGAGAATGGCTGGGATTGATGCCAAAACATCTCCAGGCTAAAGGAACTGGTGAGGGATGAAGGTGGAAGGGGACTTGCCCGTGGCTATGAGGTAAGGCAGTGACAGAGGTGGAAATCAAGCACTCGGGGCCAACTGGACCATGCTGATCTTGCTAGAAAGGGCCAGGGAACAGGGTGAGTTCTCTGCTCTGTGGTCCCATACCTGCTTCCGGCAGGAGGAAGTTGCAGTTCAGGATGTGCTGTCGTCCACTACTCTCCAGCTGCTTTCCCTCCTCACTCTGCAGCCCGGTTCTGCCAATTTGCTCTTGAGTCATGCAGAGAAAGTGTTTTTCTAAAAGGCAAATTTCTTGTAAATGTCTGGAATTCCTCTCTGCCCCCTTCCAGGAGCCCTCCAGGGGAGGCCAGGCAGGAAGGAGAGCCAACAGGCTCAGAAGGCAGCACTTCTCCCTGGGCAGCCTCCAGCCTTGTCTCGCCCCCGCAGTGGAAGGCCAGGATCTCAGCGCAGGCCTTCACAAGGCTGGAGCGCCCTGAAATTCCTCATGGCAGCTCCAAACAAGCACATCTGGTTTTAATAAATTATTTGAAGCTTGAACTTGCCTGACTTTTCAGGGCTTCAGAAGAGAGAGCAGCAAAAAGCTCTGAGAGCTGCTGTGTGGGGCACCCACGAAGGGACCCCCTTTGCAGTGCTGGGAGACAGCAAAGTCAGGAAGGAGATCAGAGGAAATGTGGCTGACCAAGCATGTTAAGGAACCCTGGCAAAACTCCATCTGCTCCATTTAAGAGCCGAAGGGACAGTTGGGCTGGAGGCAGGGAAAGGGCGCTTCATTTTGGCCAGGATCTCTCTACCCACAGCTGAGTGTGGAGCAGAGCCCGGGCTGATCCTAAACATTGTGTTTCATCTCCTGCAGGAGGAGCACAGGAAGCCAACAGGAGGGGCCTCCCTGATATTCCCTGCTTGGTGGAGCCTCAGCCAGCAGCACCAAGACCCCTCTCACAGTGCTGAACCCTAATGAGAAAACTGAACCCTCAGGAGCATCAGTATGGGGCCCTGATGACAACCAACATGCCTGTGCCTGTGGAGGAGCTGAGCTCCTGCATGGTGTCCCCAGGCCTGTCCCCAAAGGGAGGGGTACAAATGCAAAGCTTGGGGATGAGTCCCTTGCTGTACCCCCATGGGGTTCCCCCACCAAACCCCACATCCCAGCAAGAGGATACCAATCACCCTTGCTGCTGGCAATGCAAAGCCTGGAGCTTGGAGAGGGAGCTGGACTGACTGTTCCTGCCTTTCTCCGACAGAGAGAGCGACGTGGCCATTCCCTGCTGCTGCTGCTGCTGCCGGCACAAGGGAGAAGGAGCCAGCAGATGCCAAGACAGCCTCTTCCCCAAGCAGTGACCTCAGTGCATAGTGCCTGCCAGGTGGGTGTTGATATTGGCCCAACCAGTCCTGTTTGGGGCCAGGATGAGGCTGAGGGGACGGAGAGCTCTTGGCAAAACCTGGCAGGTGCTGCTGGTCCCGAGCAAAGCAAAGCCCCTGACACCAGAGTCCCCCGACAGCTGCTGCCCACAGGCAGGGCCTTGCTCTCCTGGAGTCCTCAGTCCCATGGAGAGCCATGGGCTGGGGGGAACATCCTTGGAAGACTGCAACATGCTGCCTCCCTGGTCATAAAATAAATAGACCCTTGGAACCTGCCAGTCCTCTGAGGTGGCTGATGAGGTGGTCACATCCTTCCTTCAGAAAATCTGAAGGCTACAGATGCTGTTCTCATGGTCCACAGGTCCCCAGATCCTCTCCTCTAATGCCTCTGGCACAAGAAAATACCAAACATGCCCCGTGACAGCCCCAAACTCAGTAGGCCATGGGGTGCCACTGAGTGCCCCAGCTCCAAATCTGGGGTTTCTCCCCCACCCCTATGGTTGGATCCCACTGCGCATTGACGGCACATTTTGCAACCTCCTGAGCATCCTGACTGACCCATTTTCTTCCAAGTGTTCCTGACCAGGTCACACCTTCAGCTAAATGTGGGCAAATGGCTCGGATCTATCTCTGGAAAAGTTTTCCAAACCCTTCCGCAGGATGACTCACTCAAGCCAATGCTGTTTCACCCCATCCCACTGCAGACCCTCCACTGTAACAGCTCCCTACTTGGGATGTTGCTTTGGCCAAAACCCAAAATTTATTTTTCCAATTAAATGATAGATACAGATGCTCCGACTGTGGGAATCAGCTACTGACACTGAATATTCCAAGTTCTGGGTAATCCTGGGATAAGCTCATTGCTCCCAATCAATCTCCCCAGGCAAGGAGCTCTTCTGAGAATGTGGCCAGAGGCACAGTTGGCCATCCCCTGCACACAGCCATGTCCCCTTGTCCTTGTCTGGCAGCAACTCATTAGGGCCAGAGGGGTCAGACAACCTGGAAATGTCCCAAGGGAAAAACACATTTCCTCCCTATCCACTTCATCGAGTAGTGACTCAACTGGTACTAAACCAGATTAGAAGGAGCATAGGTAAGGAGCTGTTGGCCTGTGTTGAAGAAATTAATTAAGAAGTCCTATTTATCTGGTAATCACATGCAGCATAGGGGCCTCCAAGACACAGGATGAACCAGGCCAGGAAGCAGCGATGCTCCATGGGATCCAAAGCCTTTTGACTCCGCTATGTCCCTTCCTTCAGATGAGTTCAACTTCCTTGAAAAGGGACGTCAGGTTTGTCCAGGACAGGTGGAGGATCCCACTCATGGGACTTCACAGCCCCATCATGTCCAGCCACTGGTGTCTCAGTGGGTGGCATCCTCCTGGAGTGGTCTGCAAGTTTTTGGGATAGGAGCGAGGATCTGGATAATTCCTTCCTCTCCTCTGGGCTGTCATATTTGTTTCCTGTGGCAGCCATAGAGGCCTGCAAGACCTTTCTCTCAGTGCTGCTGCAATTAAAAAATAATCCCTACCTTAGAAAAACCAACAGCCCAGATGCCGATGTGTTTAATTAGTCGCCACAGAGGGTTTGCATCACCAAAGCCCACCCTGGCACTTGCCTGCAGGTCCTTCCTGCCTCACTGGGGAACAACAAATTCATTTATTCTCCAAAGAACAGCCAAACTGTGGCTGGCTCACACCCGTTCCTCACCCCCTCAGGGGTTTGTGCCATCTCAGGGCCAGATCCTGCTCCCTGCTCAAGGGTGCTCTGCTATCAGCTTGGTCTCATCAAAAGCATCATCTCCCCTGAATTTGTATGGCAGTCTGTGTGTCAAGGACTGACTGACCCTCCCTGCACTGCCCAAATCCCAGAAGATCTTGAGGAGATGAGGCTTCCACACAATCAGGGATGCTCCCACAAGAATGGGCACCATGAGCATCACCCAAATGCACTAAATGAAGGTAGAAAGCCAGGAATATGACAACTTCCAGTGTTTTCCATATATACTGCCTTCTTTGGGTGGATTTTGGGGCCATGGGCAGCCCTTCTGGAGTGGAGGTGTGAAAATAGAAGTTTAGAAGTTCTTTAAAAATTTTTAAAAGCCTGTTATGTTCAGCTCCTGGATGTGAGATATACCTACACTGGATATTGTGGATGTTCTTTGTCCCATGTCCTCAGCAGAGCTGAGAGAAGCTGGAGAGCTGCACCAGTACCCCACAGCTGGAGGGACTGGGCTTGTGGTGGAAGGTGCAGTGAGCCGTCTCCAACTTCAGCATCCACAGTTGGGCTGGGAGCTACCCAGCTCTGTGCCACAGGGATGGATGGAGCAGGATCCAGCTGGGCTTGCAGAGATAACTCTGCCGGGCAACCAGAGCTGCAAGCAACGATGTCTGGTGGAAGCTCATAGCAGCCTTTGACTGCTCTCCCCGGCGAGGTGCGGTCCCACGCTGAGGACCCACAGTGGGACCCGACGAGGGACTGGCGGCATCGCGGGCATCTCCCCCACACCCTCCGCCCCGTCCGGTGGCATCGCGACCACCTGAGACGTGGAGACGGCTGCGTGGGCACTCTGCTGGGCGAGCCAGCAATACCCGGGCGTCTGCAGGGATGCCCTGGCCAGGCTAGGCTTCTCTTTTGCCACCCCCCCGCTTCACCCCCGGACCCCCAGCCCAGCGATCGCTGCAGCGGGCGGAGTCCCCTCGGGCGAGGGCCGCGCCCCGCTCTTTCGCCGCCGCTGTGCCGGGCCCCGGTCCGCTGACGCAGTGTCGGAGCCCGGCGCGCACGCTTCGGTTTTTTTCTTATTTTATTTTGTAACATTCCCCCCCCTCCGCCCTTCTTTCCCTCCCTCTCTTGCTCGCGTCCCTCCTCCTCCTCCTCCTCCTCCTCCTTCT
>VZRX01010434.1:49404-75372 GCA_013398075.1 Notiomystis cincta
TTTTTTGTTTTTCTTTTGTTAGTAACTCCTCACAATAAAGTCAACGGGTTGTATTTTATCTTTTTTTAACCTTCTGAAGACACCATGAGCCAGACACTGGATGGTCCTCTGGACGGCCCTTGAAATTGCCATTTGAGACCCTTTTTATCCCAAGATAGACTAGCCTAGAACTAAGGAGCTGCTTTTGGGGCTTCCTTGAATTATTTTGGCCCTATTGATAAAACTTAAAAATTTTAAAAGAAGGAAAATTGGCTAATTTTGCCTGAAAATAACAACTGTAAGCCCTTGGCCTATTTTATTAGAGCACATTTAGCAAATCTAAAGCAGCATAGGAGTGGCAGCATAGGAGCACACTGAACCCCTGCCTCCTCCTCCCCTTGCCCCCTGCTTTCCTCTCTCCCCACAGTCTCATGATGCAGGGGGCTGAGCCACCTTGCTCAAGAGTCAAACATGGGGTCATGGACATGATGACAGTGGGCAGCAATTCTATGCTAAGCAAGGGTTCAGTTCTGGGATCAGAGGAGAAACTGCTTGGCTGGGAGATGGAGAAAGTAGGAAGCAATGGGAAAGGAGACCACTGTACCCTTTGGCATTTGGAAGAGTGGTCAGGGTTTGCTTCTGTTTGTAGACATCTCAGCTGGATTTTCCACAGCTGAATTCCTCTTAGTCCTTCCCATAATTTACTTGAGGGCTGTGAATTCCTCCTTCTGTGGGCTTTAAGGGGCTTATTTTGTTTCAGCAAGGTTTTGCTACCTTTACAGGCAAATTCTGGCTTTTTCATCCCAAAAACTGTCAGTGGGATCCAGGTGTGGCAATCACAAGGACAGAGGCACCACTGTCCCGGCTGTGGGCCGGACATGGTGGCAGCCGACCCCGTGCTCGGCCTGGGCAAGGAACAAGGCAGCTTTCAGCGGCCGCCAGCCCTCAGGGCTGTGTCACTCATGCCCTGCTGGTGCTGAGCACCCTGAGCTCTTTTCTCCTCCCCATCCCCACTTTTGGCTGCTTCCGTCCTGCATCAGTCCTGGTTCGGACCTGGTGGATGTCGGGGGCAGAGGATGGCACCAACGAAGGTGCCACATCCAGGATCCCTCAGCACCAGGCTGGTTTGCAGCTCAGAGAGGACACTCACTGGGAATTTGGGATGGAGTAGTCCTGAGAGTCCTTTGTTTACAAGGACACTTTCAGTGGGGGCCAGCAGACAGCATTGCTTCCCCTGGGGAGCTCTTGCTTCCTTGAGAGGTTTGTGCCTCGCCAAAAAGGTGGAGCAGAACTCTTGGCAGGAGATTTGGGGCTCTGCTGGGATATCTCCTCCAGCTAGCCCAACTGTGCAGCATCGTGTGGGCACCCACATGCCATCCCAGGGAAACTGAGGCAGCAACTCCCATCCCACCATGGCTGCAGGCAGGACAAGGTCCTTGTGTCAGTGCTGGGACTTGGTGCTGGATCGCCTTCCCACTTATCCAGTGCTCAGTGTAGGCCCTGCCATGTCAGCTGTGGGGCAAGAGAGAACACTAAAGGGAAAGAATTTACAGCCTGTAGAGCAAACAGAGCAACCTTTGCATTAATTCCCCCCCCCCCATTTTCCCCTTCCTAATGGAAATAACTTGTTTCATGGCAAATGCAGCCCCAGGAAATTATAACTCGATTTTCTTTGGACTGTTTGGGAGCAGAAAAAGGGGTCAGAAGTGTTAGCTTTGCTGCTGGAGCCTGGCAGGGCACAAGGGACAGTAGAGACCTCACCTCCCCACTGTCTGCAGCCACAGCAGCCGCTGGGACGTGGCAGCAGGGCTGGGGATGGTGCTTATGCAAGGATGACGAGTGAAAAGAGATTTAATTTAACCTTCCATGCAAAACTGTCCCCTTAAAGCCACCCAGCTGGTATGGGAACCCCAGGAGATTTCCCATGGGGAGGTGCTCCTTGTAGCATGTGTGAAGGCGTTTTCAGGCATGAGGTTGTGGTGATTGTTAAAGCCACGTTGTTCTCTCTGGTTTTATTTTCTCTCTGGCTGGATTTTGCACCTCTCCCTGCGGAGTGCAGGCAGAGTCACTCTCCTCAAGTATTACTTCCTTTTGTATTTTCCAAGGAAACATTTTGCCCCCAAATCAAAGCAAATGTGTGCTGAGGGTGTATAATCCTTCTGTACTAAATAATTTTTTTCCAGATGATAAATTCATCACAAGAGGCTCTGGTCCCATTGCCTTAGTGGGTGCTTGGAGCAGGGAAGGGAAGGCTTTGGTCCAGCTCTGCCAGAGGTCCCAGTGTTACCCACTGGATCATCATGCCCTGCTCAGCTCCATGAAGGTGGCTGGATCTTGGATGGGAGTGGGAGTTGTGGCCACCCTCCCATGCACTCCAGCCCATCCCAAGCCAGCATTTCCTGGAGGGTTGTTTAAGCAATTTGTAAAATTTGGTTCTTCACGTGCAGGGAGGGAGTAGGATTTTGATTAATCCGAACTGTGCGCAGCTCGCAGAGCATCGACATTTTTCTCATTCCTAAGATTGCTTGGATCCCAAAAGAGACCCACACAGATGCTCTTGTTCTTAAAGAACCCATCTGTAATTTCTGAAGGATTAGAAAATGATTAGTGGATTGACTTGCAAATTCCTGGGAGCACTCTTTAGTCCAGGAGCAAAGGTTTGGCTGTTTCAGGGGGAACAGGGTATTTTCCAATATCATCTCCATCCCACTGCTCAGTCCTGCACTGCACCTCAGGCTGTCGCAATAGGGACGTAAATGGGATTTTCCACTTGAAACAGCCTTGTTTGCAGGATGGGCAGAGGTGGAATGGACAGATGGAGTTTTTCCCATTCCTCCACCTGAATCCTGTCACAGCAACTTGAGGCTCTGCTGTAATTGCCCCATTACTCCAGTAATGCCTGGCCTGGGGGCGCTGGGCATGAGGCAGATGAAGGGCACCCAGTGGTGCTTCCCAGTGGGAAGTTTCATGGTAAACATCATAATAATTAAAAAAAAAAAAAAAAAAAAAAAAAAAAAAAAAAAGCAAGACACCAGAGGCTGCCCCTGATAGTGTGAATGTTCTTGTGTTCTTGGGTTTGGTGAATATGGGGGTCCCTGTCCAGAGACATTGATACCACTGCACAGGGAAATAACATTAGGAGTGGTTCTGGAGAAACAAAGGAGGAGAAATCTATAGATCTTTCATCATTTTGGGGGGAGTTTTCTTTAGTAGTTTTGAAAAATTTGATAGGTCTTCAGCCAACTGTGCTGAAAGCACCATGTCTACAAGGACGTGTCAAGGCTGTCCTGCACGTCACATCACACCACTGGCCAGTTTGCTGACCCGGGGTCTGGGGTGCTGGTGACTGAGAGAATGGGGACAGTCAGAGGAGCTGGGGCCAGAGCAGTGCTCAGGAGTGAGTGTTTGGCCATCGTGTCCTGAGAGGGAGCTTTCACCTCTCCCACTGTGCTCTTGGTGGGTCCATTGCATTCTTCCATCCTGGCTGGTGCCCATTCAATGGGTGGTGCTGTCTTCGTCTCCCTTCATTCCTGGGGAGTCAGAATCTCTGGATGAATGCAGCTGCTGCAGGGCTGTAGCCTGGGCCAAGTCTAGGGGGAAATTGGGGAAAATTTCCATCCTTCTATCCTCTGCTGAGTACCAGATGGCAGATTCTGGGGCTCTTGTCTCCCTTGTGGCCACTGCTATGGTGAGACCCTTGGGCTGCCCACTGACAAGCATCCCTTCTGGAATGCATTCACTCTCCTGTGTCTCAGGCAGGATGCTGGGAAAATGGGCTTCTTAATGTCTGCAGAGAGGCTGAAGTGAAGTAAGTGGCCCCCTCCCAAAACCATTACAAGACAGCAGGAGTGAGCAGGGTGGTAGGTAGCCGTCATCATCTCAGCCAAGTAAGGAGCTCCCACCATATAAATAGCAGCTTCTCTCTGATTGCTGGGCCAGCCAAGAGGAGTTTCTCAGCTCCAAGTGCACATCCTATGGCTCCATACCTCCATCTAGACCATCAGAAGCTTCACTTTCTT
This sequence comes from Notiomystis cincta, assembly GCA_013398075.1. Taxonomy (NCBI): domain Eukaryota; kingdom Metazoa; phylum Chordata; class Aves; order Passeriformes; family Notiomystidae; genus Notiomystis; species Notiomystis cincta. The sequence continues at coordinate 53,403 of VZRX01010434.1, forward strand.
CTTAGTAGCATGATGTCCTTAACTCCCTGAGGTCAGTTTTTAAAATAACAAAGCAACAACCGCCCTCTTTTATTCTGGAGCTTGGCTTGGAGCACCCAGAGCTGCTTCTGGCAAGTCTGGCCCCAGCCGAGCCCCAGGGTTGTGCTGGGCTGGATGAGTCTGTGAGATGTTTGGCATCATTGCTCATTTGCTCCAAACCTCTGAATTAGGAGTGTCAGGGATGGGAGTTGTGTCTCCTCTCAGCTCTGGAGCAGACACAACCAGTGCCCTTCGTGAGCCAGACATGTCCTGGGGCAGCCTGTATGGCTGCATTTCCTTCCCTTTTAATTTTTTTAGTCTAAAGTTCCTCTCTAAGGAGTTGCATGGAGTTACTGATGCCAAAAAAAGCTGGGGGGGAGGTAGAGCCATGATATCCTTCCCGCAGGCTGGGAATGCTCTCATGTCGTGTGATCACTGGCAGCAGGGATGCCCTAGCTTTGCTGTTGGCAGCTCCCATGGACACAGCTGATGCTTTTTATCACTGTTTCCGATTCCCAGCCTGCAGAAGGATGCACAGCCTCCTTCCTTGGGTCAAAAATTGGTGCTCTTCATGGCAATGACTATGCTTTTTGCTCTTCTCCACACCAAGATGGTAATGATGGCATCAGCCATTCCTGGACTGACTACTGGTGCTGGGCTTTGTTGGGAGCTTCTCTCCAGGAAAAGGATTTTCCTCCAGAGGAATAATTTGTCCAGTAATATGAAATTCAAGATGGAGTTGGGGCTTTTCTGTGACCCTGCTGTATTCCTCAGCAGAGCTGGCTGGCCATGATCGGGGGGCAGTCCTGGGGTCCTGCCCTCCCAAATGTCACTGAGAGGTGAATAATTGGGCTGGTCTCTCCCCATTCCAGCAGTTCCTTCTCCTCCTCAGGGCTGTGCAAGCTGGGCTCAGCTGGGGCTCTGTCAGGTGAAACTCCTGTATTTCATGAGCAATGATTTTTGGTTCTTCATAGAGTCCCAAAATGGCTTGGGTTGGAAGAGTCCTTAAAGACCACCTCCTTCCAACCCCTGCCATAGGCAGGGACACCTTCCACTGTCCCAGGTTGCTTTGAGCCCCATCCAGCCTGGCCTTGGACACTCCCAGGGGTGGGACAGCACAGCTTCTCTGGGTAACCTGTGCCAGGGCCATCCCATGCTCACAGGAAAAATTTCTTCCCAATATGCCATCTAACCCTGCCCTCCTCCAGCTTACAGCTGCTGTCCTGTCACTTGGCCCTTGTCCAAAGTCCCTGTCCAGCTCTCCTGGAGCCCCTTTAGGAAGGGGCTCTAAGGTGTCCCTGGAGACTTCTTCTCCAGGCTGAACATCCCCAGCTCTCCCAGCCCAGTTTTTTGTCATCTTTTTTCTATTTTGGGTGGGGTTTTTTTGTTGTTCCAGGGGACCTTTTCTTCTCTGTTGCTGATCTTTCCCCCATACTTGATGCATCCTCACCACGTTCATTGTGAATGAGTTCCCACTTCCCGCAGTTTTTTACCCATCGATGCCATGTGGGTTTTGGAGCCACCCCTTGGACTGCCAAAATGGGCTGAAAAGATCACAATTTGGAGTAGGTGCTGTGCCCTGTTTGCTGACAGGTGAGACACATGACATAAGGAGGTTCAGGCTGAATAGGAGTTCCTTTCTGCAATGTGTGAGTGAAGAGTGGGTTTCTTGCTGCGGGATGTTACAGGTAAAACCTTTTCTTGGGCTCCCAAATCCAAATGAAGGTGTTAGCTAACATGGCAGGCTGCAGCCCCCGAGAGAGCTCATGAGTCTCAGAGTGCCAGTGGAGCCTTGTTTGCTGGCATGGCTGGGGCACCTTGTGGGCTTGAAGGCTTTACTGTCTTTACTGAGTGGTTTGGAGGAAACCGTATCCGCATGTCTGCAGCACAAGAACCTCCGAGAGGGATCATCCCTGTGGCTCTGGGTGTGCTCAGCCTCCTGCACAAGCGACTTGGAGCTGTGTCTTTTGGGACATCACACAGAAAGAGGAACCTTGATTAAGAACAAGGGCAGGGAGCACCTTTACCAGGGCAGCTGCAGGGCAGGATTGAGTTCCAGAGGTTCGCGAGGCATTCTGGCACCACATGGTGCCATGATCACCTTCACAGAGGAGCCAAAGAGGTGGCAAGGGCTGGCCAGGATGTGGTAACAGAGCCTCACAGCACTGACATGTTGGGGACAGCATTTGCTTTCAGTTGCAATTGCAGCCAGAGCCCTGGAGCTGCTCTAGTCCAGGATAATTGGGACCAGGATAGCTTCAGCTCCAGCTATAGCTTCAGCTCCAGCGATAGCTTCAGTCCTTTCTTGAAATGTTCCCTGCATTTCGTGCTAGTGATGGGAGGGTGACAAATGCAATGGAGCTCGGATGCTCTGGGTGTCCTGTTGTGGGTGGTTGAGCTTGGGGCTGGATGGTGCCAAGGATGCCCATCCATGTTGTGTTGCAGGGCTTTCTGTCTACTGTCTCTGTGGCCTGTCTCATCTGATGCTGCCCACAGTCCCCAAAATTGCTGGTTGCAAAGCTTTCCACATTTGCTTGGGGATAGTAAAGCTGTTGTGGGAAGGATTGAGCTGAGTTCCTTCAGTTCAGGCTTCCTGCTGGCCAAGAACTTGCTTTTTTTGATTAAGAAAAAGAACCTGGAGCCAGTGCAGGGTGTAAAAGCTCCCTTGAGGGCTGCCCCAAAGGATGGCAGCTTTTCCATCCCTGCAGTGTTCAGCCACCGGTGCCAAGGCCAGTTTCTTTCGTTGTGCTGGGGCATGAGCATCCCCGTATTTCCCACATGGGAGAGGAGAGTGTTTCTGCAGGCAAAGCCAGTGTCCTGCTTTCAGTCCCAGCTCCCTCCATCCCCACCATCACACTGCCTTGTAGCACCAACTGCTTTCCATGGTCCCACCAGTAAGCTAAAGGCAGCATGGCTGGGACAAGACACCATCCTTGATAGAAGTGTGTGGGACTTTGCTTTACTTTCACAAGTCCTCTGCAGAGGAGGAGGAGGAGCAGGATGTGATGGGTCAGAGCTGCTCTGAGCTGACCCTGCTCAAAAGAGGGAGGATGCAGGAGGGAGAGACAGAACATGCCAATCCCAGTCCTGGTTTAATTTTGGTGATTCCAGGCAGAGCATCCAGCAGGATTGAATTTTCCAATGCTGTTTGTCCTGAGCCAGAGGACAGCTCCTCTTTGGGAAGGATCTGCTGCTGTTGCCATGGGTGGGTTTCCGTAACTGGAGGGTGGTTGGAAAGCTCTGCCTGTATGATTTCAGGTCCACAGGTGGGTACCAAAACCTCAGGAACATCTCTGAAAGGAGTCAGCCATAGCTGTGCCGTAGCTACTGAGGGCAGTGCAAGAAAGCAGGTCCTGGAAGGGACGGGCACATTCCCAGTCCCTTTGGGATACTCCTCTGGAGCCACCTCCTGCAAGGATTGTGTTTCCTCTGTGGAATACCAGCTTGGGAAAAGGGATTCATTGATCCAAATTTGCCTCCTCCCACCCAACTACACATGTATCCTGGGGTCAGGAATGCTGAATGCTCCTTTCAGTGCCCAGGAGCCTACCTAAGCACCACTGCTAATGTCATGGGCAGCATGGACCCAGTCAACCCCACCTTTTGGTGAAGCACAGCTTTGCTGCCTTGTGTTGAGCTTTTGCAGGTTGTCCTCCAGTTGCTTCCCAGCAGTGCCCAGTAAGTGGTTTTGCACAAGGAGAAGCTGGAAGAGCTGGGAGGATGCCAGGGCTGAGCTAGTACTGGAGCAGACACTGGGGTCACACTGCGTGACCTCTCCTGCCTTCTTTGAGCCAAGAGGCTGAGCTGCTTGCAGCGTGCGGGGGCTGCCCAAATCCTGTAGCCTGTAATTTCCTACATCCACCTCTTCTCTTTTTAGAGCAGAATGGTATTTTGTACTTCTCTGGCCCCAGGCCTGCCCCCTCCAGTCTGGATGGCTTCTTTGAAAACAGTGCCACTGCAGGGCCACTGGTGAGTGTGGCCCTTGCATGGTGCTGCAAGCCCCAACGTGGCACTGAGCACCCTGACACCAATTCTTGAGATGCTTCAGGGCTTTTCCAATATCTGATATTAATTTTTTCTTGCAAGACAGGGCTCACAGGTAACAGAGGAGACTGTCCTGTTGTTGATGCTCCCTGTGGTGATGCTCATTGATAGAGCAGCTTTTTCTGTTCTAAGGAGCAAAGCACTGGTGTTTGGCTTCTTGCAGAGGAGCCTCTGTGCCCCAGGGAGGTCTCATTCTGCTCCAGTGGGTCACAGCACTGATGCTGCTTAAAGACCCCTATGTCCCTGGTGCTGGAGGGGCTACACCTCCCTCACTGTAGGTGGGGAGGGGAGAGCAGTGGGCTAGGTGTGGTATGGGTGGTGCTGGCATGGGGAGAGGGTGTTTGGTTGGGAATGAGCTGGTCTCTCACTGTCCAGGTCAGGATTAGGCCAGTTCCTGTTGGAGAAACACCGGCAGCAGCTTAAGGAACCTGAGCTTCAGCCAGTCAGAATCAACTCTGTCTGGATTTTTGCTTATTTTCTCACTTGCCATGATATTTAAAATATTTTCAGTTAAATTAAATGATTCCCTTAAATTAAATAAAGCCCTGCAAACAAGCCTCACTTTTTGTTTATTTGACATCACTGATGTCATCTGGGCTGGGGAAGAGGCCTCTGACATAATTTCTGTCCCTGGGTCGATGCTGGAACTCCCAAAAGAAATAGGGATGTCTATCTTCCTCCATTTCTTTTTCCCTTTCATGCACAGGGCGGGAAGTTCTGTGAGCCAAGATGTTTGTTGCTTAGATGTGCCAGAGCTGCCTGTAACAACAGAGCTGGGGCAGGGTGAAGTTGCGGGGAAATAGGAAATGAAAACCTTTTCAGCCCAAAAAATTCATACAATGGCAAAAACCCAAAGCAAACCAAAGCTAAATATAGTGGGGCCCGTGAGTTCACTTGGACTTCTGGTGAATGTTTGTGGTGGAAAAAAATTGGATGTTTTATAAGAAAAAAGAACAACAAAAGTGGTGGTGTTGATGTGGTGCTTTGGGAAGCTTTTTGCTGGGATGCTGGGGCAAGAAGAGGCAGTGAGAAGCCCTGAGGTGGCTTTTTAGCTTAGAAACATTAATTTGAAAAAATAAATTGTCTTTTAAACGTGGCACATCAGCTGGAGCAGTGTGTCCCAGCATAATGTCTGGGATTTAGTGGTTTATGCAGGTTTTGCAATAGAGTCACATGGTGGGGTGGCCCCCAGTGATGCTGGGAGTCAGAGAATTTCCTTGGGGATGCATGGTTGACCCATGGCAGCAGGCAGGACTGTGGGACATGTGTGGAGTTAGGGTTGAGCTCGGCTTTTCTTCCCTCATCAGCTGCACTTCTGTCTGCTGGCAGTGATTCTCCTCACTTGGCTTCCACCTCCCAGTGCCTGGGCTGGGATTCTAGAGGGTCCTGACATGACATTTTGTGGTCTGGGGCTGTGCAGGCATTTTCTTTCACATGACGGGAGACCTTCCCCAGCAGTTCCTGTTTGCTCCACAGTTTTTAGCAGGTCCCCAAACACACATAGCAGTGATGGATGCGCTATTTCCCTGCTCTGTTTTTCTCTGCCTGGAGCAGATGCCTGGTGCCAAAGCCATTGGCTTCTCCAGCATTGGCATCATTGCAATGCCTGGGAATGCTGCAGCCGAGTACTGCCCACGGGAGCTCAGTTTTGAACAGCTCTAACGATGCTGTTAGAGTGGGCAAGCACTTTGCTCTGGCTCTGATGCCCAGCAGCCACCCTTGGTGATGCCACACTGGATACAGAGACCCACCCAGGTTGCTCTGCCCAGAGACCACCACCAGGGATGGGCACTGGGGCAAACCCTGAGTCAATGCTGGAAGGGAAGTGGTGGTCCCCAGCATCCTGGGTGCTGTGCCCGGGGATGCATCCTAAAACTTGCTTTACACAGAGCCAGGATGTTTTATCAGGGCTCAGGGCCATGCATGGCACATACTGAATCCCCAGCAATGCTTTCACTCTTTCCATTTGTTCTCTCCCCAGACTCCAAAGTCTTTCTCATCTACAACACGGGCACGCAGGGCTGCCTGGAGACCAAGGACTCGCTGGTGAGACTGGCCAAGGGCTGCAACGCCAGTGCCCCAGCCCAGCAGTGGAAATGGGTCTCCCGAAATCGCCTCTTCAATGTGGGGGCCATGCAGTGCCTAGGGGTGTCGTGGCATGGGGCCAATGCCACAGCAGGGCTGCACCTCTTGGCCACCTACGAGTGTGACCACGAGTCGGTCAACATGCGCTGGAGCTGCCGCGGGCTCGGGGAGCAGCTCTCCCAGCATCTAGGTGCCCGCCTGGGCAATTCCTCCCTGAACAGGGGGGACCAGGCACATGGCTCACAGTGGAGGACGTATGGCACCGAGGAGGATCTGTGCTCCATGCCCTACTCTGGTAACACCTCCTTGGGCATTAGTGTTACCCTGTAACCCAAACCAACCCCAAAATGTGAGCTGAAGCTGTGGTGCTGCAGCAATCGGGTCCTGCCTGGGAAGCTCAGTCTCCCAGCTTGCTGGGGCTACAGAACCAGGCAGGATCAGGGTGATGGGGAGTGGGCAGCCTCCGGGTACCCCATAACCCCCCACTCTGGGCCAACCCACACCCCTCACCCCAAATCTCCCTCCAGCCCCCATAGAAACATCCTCAAGCAAGGGCTCCTCTTTTCCCTCAGAGATTTACACCATCCAGGGCAACTCCCATGGGAAGCCCTGCACGATCCCCTTCAAGTACGACAACCAGTGGTTTTATGAGTGCACCAGCACGGGGCGGGAGGACGGGCACCTCTGGTGTGCCACCACCCAGGACTATGGCAAGGATGAGCGATGGGGCTTCTGCCCCATAAAGAGTAAGTAGAGGGACACATCCCATGGGGAAAAGAAAAACCCCATGCCAATCCCTCCTGCGGACTTTCAGGCTTCTCCTCTCCGCCTGCAAGCAGCTGGCAGTGCCAGAGCAGCAAGTTATTGGGGTTTACTGGGTTATTGGGGGGCTTTTTTGTATCTGTGTTGGGTGTTCACCTTGCTCATCTCCACAGGCAATGACTGTGAGACCTTTTGGGACAAGGACCACCTCACGAACAGCTGCTACCAATTCAACTTCCAGTCTACACTGTCATGGCGGGAAGCCTGGAATAGCTGTGAGCAGCAAGGGGCCAACCTGCTGAGCATCACAGAGATCCATGAGCAGACCTACATCAACGGTGAGATTCTGGCAGCCTGGCTGTGCACTCCTCATTTGGAGCAGAGCTGGTGGCACTGTGGGCATTGCCACTGCCAGTTTGCTCTGCCTGCCCCAGGTTTGGGGGAGTGACAAACCGGGGACTGAGCTGAGCTTGGGAGACTGATTCTGCCCCTCTGGCTATGTTGGCTGCAGGGCTGCTGACTGGGTACAGCTCCACGCTCTGGATTGGGCTAAATGACCTGGACATCAATGGAGGCTGGCAGTGGTCAGACAACTCACCCCTCAAGTACCTCAACTGGGAGAGTGGTGAGACAGAGAAGGTTGTGGTGGTGATGGGACTTGAGGAACACCCTGTGACCACCAGAGATGGCTCCATGGCAAGGGGGATGGCCTGGGCTGCTGTAGGGTATCCCCTTGCTACATGGGGACAGAGAGCCTTTGGGGTCTGTGTAACAGTCTGGGACATCTGTGGAGCTGGAGCAGGGACACAGGGTGCTTAAGGGGGAATTGGCCCTCTGCTAACACTTGTTGACCCTGTGGATAACCTGGGTTGACATTCCTTGTTTGGTGGGTTGCTGCATCCCTTCTTCATGCTGGAGTGTGGCTGAGGAGTGGTCCCTAGCCACAGACACCCATCCCTAACTTCGGGCTACTCAGAGGGAAGAGGGCCCATTGGTCATGCCTGGTGCCATCACCCAAAGGCACTTGGGGGAATACAGCAATACCCTCAGAGGTGGTTTGAGGACAGGAGGGAGCAGTTCAGGTGCTTGACCTTGACTGCTATTGACATTTCCAGGTAAAACAGTGACCCTTTGGGGTTGTTGTGCATTGAGGCACTATAAATAATCCTGGGCATGTTTGGGTCACGTCTTCATCAGGAAAATAACAAAATGAAAGCAGTTTTACTGATGATGAAGCAGGGAGAGCTGTATTGGTGGCTCCTCAATAGCCTGTCCCCTCCTCACCCCACTCTCCAGACCAGCCTGACAACCCCAGCGAGGAGAACTGCGGAGTGATCCGCACCGAGTCGTCTGGGGGATGGCAGAACCGTGACTGTGGCATCGCTCTCCCCTATGTCTGCAAGAAGAAGCCCAACGCCACAGCTGACCCCTTCCTGACGGGTGAGCAGGGAATGACCAGCACTGGGAATGGGCAGCTCTGTGTTCCATCTGGGTGTGCTCCCACCCCAGCAGGGTCAGGGAGTGCTGCCCAAATAGGTGCCCATGGTGTCCCCAGCTTGCTAGTGTCCTAGGTGTGCAGAGCAGGGCATTTCCTAGATTTAGGAAATGTCATCCTCAAGGAACATTCCCAAGAAGTGCTTGGTGCCATTCCAGGTTGGGTAGTAAGGGAGGGATGGAGAGCAGCAGGTCCCCGTGGTCCCCAGGGGAGGGGATGCTCTCTGCTCTCCTCTGCCCTCCTTCCTCTGCAGATAGAAGGGATTTTTTATGTCCCTGGAGCTCTGAAGCCATCATTCCCACACCTTGCACTGCCTGTTGTATTTTGGCCATGGCTTTCCCACTGTGGCTTTGGCTTGGTCTTCTGAGCACCCACAGGACTGTGGTCCTTTCCCTGCCAAGGAGAGGGCTGGAGAGCTGGGCAGGAGCCCTCAGGCTGCCTTATGTCCTGCCAGACTCGTGGTCGGAGGTGAAGGTGGACTGTGAGCCCAGCTGGCAGCCCTTCCAGTCCAACTGCTACCGGCTGGTAGGAGAGAAGAAGAGCTGGCAGGAGTCAAAGAAGACGTGCCTGCGGAGTGGGGGTGACCTGGTCAGCATCCACACCCTCTCTGAGCTGGAATTTGTCACCAAGGAAATCAAGCAAGGTAAGGAGGAGCTTGCTGTGCCAGCAGCCCCTTTCCTGTCTTATAGGGTCCATGGAAAAGTCCCTGGATGTGCTGGAGGGTGCAGAGTTATCTTTGTGGTTGTGCAGGGAGTGGAAGTCCCAGGCTGGGAGGTGATGCATTCCTTGGAGGAACCTATAATCCAGGTGCATCCTCCATCCAGAAAATGTAAAAGCTGTTCTCAGAGCTTGCAGTGCTAAGTCGAAACTACACTGCTGCAGGTGGGAATGGTGCTAGTCCCAGCTGGTTAATGTAGGAAAACATGGGAAAAAAGTTCCTGCTGGATTTGCTGGAGGAGGCCAGCAAGGAGCCATAAGAGAGTGGAGGAAGGAGAGGAAATACTGCTGCTCCCAGGCTGGGAGCAGACTGGGATGTGCTGGAACGGAATGGTTGAAAACCAGTAGCTCACTGGACCTGAGCCTGCAGTCCTGGGCTTTTATTCCTATACTGCTAGCCCCTCTTTGAAAGCTGCAGGCAAATGTCCCTGTGTTTCCCACTCTGGGGGTCCATGTCCTTGTATTTCCCACTCCAGGGGTCCATCCTTGCAGACAGGAGCTGCCCCACCATGCCTTGCCTTTGCCTACCCACTGGCACCAGGGGGTCAGAGCTCAGCCCTGAGTGGGTTTTGGCAGGTGCTGTGCAGTAACTGGTCCCATCATGGGGGCTGAGGTCACTGGGGAGTTCTGCACAGGGTCAGCCAGGAGGAGGGAATTTCACTGCCTCCCTGCCTGTCCTGGCAGATGTGGAGGAGCTCTGGATTGGCCTAAATGACCTTAAGCTGCAGATGAACTTCGAGTGGTCGGACGGAACACCTGTGAGGTTCACGTACTGGCACCCCTTCGAGCCCAACAACTTCCGTGACAGCCTGGAGGACTGTGTGACCATCTGGGGACCAGTGAGAACCTGGAGGGGATGGGAGGTTATCCTGCACCTCTGCAGGGAGCACCACAGCATCCTCATTGCTGAGGAAGGCATTCCTCAGAGAGTGTCTCCAGATGGATTCTACCTAGCTCATCCGAGCCATTGGGATGGGAGGGATACATCTCATCATCCTTGGGGATTTGGTGTAGGGAAGGAAAGTCTTTGAACCCAAGGTAGGGGTGAAGTGGCTGGGACATTCCCCAGGCTCATTGCTGCTCCTCTTCCCACCCTGCAGGAAGGGAGGTGGAACGACAGCCCCTGCAACCAGACCCTGCCATCCATCTGCAAAAAGCCGGGTCGAGTGAGCCAGGAGAAGGAGGAGGATGACCACGGGTGCCGAAAGGTGAGTGGCACCTGGGGTGGCAGTGGCTCTGTCTGGTGCTTGAGGCTTCAGGGGACCTTTCTTTAAAACCATTTTGAGGACCCCCGATAAGCAGCACCAGGAGCAACTGGTCTGTACCTGAAAGCTGCTGAGTTGGAGCTCTCTGGGGCTGCTGAGCCCCTCACTGCCATGCTAGAGGAGTCCATGGGAAGAAATTGGGACACAAAGCACATGTGTCTGTCCATATTGTCCAGGACCCTCCCCATCAGGCAGCCTTGGCTGCCAGCAGGGGTGTTCATTTTTTCCCCCCTTGCTTCTCTTTATGCCAAAACACAGGAGCACGTGGGAGCCTGGCAGGATGGAGGTGGCTGCCAGCCCTATGCCTCAACACGATTGGCAGGTCACTTCCTCTGGGCAGGGCATGGGCTTTTTGGGACGCCAAACCAGTGGATTCTCACTCAGCCCATGCCCTGCCTCAGTTTTCTCCAGCTGTCACACGGGGCTGAAGCCACCCCATTCCCACGCTTGCTGGGAAGTGGATTTTGTGGCTCTCTGCAAAGTGTCCAAGCACTGAGTCTGGCAGTGCTGTGGCTCTTGAACCTCTCCCAGCCTTTCAGAGCTGGCCAGTTTGTTTGTACCCTGACTAGCAAACAGCTTCTCCAGACCAGCTCCCAGAGGTGCTGCAGGGCTCCTCCCATGTCCTTGCCCCATTTCCAGCAGCTGCTTGGCTCTGCCAGAGCTCGGGGAAGCACAGCAGCCAGGAGAGCTGCCATGCAGGGCCAGATTTGAGGGCTGCCAGACATAGCTGGAAGAGCCCCAGTGTCTGCAGATGCTGGAGATGAGACACTCAGTGGCAAAAGTTCTGCTACTGTGCATCTGTGTGTCCCCAAAGCAGTCCTGAGAACTCCCTATGATGATTTAACTCCCTCCTGACTCTCCATCCACAGTCCTATCCTGGCCCTGGGTGCCCAGCAGAGATACACTGGGAAACAAACTGCAAGGGTCAAATGAACCATTGAACCAATGCAAGGGACAAATGAACCAAGAACCACCCTTCCTCCACTTACTCATTCTCAATGAGGATTTTTGCCACTCAGAGGCAGCAGCTGGTGGAGACGATGCATATCTTGCACACTCCAGCCACTCCACTGGTTTTTCATGGTGGTCTTGCTGCTTTTTCCCCCCTTTAAAAATCTCCTTTATTTCAGGAACAGCCTTAAAGGAAGCAATGAAGGATAGAGGTTTGAACAATGGGAAAGGCAGGGCAGGAGGCACACTGGGATTGGGAGCTGGAGGCAACAGTTGGAGTTAGGGATCCTGTCCTGGCCCTCTTTTGGATCACAGGGACTTGCTGTGGTGCTCAGTATGTGGGAGTGCACCTTTGGGGTGTTAGGGGTGCTGAGGCTGGGGCTGGTTGGGGGCCCATCTGGGGACATTGCACTGTCCCAGGACGGGCCCCTTTCTTGGCTGCTTCGTTACATCCATGCTGTTCCAGAGGGACCAAGCTGATGGGTCTGTACCTGGATTTGCCTGGATTACCTTCGAAAGAAGGCTGTAGGACCAGGAACTTGGGGGAAAACCTGGGATTTGCCGTTGTTTCATTTCCCAAAGCTGCTCTTCTGCTTCCCATCCCACTGTGTTGATTACACTGCATATGGCATATGCCTCCACTGTCCTTCCAATGCCCAGGGACTCAGGAGTAGAACACAAGTGATGCTTCCCTTTCCAGGCGGTCCCTGAGCTTTGGTTTCTTGGCTGAGCCCCTTCAGCCTTGTGAAGGGTGTGTATCCCCTCTCGCACATGAGCCCCCATGTCCCTCCCCATCTGCCACCATTGCTGCCAGCCCTAGGGCCACCCTGCTCCCTGCTCTGGCAGAAAACAGACACTATTGTGTCTCCAACCCCAGAGAGATTCCAGCATCAACAAGGCGGGAGATTAAAGGTGGTACTCAATTTGGACTCAGCCCTGCAGCATAAAGACAAGGATTGTCTTCCCCTCCCTGTGCCCGGGCCAGGGATGGACACTGGCAGGGAGAGCTGTTTCCCCAGCTTTGAAGCTGCCTAGGTGTTTGTTTTCCCTGTAGCCATTTCCTCTGGGGCCAGGGGCTTCTTAGAGCTCAAAGCTGAGCTGGGTCAACCTGCAGCAGCTGGGGGCAGGAGACTTCCCAGGAAAAGGTTGAGGCAGTGGTGGGGAACTTGTGTTGTTGCTCTCCTGCCGTGGGATTGCTCCCATCCTTCTGGGGCGGTCCAGGTGGGCAGTGGGGGATGTTTCCTGTCACCTGTCCCCAGGGTTGGAAGTGGCACAGCCCGTCCTGCTTCTGGCTGGGCGAGGACCGTCTCCCCTACAGTGATGCCCGCAAGACGTGCTCTGACTACAGCTCCACACTGGTTACCATCACCAACAGGTCAGTGCCATGCCAGTGGTAGTGGGTTTGCCCCAAAATGAGCTCTGCAAGGTGGGGAGTGACTTCCAAGGGCTGGAGCATCGTGGGCAGCTCAGTGTCTTGGCTTGCTGCATTACTCACTCTCACTGTCCCTCCAGGTTCGAGCAGGCATACGTGAGCAGCCTCATCTATGGCTGGGATGGGGAGTATTTTTGGACAGCTCTGCAGGACATCAATGAGACAGGCGCGTTCCGCTGGCTGAGTGGTGACGAGGTGATGTACACTCACTGGAACCGCAACCAGCCCGGTAAGGGATTGGGAGTGGGATGGGGACACCCCCTTCATGCGTGGCGGGACTGGTACTGCCCCCCAGCATGGCCCAACCCTAAGGCTGGCATCTCCCCTGCTCTTGTGAGCGCTCCAGGTTACAACAAGGGTGGCTGCGTGGCCCTGGCCACCGGCAGCTCCATGGGGCTGTGGGAGGTGAAGAACTGCAGCACCTTCAAGGCCAAGTACATCTGTCGGCAGAACCTGGGCACCCCAGTCAATCCTGAGCTGCCTGGTCCTTTCCCCACGCCCAGCCTCACTGCCACCTGCCCCCCAGGATGGAGCTCGGACCCCAAACTCCGTCACTGCTACAAGGTGAAGGGGTGTTGGACAGATCGGCATGGGGATGCACTCGCCTCTCCAGTGCAGGGGAGTGAAGAAGCGCATTTTGGTGCTTGCAAGAGGCACCTCACCAGCCTGGCTGGGGCTGGATGGCAGCACTGTGCCCTGGGATGTGGCTGCCTGTGGGTGGGAACAGTGCTCTGCTCCTGTTCTACTGCTGAGCCTCCCATGCTGCGGGTTCTTCCTTTCCCAGGTGTTCAACTTTGACAGGCTGCAAGAGAAGAAGAAGTGGATTGCTGCACAGGAATTCTGCCGAGAGCTGGGGGCCCAGCTGCTCAGCCTAGGCAGCTACGAGGAGGAGCATTTTGTCGCCAACACCCTCAACAAGATTTTTGGGTGAGAGACTGGTGGAATCTGTGTGTGTCCCCCTGCCAGACTGTGCTTGCCACGAGCCCACAGCTCTCCTGGTGCTCTGGCACATGTGGATGGATGGATGGATGGATGGATGGATGGATGGATGGATGGATGGATGGATGGATGGATGGATGGATGGATGGATGGATGGATGGATGGATGGCTTTCAGTGAGCACAGACTGGTGTACAGAAGGTGCATCAGTTGGTCTGGCTGATGTGGGAGATGTGCAGGAAGTTCATTGTAATTTGGGGATGGAGCTTGGGTTTAAAGCAGCTCCAGCCCTGAGACAGCATGCCTGTTATCCCAGTTCCTGCCTTCAGGTGTGTGGAGATTGCGGGCTTTGAAAACAAACAGAAAAAGCCCTGATTATAAATACATATTTGTATATAAATATGAACCCCTCTGGTTTGAAGGGGGTTGTGTACTCACCTGTCCCCCTGGCCCCCCACAGGGAGTCAGAACCGGAGCTCCATGAGCAGCATTGGTTCTGGATCGGCCTGAACCGGCGGGACCCCTCTGGGGACCGGAGCTGGAGGTGGAGCGACGGACTGGGGGTGAGTCTAGGGGGCATTTTGGTTGTGGGAGGGACAAATCTGGTAGTGGTGGAAATGCCTAACACTGCCCATCTCTCTCAATCCCCAGTTTTTCTACCACAACTTTGACCGCAGTAACTATGATGACGATGACATCCGGAGCTGCGCAGTGCTGGATCTGGCCTCTCTGCAGTGGATGCCAATGCAGTGTGAAGCCCATCTGGACTGGATCTGCAAACTGCCCAAAGGTACTGGCAAAGGGGTCCCCAAACCCATCAGCTGCGACTGACCCAGAGGAGCACGGGCTGTGGGTGGTGGTATCCTTGGGAGGAGGAAGGGTGATTCCTAATTCAGAGACTGGGAGAGGTGCTGTCCCTTCCAGGGTAATTCAGGAGAGGCATCCTGCTGTTGTAGCCCATGGATGGTTTGTGGAGAAACATCTATGGGAGCATCCCAGCCTGCACCCCACTGACAGCTTCTCCTTTCCCTTTCTCCAGGTGCTGATGTGAAAGAGCCGGAGATCACAACCCAAGGTGTGCTGGCCACGCTTTTATCACAGTCACAGATATTCTGAGTTGTGTGGCACCTGCAAAGACCTTGAGTCCAGCTCCTGGCCCTGCACCCCAACAATCCTACCCTCTGCTTGAGTGTGTTGTCCAAATGCTCCTTGAGCTCAGGCAGTCTTGGAGCCATAGTTACTGCCCTGGGGAGCCAGTTCAGTGCTTGACCACTCTCTGGGGGAAGAACTTGTTCCTGATATCCAACCTCAACCTCTCCTGACTCAACTTCAGGTCATGCATAGACCTCCTGATGTCTGCCGCAGTGTTATCCAGAGGAGCATGGATCCTGGGCAGGGTTGTGGGAGGGAGGAGAACCCAGGCATCCTGCTGCAGCTCCACTGCAGGAAAGGGACACAAGCAAAGCAGCCCAACAGGCAGGGACCAAGGGTCAGGGTGACCATGGCAGGGGTGTCACAACCTCAGTGTGACACCAATCCCTGCCTGCAGGGAGCAAAGAATGGGTGAAGTACCAGGAGGCCGAGTACAAGTTCTTCGAGCACCACTCAACATGGCTGCAGGCACAGCGCATCTGCAGCTGGTTCCAGGCCGAGCTGACATCAGTGCACAGCGAGGCTGAGCTGCACTTCCTGGGCCAGAACCTGAAGAAGGTACGAAGGGGACAGGACCTTCCCGGGGCACCGGTGGGCTCTACTGCCTTGTGGGCTGCTCTTCCTTGTCTTCTTTTCACCCTTTTCTGGAGGGGCAATATTTGGGAGTGCTGGGCTTTTCTGGGGTCATGATAGCCTTGTGTGGTGGCTGGTCCTGTTGCCTGGGGGTGGGTTTGGGGCTCAGCAAAGTGATGTTTTTTGCCTTGCTTTTGCAAGCTGGGGAAGGGTGTCTGATCCCCATGGCAGCCTCAGTTGCCCCCAAAGACCCCCCAGTCTCTGAAGGGCACTGATATGTCCTCTCTGGGCATGCAGTTCTCCAGGGGCCAGGAGCAGCACTGGTGGATAGGGCTGCACACCTATGAGAACGACGGGAGGTTCAAGTAAGTCACAGACAGCCACCATGTCCTTGGACATCCCCACACTGTTGTCCCCATCACATCCTCGCACCACTATGTCCCTGTATGTCCTTATATCACTGTACCCACCTCTCAGAGTGCTGTGACTCAGCAGCCGCATCTCAGGGGTCTCATCCTTGGGTGCTGGGCTGGAGGTTCCTCACCCCAAGAGGGCAGTGGTGGGACATGCTCCCAGTTAGGATATTCAAGTGGTCACATTCATCAAGTCACTGCTCAGCCTTGTGCTCCTCCTGATGCTGTTCCAGGTGGTCTGATGGGTCCCTCCTCAATTTTGTCTCTTGGGCACCGGGCAAGCCTCGACCCATCAGCAAGGACAGGAAGTGTGTATACATGACAGCCAGTCGAGGTGAGGGCAGGCCAGGGCAGGGCAGGGTTCCACATGGGGCTCTAAGCAGTTGGGGCATTGGTACCAGTGCAGAGGGGCATCATGCCCAGCATGTCCCTCCCCGCAGAGGACTGGGGGGACCAGAAGTGCATGACGGCGCTGCCTTACATCTGCAAGCGGAGCAACGGGACGGCTGTGAAGCCTTCTCTCCCTGCTATACCTGCTGCCACGAGTGGGGGCTGTCCTCAAGGCTGGCTGCCCTTCCTCAGCAAGGTACTGCTGGAGGGAGAGGGGACAACAGGATGGGAGAGGGGATGGCAAGATGGGAAAGGAGACAGCAGGATGGGAGAGGGGATGGCAGGATGGAGAGGTGATGGTTAGTTCCTGGTCTTCCACAGCCCTGTGGAGGCACAGAGGAGGTGGCTGCAAAATGGCAGAATGGAGAGGGATGCCTGCACATGTTTTGCAGAGAATGCTGGGGGGTGCATTTACAGGGATGCTGAGAGAGATGTGCTGTGGGGTGGGAAAGGTGAGGTGCGTGCACAGGTTTGCCAGGAGAGATGTGGGGGGCCAGAGGGGTCGGGGGGTGGTTGGCATGAGGGTGTGAAGGGGAGAAGGAGCATTGGAGCAGAATGGGGCTGCAGAGGGTGGTGGGGTGGGGAGGGTGCAGGGTGCAGATTTGGGGGCAGCTGCACTTCCTGGCCCATCCTGTGCCCGTACCTGTGCAGTGTTTCAGCTTCAATGGCCACAACAAAGGCGAGATAGTGAAGTGGTCAGAGGCAAAGCAGGTGTGTGAAAGCCAGGGCGCCATCCTGGCCACCATTGCCAGCCCCTTGGAGCAGGGTAGGTCTCCTCTGCCCCACCACCCCACCAGGGTTCTACCTGCCGGGGATGGTCCTCAGCATCTCAACTGTCACTTGCAGCCTTCATCACATCCATGCTGCCCAACATCTCCTTTGACCTCTGGATTGGCCTACACGATGCCCAGGGGGAATTCCAGTGGGTGGAGGGGGAGCCACTGCGGCACGTGAGCTGGGCACCTGGAGAGCCCTCGGGCTGCAGCTCCTCCAGCGCCCGTGAGAAACCGGTGAGGGAGATTCCCCATAGCATCCCCATTCCCCAAGAAGGTCTCAGCTCCCAGGCCCAGCCTTGGGAAAGGGAGGATTTAATGGGCTGGGATTGGCTCTCCAAGGGCAGTGCAGGATGCAGCCCTGCAGGGTGAGGGTTCCTGGCACTGGGGTCTCTGTGGTGTAGGACAACAGTGCTAAGGGCAGTGCTGACCCTGTGGCTTGGCTCTACAGACCAACTGTGTCGTCGTGTGGCACGGCTCACCTCCCCTCTTCACGGGACACTGGGATGACCGGAGCTGCCTGGAGGAGAAACATGGCTATGTCTGCCAGCGGAGCATAGGTAGGAGGGGTATAAGGGGACAGCCTCAGCTCTCTTGGCTGGACATCTGCCACTGCCAGCCTGGTGCCTCATGCTGTGGTGGGACTGGGGAGCTTGGGGCAATAGGTTTAGTTCGGGGAGAGTTGGGGAGATAGACTTAACTTAGGCAGGTGGGTCCCTGGTCCCAACCCTTTGTGGGACAGCCCCAAACCTGTGCACACCAGCCTGGCTCAGTGTGTCCCCCAGGAATGTGCATCCTGGTGGATGGCTCCCAAGTGGAGGTGGTGCTAGGATGTCACTGTTTGTCATCCCAGGGATGTTCCTCTGCCCTCCCCAGTTGCACCAGGCTGTTGCCAGGTGCAACCAGCACAATGTTGCTAGGGACAGCCTGGCCTGGTAGGGATGGACAAGGGAGTGACCCACCTGGGATGCAGGAATTTCCTTTGTGCCCTCTAACCATGTCTCTTTGCTCCTCCAGACCCATCTTTGAGCCCTGCGCAGGCAGCATTCCCACCTTCTCCTACTGGCACCCTCTTTTACCACAACAGCACTTATCGCATCCTGCAGAAACCCCTCAGGTGGCACGAGGCGCTGCTGCTCTGTGAGACCCTCAATGCCACCCTGGTCACCATCTCCAACCCCTACAGCCAGGCCTTCCTCACACAGGCTGTCAGCAGCCTGCAGGCTCCACTCTGGATTGGATTGGCCAATGATGAGGTGAGGGAAGGGGGCAGATATCTGGGGCATGGGTCCCCAGGGAGATCACAGCAGGCCCCCCAAGCATTTCCTCCCTGTGGTCTTCCAGGGAAGCCGGAGCTACTTGTGGTTGACGGAGGACAACCTCATCTACACCAACTGGCAGGACGGGGAGCCCCAGCAGATCACCGGCTGCTCCTACATGGACACAGACGGGAGCTGGCGCACAGCTGGCTGTGAGACCAAGCTGCAGGGGGGCATCTGCCAGCTCCAAACAGGTGCTGGCCAGGGGGCCTGGGGTGATCCTGTTGGGCTGTGACCAAGGGTTGGAGATGGCATCCCACCAGGGATCTTCTGGAGTATATCCTTGTGGGTCTGGGTGACCCAGTGTGCTGTAGGACCCTGATATCTTGTGCCTCACCACACCTTTAACCTACCTGTGCTCCCTAGGTCACCCCCACCGGCACAAGTCGAGCTACAGTGGCAGCTGTCCCAAATCGCTGGAGGACTCATCCTGGATCCCCTTCCGGGACCACTGCTACACCTTCCACATGGAGATCAACCTGGGCCAGAAGGACGCCATGAGGAGGTGCCAGAAAGGTATGAGGAGGCTAGGGTGGTAAAGGAGGGTGATGTATTCTTGGAAATGGAAGAAAGTGGGATCCCCATGATGTTTGTGGGTGCAGCAGAGCCCCCTTGTCCCTGTCCATGTCCAGCCTTGGTCAGCCATCATTTCCTTGCTGTTCCATGTTAGGGTTTCCCAATCATCACGTGATTCATGGCTAGGTCCTCAACTTGGTCCTCTTGGGCACTGCTGCTCCCTAGCTCAATCCTCTCAGTTCTGGGCTCCTCCATGACAGGCTTCTCTCTGCAGTTGGCGGCACAGTGTTGTCCATCCAGGATGAGATGGAGAACATCTTTGTGTGGGAGCATCTCCAGGCATACGAGGGCCTTTCCAAGGGGGCCTGGCTGGGCATGACCTTCAACGCCAAAGGTACAAAGGAAGGAATGGGGTTTGAGATACTCCCCCAAGCACCTCCATGAATTCCCACGAAGTCTGTGGTACGCAGAGGAAGGAAGCCCTTGGTGGTGACACCAGCGAGGGGGCCTCATGCCATGGTGTGACCAGGCACACCAGTGTATTAGGCCTTGCTGGACATGCCACATGGTTCCTCCTCTGGCTTGGTGAGATAGGAAACCCAAAGCCTTCTCCAAGGCACTGGAGCCTGCAGATTCAGGAAGGTGCACTGTAGCCCCTGGCTCTCCCCATCACAGCTCCCCACATAGAATCACAGAGTCACAGAATCACAGGATGGTTTGGGTTGGAAGAGACCTTGAAACCCATCCAGTCCTACCCTCTGCCATGTGATCATGAAGGTGGTCCATGGGCAGGGCCACCTTCTGCTATCCCAGGTTGTCCAGAGCCCTGTCACACTTCCTTGTACTTGCTGAACTGGAACAAAGGATGTCCCCTTCAGCCTCCTCAAGCCTAATTTTCCCATTTCCCAGGTGGCACCTTGGTTTGGCATGACAACACTGCCGTGAACTACTCCAACTGGGGCCAGCATGACACTGGGCCCAGCATGCTTAGCCAGAACAGCTGCTACTGGATCCAGAGCAGCAATGGCGTGTGGCGTCTGGGCTCCTGCACAAATGTAACCATGGGAGTCATTTGCAAGATCCCCAGAGGTAGGGCCCCTTCTGCTGCCCAGGAATGTTGCTGCACAGCTGGGCTGATGTAGGGTGAGCTGAGGGTCTGGCCAGGATGTGGCACAGCAGAGCTGTCACAGTGGCAGCACCAACCACATGTTTTGGGTAATTCTAGTGCAGGGGTGTATATGGGTTGGTGTTGGTGTCTGCAGATCCCCACTGGGCTTGGTAATGGGCTATGCATGTCTCAGTGGCTGGGTCAGCTCCTTGGGGCAAGATGAAGCCGGTGGGACAGTGGTGGAGCACAGTCACCCCAGCTGTGCATCACCCATTGCCCATGTGGTGCGGCACTGGGAGCAGTGCAGGGTGTGGATCAAGTGGTGTTGGTGGTGGGAAGATGGGAGAGTGTCGTGGCCATGCACTCACCTCTCTGTGTTGCCATTGCAGTGGAGGAGAGCAGCTTTTCCAGGGCAGGTGAGTGGCACCATCAGCCTGGGCACAGTACTGGGACTGGAAACCAGGACTGGGAGCCTGTGCCACAGCCCAGCTTGTGTAAATAACCAAAGGAATGGGGTTTGTGGGTGGGGAATGTCATTCCCAAATGACTTTGGCCTTGCGTTAGGACTCCTCAGCAGCAGGAGCCATCCTTCCATGGAGGTGTGTGTCTGCCCAGCCGCTTGCCAGACTCTCTTTCCTGTGCCTGCACTGCCTGGTCAGTCTGGGGGATAGCCATCATGTCTGCTGCTAGGATCCCAAAGATCCATCCCAGGCAGCTGCTAAATGTTCATGCACATCAGGAAAGACCCAGGGAGTCTGTTCAGCCCCAGGAGCTCTGCCAGGGGCAAGATGTCCCCAAAACACCAAAGCAGATTGACAGAGTCACAGAATATGCTGAGTTGGAATGGACCCACAAGGATCATTGAGTCCAGCTCATAAGGGAATGACCCATTTGGGAATCATATCCACAACCTTGGTGTTACTAGCATCATACTCAACCAGCTGAGCTAATCTCATTCCAGTCCTGTCCTGCTCTGACCCACCACAGGGGAATCAGCACAGAAACAGGCTCCCAGGGACAGTGGTCACGGCCCCAAGACTGACAGAGCTCAGGAAGTGTTTAGTCAGCACTCTTAGGCACAGGGTGGGATTCTTGGGGTGTCCTGTGCAGGTCCAGGAGTTGGACTTGGTGGTCTTTGTGGGTTCCTTCCAACTCAGAACATTCTATGATTAAATGACCCTGCCTAAAAACACAGGTCTGGCTGGAGGCCCATCAGCCCCAGCCTCTCCTGCAGGCTGAGGAAGGAGCAGGAGCCATTTGTCTGCCTTTTAACAGCCTTTCCTACCTGCAGCTCTGCCAGAGAACACGACAGCAATTGCAGTGATCGTGCTGTCCACGCTGGTGCTGTGTGCCGTGCTGGGGGTCGTTGTCTTCCTTTACAAGCGCCGACAGAGCGCAGAGCGTGGCGCCTTTGAGAGCGCTCGCTACAGTCGCACCACCTCCAACCCCACTGAATCTGCCGAGAAGAACATCCTGGTGTCAGACATGGAGATGAACGAACAGCAAGACTAACAGCAGAGGGCACGCTGGGGATGGGGACCTGGGGAGGGGGAGGATGGAGAGCATCACACACACTATCCCTGTGGCGCGCGGGACAGGGGTACCCATGGGACCAGTGTGGGAGGGCAGGGAAAGGGGCTGGGGTCAGGGTTGGGGTCCAATCAGGTGGGCAAGAGGAGGGAGCCAGAGTCCCTCCTGCCCCACATGTCACTGCCATCACCTCTGGGCTTGTCCCCAGCTGCTGGGTGTTTGCCTGCAGCAGCCATGGAGGCAGTTTCAGGGCTAAAAAGTTTTTAGGGAAGTTGTTGCACAAGTTCAAGAGCTTTCAAGATGCATGAACAGGCTCCAAGATACCTTTGCCTTGGGAGAAGGCAAGCACAGACAATTCAGGGCCCTGTAGCAGGCTCTTCCCCCCAGGAACCAAGCTGATGTCCGAGAAGACATCCTCCCAGACAAGAAGTCTTCAAAGCCAATCTACCTCCCCTCTGTGTGCAGCGGCAAAGGCCTTCTTAGCTCTCA
>VZRX01010453.1:0-12554 GCA_013398075.1 Notiomystis cincta
GAAGAGCAAAGTCTATTTTTGATCTCTGCCTTGGACCTGCCCTGCTCCACAGGGGCTGCTCACAGCACTGGCAATGAAGTTACCCACATCTCTGCTGGCACCCCTGCATCCCTACCAGCATCCCCAGTGATGTCCTGCATCCCTGCCAGCACCCCTCAACAGCATCCCCACCACACACAGGCGACACCAGGAGACCCAAGACAGAGTTATATTTATTACTGTAGTGTGTCCCTCCCCACCCACATCTCCCACTCTCCCTAGCCAGGCAGCTGCCAGGTCCCATGGTTGTCTCTCCTGCCGTGCCCCTGGGGATAGGACATGACTGTCCCAGCCCTACACCTGCTCCAGCACCACTGGCACCCCCGGGGGACACCCGTTCTTGCTGTGGGGAGATTCCAGCATCTCTGCCACACTCCAGATCTTGGGTTTCTGGGGTTGCTTGCCCTGCCCAGGGCCTGTCCTCACCTCGGGGCTGCCCCTACACCCATCCTGCACGGGGCTGGAACTGGGAATGGGGACGGCACCCGATGGGACCTCCTCGCCCTCGCTGTCCTCGCCCTCTGAGGCGCTGCGTGTGGCCCAGCTCGCCTTGTTCTCCTTCTTGAGGCGCCGGCGGGCATTGGCGAACCAGGTGGAGACCTGGGTGAGGCTCATCCGGCTGACCACAGCCAGCATCACCTTCTCCCCCTTGCTGGGATAGGGGTTCTTGGGGTGTCGTGCCAGCCAGGCCTTCAGTGCCCCGGTGCTCTCCCGCGTCGCCGCCGCCTTTGCCCGCCCCGGCTCCGTGGGCAGCCCCAGCGGCACCTCATAGGGGGCTGAGACCTGGAGGGGCAGAGGGCTGTCAGGGTGGGACAGGGGGGACATCACGGCCAGAGGAGAGGGGCTGTGGGGTGTCAGGGCTCAGCCCTTTGTGTGTGGGAGAGGGCAGAGCTGTATCCTGCCCGTCTTCCTCTCCCATGCGCACCCAAAGTGCCAAGTGCAGGAGGGGGGGCAGGAGAATTCTGGGGAGAGGGATGGGCAGGGCCCCAGCCCAGATTCCAACCACCCCACACAGTCCCATCCTGGTCCTGGGAGAGCCCCACATTCCATTCCTCCCCCGAAGCTGCAGCGCGGCACTTACCAGGGGTGTCACGAGGCTGAGAGGGGGTGGCAGGAGGCTGTACCCAGCCAAAACGGGACAGGGGCAGGAGTAGGGGCAGGGGTAGGGCAGTAGAGCTTGGGGTGGCCCCTGCAGGGACCCCCAAGGCCCCCTGCAGCCCCCCAGCTCTTGTCCTGGGCTCCTCTCGCCCCGAGGTGCTGCCATACTGCAGGAGAGGAGCCAGGGAGCTGCTCTCGGGTGTTTTATAGCTGCTGGGGTCCGCAGTGACTGACAGCTGATTAGGGGGTATTAGCACCCATGAGAGCAGCAGCAGGATCTGGGGCACCTGATACCCCCCCTTCACCGGCTACTGTTGGGCAGGGACTTGCAGGGACCGTCCTCCTCGCCTGCCTGCCACCAGCCAGAGCCCTGGTCCCTCCCAGCCCCCCAGCTCTGCACAGCCTACACAGCTCCCAGGGATGGGCTACAATGGCACCCCGGGGCTGGCGCATGGGGCCCACCGTGAGCCCCACAGCCACAAGCACACAGCCCATCTGGGGCTTTACTGCAGTGCTGAACTGTGTCCCACCCGTGACCCCAGCCCTGACTTGGGGCTGTGGATGGTGGAGCGCCCTGTGCTGTGGAAGGGCGGGTTGGAGGGCCAGTGGCCTGATGGGAGGACAGCAACTCATGCTGCCCCATCCTGCTCCTCCTCTGGCTTGGCCAGGTCCTCACCCAAGCCCCAGCACTGCCATGCCTGCCGCTGGATTCCTGGCAGCAGAGTGACAAAAGGGAAGGGTCCCACAGCCCCATGGACAGTGGGGATCCCTGCAGGCACTGGAGGATTCCTGTGGCTGGCACAGCAGGGGCAGTGGTGGGCAGCTGTGTGAGGGGCCCCAAGAGCCTGCAACCCCCTGAGCCGCCTGCTCCTGCTGCCACGCCTCCCCGCTAAGACTGGGATTATCCCACAGGTTGTATCCGTCATTAAATACCGACTAATAACGCTCTCAGGATATTAAATATGTAACAAACCCGCTTAGCGCTCTCCAGGACAGGAAGGCGAAGGTCACTGGTGCTAATGAGCCCGGCCACATCTCTGGATCCCTGCAGGCCCTGGTGACAGCAGAAGGTCCCAGGGCTGAGGTGCCAGTGCTCAGAAGTCCCAAGCCCCTGCACTACCCCATGGCCAGAGCCCCAGCAGCACCTGGAGCTCCCAATATACAGCAGCCAGAGCCCTGGTCCCATCCATCCCACGGTGGGCTGGTCTTGTGCTCCAAACAGCCACGGGTGTGGAAGCCTCAAGCCAGCCAGGACAGTGGTGCTGCTGTCTGGGACCAGCCCTGGCCACGGCCCCGCAGTGGCCCCATAACCTTGTCCCCACAGGACTCGTCCAGCCCTAATCAGCACCGTGGATCTACTTGATTAGATAATGGGGCTGTAATCTAGGAAAGCGCTTGAGGATTGTGCGCAGCACCCTGACCCTGCACAGCACAGCTGGAGAGGGAGGGCCATGGCCAGCCACCGGCACGGCGGGGGGACACAGCTGGACACCGATGGAGCCACAGCCGGGCAGGCACAGCCACGCGCCTGCACAAGGGGGCACAGGCGAGGCCAGTGTGAAGGCAGCAGGACAGAGCCACAGCCAGGACAGAGCCACAGCCAGGACAGAGCCACAGCTGGGAGAGCCTCGTCAGCTGCAGCCACCTCAGGGGAGGTGTGGGGCCACCCACACCTCACTGCCTTGTTGGCAGGGGGGGCATCCCACAGCGGCCCCGGTGCCACCGGGGTACCCTGCATGAGGGCAGGGAGAACCCAGCAGAGACCACCCCGGCCCCGGCCCGCAGCCTTCACAGAGGCTCTCACCGAGCCAGGGTGGCTCCCGGCCGTTTTCCCCTCCGCAGATAATCAGTTTAATGCAGGAGCAGAGAACTAAAACTCTGCGATTAGCTGTTATAATCGCATGTAAATAGGCCCAGACAAGCCGCTCAGGAGGGCGCTGTGTGGCTCGGGACAGAGTTACACGGGATTTAGGCTGTTTACCACTCGATTAATTTCATGACTCCAGCCCCAAGCCCACCGCTGTCCCAGCTGCCCGGCTCACTTCCCAAGAGTCAAGGTCACTCGGTCGGGAGGCAGCTGATAGCCCAGGGCGTCTGCCAGCAGCAACCAGCCCAGCACAGCACTGGGCTCCAGGCCCCGTGTGCCTCTGCCCCACGGCTGTGCTGAGGCTGGGCTGTCCCATCCCTGGACCCCCAGGCAGGCACACACACGGATCTCCATCCCTTTTTATTCATAAGCATAGTCAAAGCTTGAGAATGTCAGAGCTGAACCCCTTCAACAACCACCAAGGGACTAACAAGAGAGTCCATCCCTCTTCAGAAGAAAAATACAGCATCTTCTCCCTCCTTCTCCTTGGGTTCCTCCAGTCCAGAGCCCTGCTGCCGCCTGCCCGCAGGCCGGAGATGCCACAGGAGGGGCTGGCTGCTGGCACACTGTGACCACTGGCCCCATGGCTGCAGGGAGCAGTGGCTGTGGCTGCACACACCTCGCTTCTAACACCGCACCACACAGTTGTGCCCAGCCCTACAGCTTCCCCAGGATCCTCACGTGCTGGGCAGACGCCGATCCATGGTTGCCCACACAGACCGTTCAGGAAAAGGGATTTCAGACGATCGAGTGCAACAGGCAGAGAGACCATCCACACACGGGCTGCCCCCACGGCTGCTGAGCAGTCTCTGGGGGATGTGCAGACCCCCAGTGCACAGGGCCGAGCGGCTGCGTGTCCCTGGCTGTGTCTGTGCCGCTCAGGCGCGTCCTCTGCAGCCCCGGCACAATAAGGCACCTGCTGGCTGGGGCGGGCGCTGCCGGTGCGGCCGCCTGCCCAGCGCGGTGCGGCCCCGGCCCGCTGCTAGTCCGACAGCGTGATGACATCGTAGTGGATGCCCGGCTGCAGCTGCTGGATCTGCTCGGCTGCTGCCTCGGCGGTGAAGACGCCCTGGGCCTGGGCCATCGCCGCATCCGCCACTGCTGCAGGGGAGGGGGGTCAGTGCTGCCTCTGAGCCAGGGCAGGGGGAGCCGGTGGCAACTCAGGGCTCCCCTCCCTGGGAAGGGACATAAGGCCACCTCGCACATGTGGGGCTCCAGCAGGGAGCCCAGCTCCAGTTAACCCTGTTCCAGAACTGACAAGTTGGGACCAGCAAAGATCTGCCCTTGGACACCATGGCTGGCAGCAAAAAAATGAACCAGCCTGATCTTCCCAGCCCTCCCACCGAGGACTGCTGCACAGCTCACTGCCAAGCCCAACAACAGGACTGGCAGGACTGGCACCCCCAAACCCTGGGAGGAGGATTGGCCCTTCTGGCACAGGGCCCTGATACTACCTGAGACAGCTGAGTGTGCTGCTGCTTCCAGCTGTGCCTGGGTGACGAGCTGCTGCTCAGGTGACACGGGCATGTACTGGATCTACAGAGGGGCAAACAGGGAATCCCTGAGGGAGGAGCTCCTCCTGGAGCTGCTTGAGCCATGGCTGCTGCACTCAGGCACCAGCCCATGAGCTCCAATTTCATATATCCCTCTCCAACTGCAGGCTCAGGACCCACCCTCCAGCTCCCACCACCATGCCTGGCTCCTTACCTGTGACTCCGGGAGGAACTGGCCACCCTGCTCATACTGGATGTGGGTGATCTGACCGTCCTGTACCTAGGGACAAACAGTGAGGCTGTGGTAAGGTCTGTGGGTGTCCAGGTCCCCAGCAATGCTGTGACCCAAACAGAGTATGCATGAGGGAGCAGGAGGGGGCCCAGCCTCACACATGACACTCCATGAGCCCCACCCACCATGAGCAGACAGCCTGAAGCTCACCTGGATGTGATGTCCCTCTGGAACAACAACATACTCTTGGGGAAGCAAGTGTGGGACACCTTCCTGGGCAATAATGTACTGAACCTGCAAACATGGGAATTCAGGCCCA
This sequence comes from Notiomystis cincta, assembly GCA_013398075.1. NCBI lineage: Eukaryota > Metazoa > Chordata > Aves > Passeriformes > Notiomystidae > Notiomystis > Notiomystis cincta. The sequence goes on from VZRX01010453.1 coordinate 5,049, forward strand.
GTAAAAGGACACCACTGCCCACCCTCCATCACAACAGCTGGATCTGGTCTGTCTTCTGTGTCTTGTTTTCACCACCCCAGTGCCTTCAGCTCTCCCTACAGAGCCCTGCTCTCCCCACTGCTGCCAGCTCTTCCCACTAGGCAGTCTCCCATCCGTGGGCCATGTCCCCTCACCTGGTTGTCTGCAGTCACTAAGTGCTGTACTGTCTGTCCATCAGCAGTTGTGATCTCCTGGATGTATGCTGCCTCCTCCTGCAACGTCAGCAAGTGCCCAGTGTGGTCAGGGGGGCTGGGCCTGACTACAGCCCCCCAGGAGGCCCCCACTGTGAGGAGTGGCCACACAGGACAGGGGAGGCCGAGGAACCCAACTCACCTGGCTGGTGACGCTCTGCTCCTGTGCAACAAGGATGTGCTCCTGTCCCAGGGCCTGCTGCAGCCGCTCAGGAGCCAGCACGGCCTGGCCAGCCTGCAGAGCCGCTGCAACACAGAGAGAGCTGGTGGGGATGCTGCTGGGGACACTGTCAGGGCTGCCAATGGCCTTGCTCCCCAGTGGCCACTGCCTGACACCTGCCCCAGTGAAAAGTACAGGGTAGTCTCTGGGCTCTGCTCACACAAGGTCACAGCTAAACAACTATGGGCAGAAAATACCCTCCATGTCATGTCAGACCCTGATCTCTGCTTCCAGTGTGAGCTGCTCCTACACGCAACGATCTACCAGGACCTGCCCGGAGGGAACACAGGGTCCTTCATTCCACGCAGCTGCCCATGCCCAGCCTCTTGGTGTCTGTCTCCACCAGCAATCCCAACCACAAGAGGATCCTCCTCGCCCTTCAGCCCCACCTGACCCACAAGCTGGGTGATTCCCACATGGGGCTCTGGATGTAGGACATCCACAGGTCAGCCCTCGTCCCAGGGACATGTCTTACTGTGTAGGGTGGCCAGGGTGTCCTCGTCGCTATTCAGGATGATGGTCTGCTGGGCAGCAGCCTGCCCTGGCCTTTTGCCCTCTGAGCTGTGCAAACGCTGCATGTGGAACTTGAGGTGCCCATTACGGTTGAACCTATGGAGAGATAGAGAAAGGTGGAGTGTGCCACAGGCAGCACAGGACCCTGTGCTCTCTGCAGACCACAGCCCTCACAAGCACATCCTGCAACATGGCCTGTCCCCTCTCCCAGCATGCTCCCATCAGTGCCCAGGGACTGAACCCTCCTATGCAGAGTTTCCTTGGAGATAAGACTGGGTCCACCTGCAGCAGCAACCATTCCCAAAGGCACTGTCCCCTCTAACAGGCTGGGGAAGGTTTGGGGCAGGCAGCTCTGCCAAGATTCTACCTCCTCTTGAGCCTTGTAAGAGCTCTGTGGGATCTCCCAAAGCAGCATCAGCCCAGCTCCACCACTCACCTCTGCCCACAGACCTGGCAGGCGAAGGGTTTCTCATTGGTGTGGGTCAGCATGTGCCTGCGCAGGTCCTTCTTGTTCTTGGAGGCGAAGCTGCAGTAGGGGCACTTGTGTGGCCGGAGGTTGGCATGTTGAACCATGTGGCTCTGGGGCAGGAGGACAAGTGCCACGTCAGAAACCCCCACTTCTCCAACCCCCTCGTTCCCAGGGCTGCTCTGTGCCGGGAAACTTACCCGGACCTCTGGCCAGAGTGTGGCAGTGAAGGGACAGTCGGGACACTTGAAGGTGCTGGGCCCAATGTGGGCTCTCTTGTGACTCTCCATCTCCGCTCTCCCTGTGAACATGGCTGTGCAAATCTTGCATGAAAACTTTTTGGCTGTGGAAATCTTGCATGAGAGCTTCTTGGCTGTGGAAACCTTGCATGTGAGCTTCTTGGTCATGCCTTGGAGTGCAGGCCACTTGACCTTTGGGGATGAGACTTCCTGCCCCTCGGAGGCTGGGGATAGAGACGAGTCCTTCTGGAGCTGCCTGGTGACACACTGCACCAGGGGCCACTTGACGCTGGCGGGCTGTGCCTCCTGGCCCTCCGCAGGTGAGGAAAAGGCAGCATCCCCGCTGAGGGGCTGTGAGAGAAACACCAGTCACATCTGCTCACACTGCTGCTTGGGATGGGGAGAAGGCTCAGATCCTTACCTCCACGGTCTGGAACTGGCTCCCTGGGACACTGGATGACATGATGTAGTGATTGCTATGGTCCTTCAGAGCCTCCTCTGTCATCACAGCTCCACTCACCACAACTGTGTGAGAGGTCTCCACAGGGCTCTCCTCCTCACTGCTGAACAGCACAGGGTCAGGAAGAATCAACCTCCTCCTCCTCACCACTAAAGCCTCCTCACTGGAGCCTCCCCCTCCCCACTCCTCCCAGACAGCTGACCTGTACAGTGTGGCAGGAGCCTGGATCTCCTCGCTGATGGGTGCAATGATGCTGTACTCTGCTGCCCCACTGAAGGGGATGGTGATCTGCTGCAGCTCCGAGCCACTCAGGTTCGCTTCCCCGTAAGCCTCCTGCACAAGTGTCTGTCCAGGCTCTGCCATGTGCAGCATCACCAGCTTCTGCTGCTGCTCCTTTGAGTCCACCTTTGCCTCCTCCTCCTCCTGTGCCTGCAGCTCACAGGGGCCTGGTGTCTCTCCTGGGTCATCTGGCTTCACCACTGCCACCTGTGCAATACACAGCTCAGCCAAGGGGGCAAGGCTCTGCAAGACACCCCTGCAGCAAAACAGGGCTGGGAAACTTCCTTGTGCCAGCCCCCAGCAGGCCTGGTTTCCCCTTGACCTTGCCCACCTGCAGTGAGCCGGTGGCCAGCTCTCGCTGGGCGCTCATGTTCAGAAGGAGATCCAGGGCCGTTTGTGTGGCCAGCTCTGCTGATCCAGCCACATCTAAGGGGTTAGACAGGGAGGGTCAGGCAGGAGCTCACCAACCTCCTCCCCATCCCACTCCCTTCCCAAGAGCTCACTCACCTTGTTCATAGATGATGGTGGCCCCTTCCAGGGAACCCTGTGAGAGAACAGAGGGCTCTGTGCCTGCGACAGCCTGGACCGTGTGGCAGGTGATGGGGCCAAGAGGTGCCTATGTGAGAGAGAGAGCTGACAGCACAGTGGGCAGTGAGCACTGGGAGGAGCTGGGGACAGGTAGAGCACTCACCGGTGTGCTGGCCTCTGGCTCAGCTGGTGCCTGCACCTGGCTGTGCTGCTGCTTCAGCTCCTCGATCTGCTGCAGGGTGAAGAAGGGGCGGCGGCGGCAGGGCGGCTCCTCGGGGTGCCTCTGTGCCCACTCCTCGAAGGAGTCGGCGTGGCGACATTGCACGTGCAGGCGCAGGTTCTTCTTGTGCTTGGTGGTGAAGTGACAGAACTCGCAGGCAAACGGCTTCCCTCCTGCAGGGCCCGGGAGGGGGAGTCAGGCATGGCAGGGAGAGCAGGCACACTCTGACTGCCTCTGGGACAAGGGGGCATGCAGGGCATTGGTCAAACAGCTCCTCTCACCTGTGTGCTTGACTGCCATGTGCGAGACCAGGAAGTCCTCTCGGAAGGTGGAATACTTGCAGACGCTGCACTTGTAGGGCTTGTCGTTCATGTGTGACAGCTGGTGGTTCAGCAGGACCTTCTTGTCCTCGCAGACATAGTCACAGAACTCACACTTGAACCTGCCAGGACAAAGCCACCTGTTACACCTGCTCAGGGGGAGAGGGACACAGTCTGTTCCCGGGCATGCCAGGCCCCTACCTGCGGTTGGCAATGGCCTGGATGTGCGTCAGCAGGTGCATCTTGAAGGTGTAACGCTTCTTAAAGGACTTCCCGCACTGTGGTGAAACAAAGTGAAGCAGCGCTCAGCCCTGCCCTGCCTCACCCACTGCCGGCCCCTCCCCAGGCTGTGTCCCCCTCACCTTGTCACACATGTGTGGTTTCTCTGTACTGTGTGTCTTCATGTGCTGTGTAAGCCTCTTCTGCATGGGGTAGACACGGCTGCAGACGGGGCATGGGAAGGAGTTCAGCTTTGGTGGCTGGATGGAGAGCACAAAGATGAGATCACCTGGATGAGCTCATCAGTTTCTTTACCCTCTCCCCACTGAAGGACCTGGGTTGTCTTTCCTCAAGAGATTCAGAAACAATGCCCTCAATGAAGCACCAAGATTTTGTTGAAGACCCAGATGTGCCTCTTCCCATACAACAGTGCTGAGATTCAAGTCAACAGAATATTCAAACTCACCGGATCAGCTCTCTTCTTCCTGAAAAAGAAGTAAGAAAACCCCCTTGTGTCAGCCACATCCCAAGCTCAAGCTCCCTTTTACCAAGACACCAAAACTCTATTTTGGAAAGGGTCAGGGGACGAGGCAGCCACGGCCACCCTCCTGGGGCAGGAAGAACAGTGTCAGTGCTGTTCAGTCCCCAGGACTGCGCTGCCCTCACCTGTCCCGGCTGTGCACTGTGGAGTGCCGAATGACATCCTTCTTGTACACGCTGGTGTAATTGCACTCCTCACACTTGTAGGGCTTGCTGCCCACATGGTTGAACATGTGCTCCTGTGAGAGGCACAAGAGGACCGTGAGACCTGGGGCTGCCAGGCAGCCTGTGGGTTTGGGGCAGGGCAGATGAAGCTCACCTTGAGGGAGGACCAGCGCCGGGAGCGGTAGCTGCACTGCAGACACTTGAAGAGCTGCGGGTCATTGGCCTCGTGCGAGTTGACGTGGAAGCGCAGGTCATCGTGCGTGAGGAACCGCGAGCCACAGATCCGACACAGATAGGGCCGCATCAGGGGCTTAGGGGACTTGTAGTAGTACCTGCAGAAACAGCAACGGGGCTCAGAACTGCGGTGGCAAACGGGCTGGGCACAGGCCAGAGGGCCCAGCACACCCCTCACCTGCGCCCCATGTACTTGCGGTATTTCTTGCCCAGGAAGCGGCGGGAGGGCCGCCCGCGCCGCCGGGGGATGACGTCGGCCTCCTCAGCACCGGTGTTGGACGAAGGGTCCTTGTTCTCGGAGTCGGACTGGCTGATACCGGGCTCTGCCAGGTTCTCGCCGGTCCCGTTCTCCAGGCCGGAGGAACTGGCTGCTTCTGAGTTCTGCAGCTCCTGGCTTGGTGTGCTTTGGGACGTCACCAAGGGCTCCACCTCGCCTCCTGTTCCACAGAACACAGCACAGCTCCCGTCACATTCCCGCTGCGGCTCCGGGAGCTTGCGCACCTCTCCCCGCTCCACCTCTGAACCCCCGCCTCCCTCACCGTCCTGCATGTCCTGAGCCATATCCTCCAGCCGAAGCAGCTTGCGGGGTCTCCCTGGGCGTCGACGCGGCCTCTCCTCGCTGGACGTGGGGACAGTGCGGCCGTACTTGGGCTGTCGCCCCCGGGGCTCATCCTCAGCTGGGTTGTAGTCACTGTCCTCTGCAGGCAAGCGCCCCAAAACATCAGAGACTGGGGAAAGACTGAGCTACCTAAGATGTGTGGGGGGAGGGCGAGTCCTACCTTCAGGATCATCAATAGCACCAGCATCCATAATATCATCATCTTCTTCTTCTGGAGCCTCCTCATCCTCAGTCTTTGAAGCAGCTCCCACTTTCCGTGGTCGTCCTTTCTTCAGAGCCAGAGCCGAACCCACTGCCACAGAGAACAAGGCAAAAGCTCTTTACCAGACTGTGTGCCAGAGCAGGTCCTTATGCTCCAGCTCCTCTCTTGTTTCTTCCCAGGAGAGAGCAGAGCCTGTCTGCAGTGAGATGAATTTCCCTCAGCCCTTGGCACACACCTGGCTGGAAGTGACGCTCTTTCATGTGGTTAATCAATGTTTTCTTAGAGACGCTCTTGTACTGACACATCTTGCACTTGAACTGCTGCACCACCACCACTTCCATCATCTCTTCCAGGGTCTCCATGTCTGGCTGGTCCAGCTTCTCCCCACCATCCGCCTCTTGGGCTCGGTCTGGCTGTGCAGGCAGCTCCAGCACTTCCAACTGCTCAGAAGGCTCTGAAGGGCCAGGCTGGTCAAGGCACGTGGAGGTAGGTCCATCAGCAACAGCTTCTATTGCCAAGCTATTGGCTAGAGCAGAAGTGGCCATCTGGGACACCATGGGGGCACCTGAAACCAAAACCCACTCAGCCAAGGGGCAGACTTCACCTGCATCCCAGGCTGCATCTGTACAGGGGGCACAGGGCTAAACACAAGCTGAGGAACAGGCTCCTATGGCTGATACACAGCTGGGACACCCATGCCAGGCCACACTCCAGTGGCACAAGGCTCAGAGGCAGAGCTGGCCACCGTGGACAGCCCAAGGAGCTCCCTCACCATCATCAGGGCCTTGCAGAATGAGGTACTGCGTGGTCTCTGCCCTTCCATCCTCTGCGCTGGTCACGGCGATGCAGCCTGGCAGGGAGAGGAGAGCAGAGTGGTGACTACGAGATCCAGGGGCTGTGGAGTCACTGGGGCTCCCTGGGGCTCTCCCAGTTCAGAGAGAAGCCAGAAGGTGTGAGAAAGGTCTGGCTCTGGGGATGGAGTCTGCCCTGGGCTGAAGGAGCAGCTGGACAGAAGAAAGGTAGTCCAGCAACACAAGCTCCTCACCAAACCCTCCAGCCACTGCAGCAAGGCAAGAAGAGAAAACTCTGCTGACCAGTTGGACTCAACGATCTTAGAGGTTTTTTCCAGCCTTAATGATTCCATGTTGATATTTCCCCCACCTCCTGAGGTCTGGTGCAGTGGCAGCTCCCTCCCCAGCCCACCAAGCCATCTCCACATGGGAGCACACACTCACTCTGGATGATGTCAGGCCCGATTGTGGACTCAATGATTTTGTCAATGGCAGAACCCAGGTCTGAGGAAGTGGATGCAGTGGAGTCTGACACAACTGTGGCTCCATCGCTGACGACGCTGGAGTGGACCAGGACTTGTGGAGACTCTGACACCATGATGGACTGGCTCACAGTGGAGACACTGGAGACCAAGGTGGATTGGGCAATAGAGGATGAGTCTGGCAGATAAATCCTTGGAATGGCATCTGTGCTGGAGCTGCTCTCCGAGACCTCTTCCTGGCAGATAAAAAAGAGTCCAGAAGAGCTCAGGTGAGACCCCTTTGCCAGCCCAAGCCCTAGGGGCAGTCAGCTTATGCAAATGACCCGGTGTATCACTGCAAAGCTTCCAGAAAAGGCACCGGACCAAATCCTTTGGTACTAACAAAAACCTGACCCTCCATGGCTGCTCTCGCTACCAAGGAGAGTTCTGCTCCTCAGACTGACACGCAGAGGTATAACAGTGCCTGCCAAGGCCGCAAAGTTCAGTCTGTCAGAAATGTCTACAGAAACGCCGAGGAACCACGGCTGCCCTCCCACCCTTCCCACCAGCGCCTACCAAGGAGACCCCGCTGCTGTCGGAGCTCTGCCCCACGCCGGAGTCATCGACCCGGGAGAGGAGCCCGGGCCCCGCGGCGGCATCGCTGCTGTCCGCCGACACGGCCTCCGAGCTGCCGACGCCCAGACCGCTCTCGGTGGGCTCCTCCCGCGCCGCCTGCGGGGCCGCGTCGCTGCTGCTCTCCACCGCATTCTCCTCCATGCCCGCCCTGCCGGGGCCCGCTA
>VZRX01010453.1:12817-28163 GCA_013398075.1 Notiomystis cincta
GGGCTGCGCTGCTCACGTGACGGGAAGGCGGAAGCGGCGGCGGGGCTGGGCCGGCAGTGGGGCTGGGCCGCCCGGTGCCCTCACAGCGCTCCCGGCCCTCCTCCGTTTCCCGCCCGGCCCCGTAGCGCGCTCCCCCAGCCGCGGTCCTTACCTCGGGTGGGCCGTGCAGCCGCGGCGCTCCATCTCCCGTCCCACAGCCCGCGCTGGGCGCTGAGACCGGCGCGCCCTGTGGGCTGGGGCCGCCCCGCCCTTCCCTGCGAGCCCCGGGCCGTGCCGCATCCAGCCCCGGCCTCAGGCTGCTGAGCACTCGCCCCGCGGTCTGGCGGCGAACGGCACCTCCTGTCCGTTTGCTCCTCGGAGCCAGACTTGCCTCTCTCGAGTGCAGCTCGGCATCCGAACAGCACCACCCTCCCATGGGCTCTGGGCCCTCCGGGATGGTTTCCCCCGGAGCAGATGGCGACGGGCACGCGATTGGGCTGCACTGGCTGCTGGCAGCACCTCGGGGCCCGCGCTTGGTGTGCTCAGCGTGGGGACAGCTCTGGCCTCACGGGGGGCTCCCCCAGCTCTTCAGGCGCTGGGCCATTGCTGGCACCTCCTGCGGGCGCGCCCTCGGGCCTCGCTGCTGCCCCAGCTCCCTGCGGCACTGCTGATCGCCGTGCTCTTCCACATCCTCCAGCTGGGCTCAGCTGTGCATGGCCTGGGCTCGGCCTTTGTTCCATGGCGATGGCTTTGACAAACCCTCAGGCGGCTCCTTGTCCCCACTGGTGTTTTCTTATGTTGCAGTGCTCTATTGAGAAGGGCTCTATCCCGGCTTTTTTCTGGAAGAAAAGCAGCTGTATTGTGCCTGTGCTCTGTTAGGGCCGGGCCGTGGTGGGCTGAGCCTGGCTCTGGGTCCCTGTGGAGGGGACACGCGGGGTGAGGGGGGTCAGCCCTCTGCACCCCACGCGGTTCCGGGGCCGCCAGACCGAGCCGGCCCGCAGTGCAGCTCGGGGCGGGCGGGGCGGAGGCGGCGCTGCCACGGTGCCAGCGGCAGGAGAACACGCAGTGGCTCCTCCGGCACAGTCTGAGCGTGGGCCTGGCCTGCCAGAAATCCGAGCTGATGGGTGCTGGCTGGATCAGCGCTCTGGATCAGCGCTCTGCAGCGTTTGGCTGTGGCGCCTCTGCTCCGGAGCCAGGCAGGCGGTGCCTGGGTCCAGCCCCCGCAGCCCGGGGCTCTTCCCTGGGGCTCTGCGGGTCCCGTGTGTCCTGCCCAACGTGAGCCTTCCCGGAGGCACAGTGTGCCCGGCAGAGGCGCTGCACCGCCAGCTGCTGCGTGTGCACCTTCCGGCTCTTTTTCAAGCTAATTAAATGCATCCTTGAAAGGTTTATGCCCTCATCCGTCATGGGCAGACAGCAGCGGTGAGAGCCATCCTCGGGCTGGCTGTGTGAGCTCTGCTGCCAGTGCCTCGGGGCTGAGTCCCTGCATGTGCCCAGCTGCTGCCGTCACTGTCATGTCAGAAACCCAGGAAGACCAAGGGCTTGGGCTTTTTTCTCCCGCTACTGCTTTTTAAAGCAGCCCTGTATAGCTCAGTGGGGGAAGTGGAGTTGGGGAGGATGGGAGGGAGGTGCTCCTGTGCCTCATAGCCCCTCTCCACAGTTCTGTAGCTCACACTGGTAGAGCCCAGCACTGCCTGTGACCGGCTCTGTCCGGGTTTGGAATGCCCTTGTGCTCCCTGTAGGGGGAAGCTCCGTGTTTCTGCTGGGGAGGGGGAGTGGTGTCACAGGAACCACCAGCAAAAGCTGCCTGCCAGGTAGAGGAAGTGGGATGGATTTGTGTCATACCAGGAGATTTCCTCTTTTTGCCTTCAGTCAGTTGTTGTGTGGGACAAGTGAAGGATTTTCCCAATGGATGATGGCTGCAGGGCAAAACAGCCTGAGCTCCAGGCGCCTCAGGGGCTCATAGGAACCCTCCTGGTGCTGGCTCGGCGGATGGAAAGTTGTGTCAAGCGTCCCTGTCACCCTGCAGAGGTGCCCCATGTCCTCTGTCTCGGTGAATTGTCCCAGCAGAGCTTTGCTGCGATGGGTAACCTGCTATTTTTAAAAATGCTGCGTGCCCCCAGGCGGGGTGAGCGGGGGATTTCCAGGGCAGGCAGAGCACGACTCCCATCCTCGCTTCCAGAGGCACAGCTCCTTGCTGGTAATTCTCTGCTGTTGTGCCTCCGAGCCTGAAATCACTTCAGAGCCAAAGAAAACACAAAGAAATCTCAGCAAGAGGCTTAAAGAGAATCCAAAAATGGCTGCAACATGTGTTGGATGTGTGTCCAAATACCTTAGCGGGGGGAGCAGCAGGTTAAAGGGCTTTCGGGAACGGGCTGAGGAGACAACGCAGTGCTTGTGCCTGGAGGACAAAGCTCAGGCTGGGGCGGAGTATGAGGCCGGTTTTATCAGGCTGCTTGATGGGCTGCACTGACAGGCTGCCCCAGGTCCCTGCTCTGCAGCCTGGCTGCCCCAGGTCCCTGCTCTCCAGCCTGGCTTTCCCCAGGTCCCTGCTCTCCAGCCTGGCTGCCCCAGGTCCCTGCTCTGCAGCCTGGTTTGCCCCAGGTCCCTGTTCTCCAGCCTGGCTTTCCCCAGGTCCCTGCTCTCCAGCCTGGCTGCCCCAGGTCCCTGCTCTGCAGCCTGGTTTGCCCCAGGTCCCTGCTCTCCAGCCTGGCTGCCCCAGGTCCCTGCTCTGCAGCCTGGTTTGCCCCAGGTCCCTGCTCTCCAGCCTGGCTGCCCCAGGTCCCTGCTCTGCAGCCTGGTTTGCCCCAGGTCCCTGCTCTCCAGCCTGGCTTTCCCCAGGTCCCTGCTCTCCAGCCTGGCTGCCCCAGGTCCCTGCTCTCCAGCCTGGTTTGCCCCAGGTCCCTGCTCTGCAGCCTGGTTGCCCCAGGTCCCTGCTCTCCAGCCTGGCTTTCCCCAGGTCCCTGCTCTCCAGCCTGGCTGCCCCAGGTCCCTGCTCTCCAGCCTGGTTTGCCCCAGGTCCCTGCTCTCCAGCCTGGCTGCCCCAGGTCCCTGCTCTCCAGCCTGGCTGTCCCAGGTCCCTGCTCTCCAGCCTGGCTGTCCCAGGTCCCTGTTCTCCAGCCTGGCTTTCCCCAGGTCCCTGCTCTCCAGCCTGGCTGCCCCAGGTCCCTGCTCTGCAGCCTGGTTTGCCCCAGGTCCCTGCTCTCCAGCCTGGCTGCCCCAGGTCCCTGCTCTGCAGCCTGGTTTGCCCCAGGTCCCTGCTCTCCAGCCTGGCTTTCCCAGGGTCCCTGCCTTCCAGCCTGGCTGCCCCAGGTCCCTGCTCTCCAGCCTGGTTTGCCCCAGGTCCCTGCTCTGCAGCCTGGCTGCCCCAGGTCCCTGCTCTCCAGCCTGGCTTTCCCCAGGTCCCTGCTCTCCAGCCTGGCTGCCCCAGGTCCCTGCTCTGCAGCCTGGCTGCCCCAGGTCCCTGCTCTGCAGCCTGGCTGCAGCGCTGGGAAGGAGCTGCTGTCAGACGAGCTATGTTCAGGCAGGGTGAGCACGCAGTGATGGGAGACCCTGCTCAGGGCCCTGTGCTTGCTGGTATCCCCGCCCCAGGACAGTTTGCTGAGCTGCCAAACGAACTTGTCCCGCTCCCATAATGGCTCTTCCCTGAGCTCATGGCCTGGTCAGTGTCCCAAAATAGGAGATGGTTGTGCTGAGCACGGTGCCCAAGGCAGAGCCTCAGCCTCCCCCCCCGCTGCAACTCAAACCCCGGACTTCCACTGCCAGTGATTTTGTCATCCATGCTGTTTGTTCCTCCTTGTTTTCTTTTTTCTTTTCAAAGAAAACATTGTTGCGATGTTTGTGTAGCTGCAGGGCACGAATCCACATCAAGGCTTGTATTTATATCCCACCTGGGAAGGGCGGTTGCATCAGCACATTTTGTAAAACGTTGAGCAAAGCAGCCCTTGCTGCAGGAAATGGTTTTTCTTCACACCAGATTGCCTCACTGCTCTGTGCCTTCCCAGCAGTGCTGGCTCCTGGAGAAGGCTCCTGGGGCACTCCTGGGGGATCACTCCATGCCAGGGTGGCCATGAGAGCTGGGATAGCTTCCTGCTAGGCACTTCCTCAGCCCCTGTGCCCTGTGCCAGGGTGGTGTTTCTGTGACCAGCAGCCTCCCCCGGTGCTGGCTGTTCCTGCTGGGATCCCCATTTTCCAGAGCACTGGTGTGAGTGGGAGTGCCATAGGATGATGCCTGTATTCTGTGGCCACCAAAGCTGTGGCTGAACCCGTGACCTCAGCCATAATGCCACCCTTGGGCTCAGGCAGGGCACTCCTGGGACAGGCAGGAGCCACTCCCAGTGGAGGAGCCCATGGAAGTTGATGGTGAGAGCACTCAAAATCTCATACAGTCCCCTTGGCAGGAGGCAGCTCAGTGATTGACACTGGAGGTGCTGCTGGTGGCTGTGCCTTGAGCATGGAGAGACTCTCCTGGTGTGTCCTGGTGCCTCTTGTGCCATCAGTGCCCTGACCACAAGACGGAGCGATGGTGGCACCGAGCATTCCCTCTCCCATGTGTCTTGTCCCACACCCAGGTCAGTGCCATGGCTGCCATTCCTGAAAGTTTCTGGGGCTATCAACAGCCTTTCCAGGATGTGCTTGGAGCTGCTGGATGCAAACAGCTGGCTCCCTCGCTCCTGCCAGAACTGCTGCTGCTGCTACTGCTGAGTGTTTTTTTTCCCCTTCTGGAGGGATCCTGTGGCTTCCTTCCCAGACCCTGAGACCTTGGAGCCACGGTCCAAGGCCACCAGTTTCCACCCTCTCCCGTGCTGCTGATTCATCACTGCTGGTTAGTTAAAAAATGGTAATCAGCAAATTACTGAAATATAAGTAAAATAAACAAGGTGGGCAGAGAACTGTGTATGTAGCAGGGCCCCAAAGGCCTTGGGTGTGCAGTGTGCTGGGCTCTTTCTGTCCCCTGCATGGGGCTGTGCCTGGATGAGCACTCCTGGAGCAGGGGGTCAATACCTGGTGCTGCCTGTCCTGCATCCCTGCCTATGGCTGGTGCTGTGAGGCTGCTCTGCTCAGTCCCCCTTGACACCCCAGGGCAGAGCAGGCAGGCTCTGGGGCTGCTCCCCACCCTGTGGGGGCATGGCAGCTCCCACAGGTCTGCTGGCTCTTGCCTGGGTGCTCTCCAGCCCTTCTCCTCCCCAGGCAGCACGGCAGCTCTGTCCATCCTGGTGTTCCTTCAGCTCAGGGTCTGCCTTCCTCTGCTCACATGATGCCCGGTTTTGAAAGGTCTCAGGTCGTGTGCCGGGGCAGCTCCCGGCGGACAGCCAGGCTGTGTGCCATTCTTGGGCTGCCTGGGCTTTGTCCATATGCCTGTGTTGACAACTGAGCTGCTCTGAGTTAATTTGGCAGCAAGTGCTGGAACAGTTGTCAAATGTTTTACTGAAATCCAAACGTGTTGCATCTACCGCCCTTCCTTCTGCTTTGAGCAGTTTACAATTAAATACCACCAGTTTTGTCCATATTCCACCTTCCACAAACCCCCGCTCCTTATTCCCAAGCCGTTCCATTGCTGACAGCCCTGGATTCCTGGCAGCACTCTGTCCCCTCACACACAGTCAGGTTCCTCGTCATTGTCACAATTGCTGCTCTTCCTGTTTTAGCAGGCAGCTGCTGTGCCCGTGTCACCGCCGGGAACAAAGCGCTGCCCACCCGTCCTGTGCCATGATGCTGATGGTTCACCACAGCAGCTGTGCCCCCCCGAGATGGCAGCCACCCAGCTCTGTCCTGCCCTGCTCCCCTCACAGCTCCTGCCTCGCTCCTGTGGTGCTCAGGAGATGCTTCCATGGAGCTGATGCAGCAGGTCACCCAAGAGGGGATGCTGAGGGGATAACAGCCATAAGGCTGCCCATGGATACCCCTTCCCAAATGCTCTCTGGGTGACCTGGACCCTGTGCCCCTCTCAGCTGCCTGAATGCCCTGTGCTCTTGCTCCCAGCAGGTGGGAAAGTTTGGGAGAAGAAAGGTTGGTCAAAGCTGGAGGCAGAAGCTGAGGCAGGAGGAGGGTCAAGGGATGGAGCTTACAGCAAGGAAGTCCTGAAGCACAAGAGCCCTGTGATGTTTGGAGCAGGCTGTTTGGTGGCCTCGGTGTGAGGTGTGCCATGGTGCCAGCTGTCAGCCCTAGTGCCTGGTGAATGGAGCTCTGGGTGGGATTCCTGCAGCATCCCTGTGGGACCCCAACAGAAGTGGGAGCTTCCCAGGGTGGACATAGACAGGAATGTCCCAGCCCAACACAGAGAGGTGACTGTGCCGCCCACCTGGATAGCGGGAGTCGGTGTGGCAGGCAGGGAATCATCATGTGTGGTTGGCAGCTGGGATGGGTGGTGACAGGGCAGTGCTGGTTTCAGTGCCTGCAGGGAAGAGTGAGGCGTGGCTGCGTAATCCTCACCCAGACAAGAGGTGCGGGAGCAGCAGCACCAGCCTGGGGGCGGCAGGGCTGGGCAGCAGTGGGACTAAGGGGTAAGGGGCAGGGGGGGGGATCTGGACATCAGGCCAAGCAGGAGTGAAGTGTTGGCCAGAAGCTCATGCTGAGGGGTAGGGAGCTCCCTAGGTGAGGCAAGGGGCAGGCAAGGAGCTGAACAGCTGTATCCACAGAGCTTGGGGCAGGCAGGGAAGGGATGCAGGGCCAGGGTCTGGCGGTGCTGGAGAGCTGCAGGTCTGCGGCACGCAGGGTGGTTTGCCAGGAAGGGTCCTGGGCCCAGCTGGAGCCTGCAGTCCCAGCCCACGCTGGGCCCAGCGCCGGGGCAGCAGATACGGGAAGTGTGTGCAGGAATGTTGTTTCTGTCTGGAGCCCTTGAGCAGGAGTGATGGGGCTCCGAGCCTCTGACTCAGAGCTGCTCCCTGTGCCCTGTCCTGCTCCCACGCCAAGTGTCCCCATGCTTTGGTCACTGCATACCATGAACCAGTGTTGGCCGAGGCAGCCAGTGCTGGGCTGTCAGTTCTGCTCCCTGGGTGTGGGGTGGTGCAGAGCTCATGGGACAGGAGCAGGGATGGGTTTGGGGCACTGCAGTTCAGGGCACTGGGGCCTGTGGCTGCCTGGCTCAGCTAGAGGCATGCAGTAATGCCCTGCCCACCGTTCAGGGTGTCTGGCTGTGCCATGGTGGCTGTGGCACTGGCTCTCCCTGTGGCTTCAGCCAAGTCCAAGTGCTCCCTTCCCTCTGCACAGGTCATCTTCCCAGTGCGACCGGCACTTGCTCTCTCCCATCCAGTGTTGTCTCACCCGCACAAGATGCTGACTCTCTCCCACCCCACTTCCTCTTGCCACCACACTCCTGCTTATGCTGATGCTATCCACACTCCTTTGCCTGTCCTTTGTGCCTGTGTCCTCCTGTCCCCTACCTGGGGTGCCCAGGTGTGAAGCAGTGATGTAGCAGCTGGGTGTTCCCTCACGTCGGCTCCTCAGCTCCCCACCAGCTTTGTTGCCCTGCTGTATCCCATGTTTGTGGACCTCTCCCCTGGCTGTCTCGGGCTACACTCCCTCCCTGGCTGGCTCCCACCCTGCTTGCCTCTATGTAGGGAATAGAACTAGGAGGGTGGTCTAGGGGCCCTGGCTCACTGCTGGCCCAACCAGCACCTCCCGGCAGGAGACCTGCAGCCTCACAGAGGTGCCACTGTGTCCTGTCAGCCTCTGTCCTGGGTAGGGATGCAGGCAGGCAGAGGTCCTGGACCAGTTTCCCACAGAGGGTCTGCATGAGAGTGGCTGTGAGTAAGGGTGTGTGAAGGGGCTGCGGTGGCTGTTCCTTCCCCTTTCGGCAGCGACGGTGGTGACCGGCAACCTCGTGGCTCGGCAGTGTCTGGGATGGAGGATGTCTGCGTGGGTTTTTCCATCTCACTCCTTTCAGGGGCTCTGGCAATGAAAAAGGCCATGGGCAGCCTGGGCTGGGCACAGCTCCTGGGGTCTCTGCCACCCACAGCCCTCTCTTGCCTGAGGCACTACTCCTGTCACCACTGTCCTCCTCTCTTTCCCACCAGCTGCAGTGACTGCCCCAAGCCTCTCTCCACATGTGCACTTTCTGAGGAACCTGTGCCTTGACCCAACTCCCAAAGCCAAGCTGATCAAGGCTGCCTTGCACAGGCCTCAAGCCAGCAGTGCCGAGCCCATCCCACAGAATTCCCTGCCTGGCACAGAGGCTGTCGGCACTGCCAGACACGGGGGTTTCCCTGCTGCCCTGGCCCTGCTCCCTGACGAGCCTCCAGAGAGTCACCAGAAATTCCCCTGGGATGGTGCTGGGAGGAAACTCATGAACAGGGCCATGAGTCAGTGGGAGCGGCCAGGCTGGGGGCAGAGCTGTGGCCAGCAATCCCCCACTGGAGCTCCCACTGCCCAGCTGGAGGGCTTGCTGGGACTGGTGCACAGTGTGTGGGGCATTGACCCTCGTCTCCTTCTGCCATCACTTGCTTCGAGGCCCCACTCCCCTCCCAGCCCCATTTCTGCCAGTGCTACTCTGTGCTGATGGGCCGTGGCTCTGCCCTCAGGGTGCCACAGGCAGCATGATGCCATGGTGTGCTATGGCAGAATGCCCAGGCTGTTGGAGCTAGAGCTTTTGCATGTGGTGGAAACGAGGAATGGGAATAGCACAGGGAAAGTCAAGGGATCTGCCACAATGCCAGGGAGACCAGAGCTGGATCTGACTCTCTGACTACATCCCAGAGCTGGAGTCAGAACTTTCCTTGTTGGGGCTGCCCTGCAGGTGCATCCTCCCAGGGGTTATTTAGCACCCAGCTCCCACAACAGCTCTGTGGGCTGAGGTCCTGGCAGCCTGGAGAGTGGAGGATGTGGAGCAGTGCCTGCTCCCCAGATGCCTCAGGAGCCACCAGCTTCAATGGGCTCTCAGGGCACCTTGGCAGAGGCCCTCCTCACCTTGGCTGCCCACCAGGCAGGGAACACAGAGAGCCACTGCCTCCTGCCTGGTGAAGAGCTGGGCCATCACAGGGACAAGGGGGGCAGGCTGGACCCCCTGGGAGAGGGCTGTAGGGTGACCTGGCTGTGGGGTCCCTGGGCTATGTCCCACTATGAGGGGGTGCTTGGCTGGATGTGTTTGTCACACCGGGTGCAGGATGGTGGCTGCTTGTGAAGCAATTTCCTGTGCCAGGGAATGGGGGCTGCTCTTGTGGTGGGAGAGTGAGGCAACCCCCTGATTTCTCACCGTTTCTTCCTCCCTCTCAGCCCACGCTGACGGTGAGTTTCCTGTGCCCAGCCAGCTGTGGCCCTGGGAGGCACAACACCAGCACAGGACACTTGGCAGGTGATGCTGCCCCAGGACTGAGCCCTCCCTTGGGCATGAAGAGGCCATGGGGGTCCTCTTCAAGGGCACAGGGAGCACAGCCCTACCTCTCACTGTCCCCAGTGTTCTGGGTGCCAGCATAACCTGTTTGTCCTTTGGCTGGGCCAGGAGCTGCTGGCTTGGCTCAGCCAGAGCCGGGGGGACACTGGGAGGGAGCGGCTGCTGAGACACAGCCTGGCACTGCTGGGAGCTGGGAGGGCAGGCACTAACAGCAATGGGGTGAACAGGAGGAGCTTCCTGATGAAGCCAGCTGAGGACCCCTTGGGCTCATGGGGTTTGTGAGGGCTGGGGCAGGGGATCCATTCTGGGACCTGTGTCTCGGGCAGCCTTGCTGGCTGCACCAGCCCTCCCTCCCCCTCGCTGACGCTGCGCCTTGCTCTCTGCCATCTGTTTTCCCCTCGCTCCTCATCCCTGTTTGCTTTCCCCTTCACTGCTCTCGTTCCCACAAGCATCGGCACTTTGGGAGAAGCAGGAAAACACCATCCCATGGCAAGGTCTGTGCTGTGCTGGATGGGAACCTGAGTCAGCAGCACCCTGTAGAGCAGGGCAGCAAGGATAGGGCACCCCTAATGTACCAGGGCCCCAGGTAGAGCATTCCCATGCCCAGAGCTGCCCCTGGGCAGGCACTGCCCCTGGTACCAGGAGGCTCTGCCATTTGACTGTTGGCATGTGGGCTTAGAGGTACCGTGGAGTGAGGAGCTATGGGCATCTCCAATGCTGGAAACACTCTGTGGTGGGGAAGGATGCAGAGTCCTGGTGAGGGTGCAAGCTCCCAAATCCCAGGCAGGCGGGTTCCAGGTGCTGGGGCTCAGGCAGGGGTTCCACTGCTATCTGCTCCCATGCCCACCCAGGCCCTTGTGGGTCTGGGTCCAGCACCATCAGCCCTTGGCCAGCCAAGCTCTGTGTCAGCTGGTGTGATGACACAGCTACAGGGTCCTGAGCCACCAGTGATGCCCTGCTGTCCCCACAGCTGCCATGGTCTTGGGACCAGCAGGGCAGTGCTGTGCAGGACAGCCCCAGGGTGGCCATTCAGTGCTGTGCTGAGGCCGGGTGCAGCTGCCCAGCCACTCTCTTTCTTCCCGTGCTCGCGTGGCTGCTGAATGCAGCGTGTTTAGTAAACAAGGTGATGAAACAGTTAAGGCAGAGATGGAGTGTGCGTTTCGTCACCGTGGGAAGGGAGAAGGCAGCGTGAGTCGGCGCTGAGGGGTCTGAGGGTGACTCACTGCCCTCCCACCCCATAAATAGGAGCGGGTAGCCCGGCGGCACCCAGAGCAGGCAGCGGGGACCAGCACAGCCACATCCCTCCTGTCACCACCGAACCATGGCACTCCTCCTGGCCCCGCTTGTGGCCGGGCTGTTGGCTGTCTCCTGCTGTGCAGCCCCTCTGCAGGGCAAGCCGCAGGCGATTGTCACCTTCCCGGGGGACCTGATCAGCACCCTGCCGGATCTACAGCTGGCAGAGGTGAGGGGAGCATGGCCCCGTGGTGCCCTCCTGGCACTCAGGACGCCAAGGGGCACCCAGCCTGACAGTGAGGGGATGCAGACAGAGCTTGAGAGCTGTCTCCTTGAGCTCAGGGAGGTACCCAGGCTGGGATGGATGCCCGGGGCTGCTGGAGCCCCCTCCCGCTTCACTCACCCCTCCGGCTGCCTTTCCTCCACAGCGCTATCTGCAGAGGTTCGGCTACACCACGGAGGCAGAGGCTAAAATTGGTGGCAGGCACCTGTCCCTGGGCAAGGCACTGCTCAAGATGCAGAAGCAGCTGGGCCTGGAGGAGACAGGGGAGCTGGATGCTGCCACGCTGGAGGCCATGCGAGCCCCCCGCTGCGGCGTCCCTGACGTGGGAACCTTCCTTACCTTTGAGGGGGACCTCAAGTGGGACCACATGGACCTGACTTACCGGTGAGTCTGCTCTGGAGATGAACCCTTGTGTCCCCAGGGTGATGGTCCCCGGAGAATGGAGAGCCTGAGGGACCAGGAGGGTGGCAGCATCTGCTCAGCCCTTGTCTGGGCTTGGTGCTGTCTCTACAGCTGGGTCTCAGTGCTGCCAGGGCCAAGCTGGGATGGCAGCAGCATCTGCTCCCAGATGCTCAGAAGAGCATCTGAGCCCTGGGTGAGCTCAAGGGTGGTGATGGCTGCTATCCCGTCTGGGGGTGAGAGTCTGCTCCTTCCCAGAACAGGGTCACTCCTGCATGAGGAGGGACCTGGCAGCCCTGACCCTCTGCCTCCCTGGCAGGGTGATAAACTACTCCCCCGACCTGGACCGTGCTGTGATCGATGACGCCTTCAAAAGGGCGTTCCAAGTGTGGAGCGATGTGACCCCTCTCACCTTCACCCAGATATACAACGGCGAGGCAGACATCATGATCATGTTTGGCAGCCAAGGTGATGTTCTGTGGGCAGGCAGGAAGTGAGGAGGGGGCTGGTGACACACCTTGCCTGTGGAATCCTCACCCCATGTCTCCTTGGGCTGTGCCTAGGGCCCTCCTGCCCCCACATGTGCAGAAGGTGTACAGGGCTTGGGCATCTGTGTGCATGCTGGGGATGTAAGGGCTCCTCTGGCAGGGCCAGCTGAGGGTGCTTATCCCTGCAGAGCATGGGGACGGGTACCCCTTCGACGGCAAGGACGGGCTCCTGGCCCACGCCTTTCCCCCAGGCCAGGGCATCCAGGGCGATGCCCACTTTGACGACGATGAGTTCTGGACACTTGGAACCGGCTTAGGTAAGGGCAGGGTGTGGCGGATTGGGGGGGTCTGATGGTGCCCAGCCCAGCCACAGCATTGAGCCGCCCCTCTCTGAGCAGTGGTGAAGACCCGCCATGGGAATGCCAATGGAGCCGAATGCCACTTCCCCTTCATCTTCGAGGGCCGCTCCTACTCCCAGTGCACCACAGAGGGGCGTAAGGATGGGCTGCCCTGGTGTGCCACCACTGCCAACTATGACAAGGACAAGAAATATGGTTTCTGCCCCAGCGAGCGTGAGTAGTGGCGACCATAACCCCTGCCCAGCCCCACAGTGCCTAGGGCCTTCCTCACTCTCCCTCACCCCACAGTCCTCTACACCAACGGTGGCAACAGCGATGGAGCCCCCTGTGTCTTCCCCTTCGTCTTTGAGGGCACCTCCTACGATGCCTGTACCACAGACGGGCGCTCAGATGGCTACCGCTGGTGTGCCACCACCTCCAGCTTCGACCAGGACAAGAAATACGGCTTCTGCCCTAACCGAGGTGCCAGCAGGGAGGGGGGCATGCAGGGGAGGGGGCACACAGGGTGGGCACATGAGGGATCTCAGGCTTGTTGTGAGCTGTGGCCGGTGCAGCCAGGGGCCAGGGCCAGCCTCACTGACGCTTTGCTGCAGACACGGCGGTGATCGGCGGCAACTCCCAGGGGGATCCGTGCGTCTTTCCCTTCACCTTCCTGGGGCAGTCCTACAGCGCCTGCACCAGCCAGGGCCGGCAGGATGGCAAGCTCTGGTGTGCCACCACCAGCAACTATGACACCGACAAGAAGTGGGGCTTCTGCCCTGACAGAGGTACTGGCCCCTCTGCTTGCGCTCCCCTTTCGCCTCCCAGATCCATGCCACGTTGTCACGCTTCTTGCAGGGGCCACAGTCTCTGGATGGCGTGTCCTGCCCTGTTGTGGCCCACCAGGCACTTAGGCCAGTGCTTTCTCCCAGGTTACAGCATCTTCCTGGTGGCTGCCCATGAGTTTGGACACTCACTGGGACTGGACCATTCCAGTGTGCGTGAGGCCCTGATGTACCCCATGTACAGTTACATCCAGGACTTCCAGCTGCACCCCGATGATGTCCAGGGCATCCAGTACCTCTATGGTGAGCAGCTGCACTGCAGCTGGGCACTCTGGGTGTCCTGCAGCACCAAGCTGGCTCCAGCCTCATGCCCTCCCCTGTATTCACTCAGGTCGTGGCTCTGGCCCTAAGCCCACTGCACCTGCTCCCACTGAGGAGCCCCAGCCCACGCCCACAGAGGAGCTCCAGCCCACGCCCACAGAGGAGCTCCAGCCCATGCCCACAGAGGCTGGCAGCACCTCCACCACTGAGGAGGAGGAGGAGGAGACTCCAGAGCCCACAACTGGACCCATTCCTGTGGACCCCAACCGGGATGCCTGCATGGAGAAGAACTTTGATGCTATCACAGAAATCAATGGGGAGCTGTACTTCTTCAAGGATGGGTGAGTGGCATCAGCCAGCACCTCCTGCCCTGGTGAGGTGGGATGTGGGGGGACACAGGGATGTGGGGGACAGGGGCTGTGGCAGACTGAGGTGATTAGGACGGCTGATCTTCCCCACCAGGAAATACTGGACCTACTCGTCCTTCTGGAAATCAGGCATCCAGGGTGCCTTCTCTGTTGCCGATACCTGGCCTGGCCTCCCAGACACCATCGATGCTGTTTTCCAGGATTTGCTCACCAAAAGGGTCTTCTTCTTTGCCGGTGAGCTCTGCCCCCACTGCCCTCTGCCTGTCCCACGGGCAGTGGGAGGAGCCTGGTGAAGCCTGGAGCCCTCAGGGCAGTCTGACACCCCCACTATCTGCCGTTGCAGGTCGGCAGTTCTGGGTGTTTTCTGGGAAGAGCGCGGTGGGCCCCCGGGGGATCGAGAAGTTGGGTATAGGGAAGGAAGCCGGCCGCATCTCAGGGGCCCTGCAGCGGGGCCGTGGCAAAGTGCTGCTCTTCAGCGGGGAGAGCTACTGGAGGTGAGCAGGACTGGAGAGCAGCAGCGCCTGCCCGAGCCGCTGGCAAGGGGCTGAGGGGTGGTTCCCAGCAGCCCTGAGCACGGCTCTGCTCTCCCGCAGGCTGGATGTGAAGATTCAGAGGGTGGACAAGAACTACCCCCGTGCCACCGACGACGTCTTCACCGGCGTCCCCCTTGATGCACACAATGTGTTCCTCTACCAAGGTGAGTGGAACCTGGCAGGTGGGTGCTGTGTGTTCAGGCCTGGGCTACCTGAGCCTCTCATGACATTGCTCTGGTTCCCTGCTCGGGATGCTCAGGTGTGTGGGGAATGGCCTCAGGCCAGGGCATGCCATCAGCCCCCGTGGATCCTTGTGGGGGAGCTGGCAAGGTGCAGGGGGCCATGTGCCTGTGCTGCTTGGGCAGCCACTGGGATGGGTCTTTGTATGGCTGAACTCCTGCTGACCCTCCGTTCCCTCCATCCCCCTCCTTGCCCAGGCAAGTACCACTTCTGCCGGGGCAGCTTCTACTGGAGGATGACACCACGCTACCAGGTGGACCGTGTGGGCTACGTCAAGTATGACATCCTGCAGTGTCCCCAGCACTGAAGGCCTGACCAGCTACCGGCTCTGCCAGTGCTGCTCCCTGCCCACTGCTCCCAGCCTGCGGGCTCCTGTCTCATAGGCTGACCCCTGGGAGCCTTGTGGCTGTGGGTAGCCCCAGGCGAGGTCACCACCTTCCTGGAAGAAAGGGGCAAGGGGTCCTGGGGTCACCCCCTGGGAGCTGCCCAGCAGGGGTAGCCCCAGCTGGGGAGAAGGACTCTTGCCACAGCTGGCACTGTGCCAGCCCTGCCAGCGCCAGCTCCACTGCACAGAGGCGTTTGTCTGGTGCAAACCGCACACGGATTCAAGACAAATTTGTCTTTTTCCTGAGCCAGCGATGCCAGGTCAGGCTGAGTCTCACTGGGAGCTGGCGCCTGGGGACATGCCAGGGCGGGACACGGGGTTTGCCACCTCCTGCCCACTGCCCACTTTGCCAACCACCCCCTCTGCCAATTGCCTGCCCATTTGTAATAAAGACAATTCTTTGGACACAGCCTCGAGTGCTCTATCAGCTATTGGGACCATGGTTTGGAGAACCTCCATGTGCTGGGGGCATCATCCTCCCCCATTCCGGGGGGTGCAGCACCAGTGGGCAAGGGGGCACGGCGGGGGTGGGGCTGTCACCAAGTCCCCCTTTGCTAAGGACTCTGGATCCCTCAGAGACACTGGGTCCAACGGGGAAGGATGTCCCTCGGTCCCAACATCGCCCACCACCAGCTAGGCGCGGCACCCCCCGCCCCGGCCCCCCCGACC
>VZRX01010458.1:0-12226 GCA_013398075.1 Notiomystis cincta
TGGATCCAGACCAAGATGGAGGTAGTACTTTGCAAATTTTGAAACATTCTTGTTTTCCTCTGTGATCTTCACTGATACTCTTATTAGTGGTCTCTCTTGACCACTGTCACAGCCATTCTTTCTTCAAGTTACAGCAACAGAAACATCATGAAAAATACGAAGAATCCCAAGATTGATATTGGTTTCTGAAGTGCTTGTACTTTTTTCCCCCTAACTCTATACCAGAAAATAAGCATTATTTAAGATGGGGAACACTGATATTTTAAGATTTGTGTTTATATGCAACAAATTACAAATCCTAGATCAGAGACGTAGTTTGTGTAATTGATTTCACAGCAATGGTCTTGATACACGTGACTAAATAAATGCAATTACCATACCAAACATCTGCAGAGGAGACATTTTTAAGGGAGATCTCTCTTTAGGTAAGGCTTGAATTAAAGTAATTGGAGTTGATTAAATACAAAAATATGAAGCTATTACTGATGGCAGGAGCTGGAAAGAAGTGAGTGATTACAGAAATATGTCTGTATGAAGGAACGAACTTAGTGGCAGACAGTAGTACACCAGGAAAAGATCTGGCTTGGTAGATTACTGACTTATGGACTGCAGCTTCCTTTTCTTTTGTATCCTTGTATTAGACACATCTTATGTGATTCACCTCACTTGGAAAATGTTCAGGGCTGTGCTAAATTTTTTGCTGACACTGTCTCAGCTCCTGTGAAGTAACTGTTCCATGAGATTTTTTTTTTTTCCGAATCATCATCCTGTGTGAGAGTGGAATTGCTGCAATAAATGCCAAGCATGTTGGGGCTTGTCCTTTCAGTGGAGTCTCACTCCTTTGGCTTTGCTAATGCAGGAGATTGGACGCATTTCCATAGAGATGCACGGGACCCTGGAGGACCAGCTCAACCACTTGCGGCAGTACGAGAAAAGCATTGTGAATTACAAACCAAAGATTGACCAGCTGGAAGGAGACCACCAGCTGATCCAGGAGGCACTCATCTTTGACAACAAGCACACCAACTACACCATGGAGGTAAATGTTTTGGCAGCAGATTAGACAGCCTCATCCACTGTGGCCAGTTAGTGTCAGCCACAGCCAGCTCTGGCACTGTGTTGTGGTTCTCAGGAAAACAGAGAGCTTGATATGGCCAAGCATGCAGCAACATCTCACTGAACTTCATTTTTGCCTTACTGTACTTCATGCCAACCCATTCCAATGTACTTCCACATATAGACAACAGAAACTACCTGAATGAGATCCACAGTATTGCTTGAAAAATTGACACGTCTCATTTCTCCTGCCACCCTACTGTATTAACTGGCATTAGAAAGGGAAGTGCTGCTGATTTTGAGCTGCCACTACCTGGCAGAAGAAAAAGGTCCAACAGAATTTTTTTTTAAAGTCAGAGACTGACTTTCTGTTGATAACACAAGGTTTCTTGGGAGCAGTCTGAGTTCAGCATGAGCCCAGCTGAACACAGGCTTGGAAATTTGGTTTTTTGGCTTCTGGCCAGCTTTCTATTAAGCAGCAGCAGAGGCAGGGGAGCACCAGTGTCTTCCAAGCACTGTGTTTTATTTAGTTACTCGGTAAGGAGAGTTTTCTGCTTAACCAAGCCCTAGAAGCACTGGGTTTGCTTCTCATAAAGGCCTCCAGTATGTTGCTCTGACCAGGCAAAGGAACTTTGCAATAGGAACAAATTTTTCTTAAGATTAGAAATTGGCCTCTTTAGTATGGTTTTTTTTCAGTCAAAATTCAGATTTTAAACACCTACAGACTAGAAGGATTCCTTTCTGAGAAAATGGACACCAGGACTGCCTTGCAGACCAGAATCATTTAATTTGCAACAAGTAGCACATCTGACCCACTGGCCTCAGAAGCATAAGAATTCTTAATTTCAGTATTGTCCTGACCTCTTTTTCCAGCATATCCGCGTGGGCTGGGAGCAGTTACTAACAACAATTGCTAGAACCATCAATGAAGTGGAAAACCAGATTCTGACCCGTGATGCCAAAGGAATCAGCCAGGAACAGATGAATGAGTTCCGGGCTTCTTTCAACCACTTTGACAGGGTAAGTCAGTGCTGGCTGCAGCTTGGTAAGCTACAAGCTTCCATGTGGACTGCACAGTGCAATAAAAAACAAGCAGTCACTGTAATAAAATGGGATAACAGAAGATGTTTAATTCTTAAAAATGCCGCTCTGTGGAGCAGTCATTTCTGTGAAGACTGCCAAGTGACTGTTAGCCAGGGAGAAGTGTATCTTCACAGGAAACTGCAAAATTTCCTGGAAAAGCAAAAGTATGGAAAGTTTTGAAAGCTTTTTTAGGCAATTAGACTTCTATCCATTCCTCTCCAGAGAGCAGATTATTATTTGGATTTATAAAATTCTTGGGACCATCTGTTCTCCACCGTCTCTGCTATATCTGAGGACAGCCTGCCCTCAGAGATAAGCAATGCTTTTAAATTGCTGAACACTGGCTATTTCAGCCCTAGATTCTCTAGCCATCCTGTCTGTAGTTTCCTTGATCTGGCCAGAGGTGGTGGCAGCAGGCAGGGGCTCTTCAGTGCTTGGGGGCTGTTCTGAGGTAAAATTGTGCAGGATGGGTGGGGATTCTTAGTTCCTGTAGTAGCTTGTGTATGATTTGATGGGTACATCCAAACACTGGGAGAGTGGGCAATGAGCAAAGGGAAGAGCAGCTGCCAGGCCATGTTGTGCTGCACTGTACATCTGTGCTGTTTGCAGAGCTGAGCACTTGAAATAGCTTTGCCAGTCAAAGCTCCACCTCGTGTGCAGGTCTCATAAATACAGCCATAACGCTGCTCCCCTGAGCTTCAGCTGTTTTTCTTTGTCTGTTCCTGGGATGCCCTGACAGCTAAGCTTCCTTGGGTGTGTTGCCAAACATACCTGCCCTCACCTACTCCTTTAGTGGAACTTTTGACTATAAGATTAAGGCAATGCTTCCCACTGCCTCTGCCTGCTTACCTGCACTCTGGGTTACTAGTGAAACACAGGGCTTCTGACACTGGATAACAAGCAGTGATGCAAGTAATTCACTTGGGAGATTGAGATCTTGAGGCTTCTGAGCATCAGCTGTTTTTGTCATTCAAATGCTCTCAACATGGGATGAGCTCTCTGAGAAGGAACTGTTCCAAGAGCATTTTTAGCACATCCTGAAATGTCATTGTGATATCTAATGTTGTGCACTTTTTATTTTTCTTCCCTGTCTTTCTATCTGCATGTCATTCTTCCTGTTCCTCTCTCCTCACCCACTGCATGGTGCACCCGTTTGTTGTCCTTTCACGTCCCCTGGATCTCCTCTGTGTCTCCCTTCTGCCGCCCCACACCGTCACCCCACTGGCCCTGCATGTCCTGCTGCCTGGCACACCGCATAACCAGGACCACTCCGGCACACTTGGCCCTGAGGAGTTCAAAGCCTGTCTCATCAGCTTGGGTTACGATATTGGAAACGATGCACAGGTACTGAATGCTAGTGGTGAACACAGACAGGTATTAAACTGTGAAAAAATAACAGGTTTTTCCTTTCTTTTCTTGTTTGTCTTAATCCATCTGTCATTGTTGTTCTTATGTTTGACTTGTATATACATCACTTTTCTAAACTATTCCTCTCTAAATGCACCTTGGTATCTATTCGTTTTTAATTCCTTAATTTTTTGTCTTGGGAGAATTCCTTTTATGTCTTCAAACTGTTCTGTTTACTTCTGTGTCACTTAAAACTCCTTTCCTTGTCCATTCCTCAATCTGTCTCACTTAATATCTTCTTGCCCTTTTTTTGTCACCAATGTTTCTTGTGTATAAACTATTCCATGTCCAAAACCACTTTTGCTTCTTCATGGTTTCACAAACTACCTCTCCTCTTATTTTTCATTGTCCTGTAAATCCTTCCATCTATCTTCTTCCCCCTGAAACTCATTCCTTGTAATGTCTCCTGTGGGTTCATTTCTCCCTGGACTGGTCTCCTTTTTCTCTCTTGGCTTTTTCCATCTTTGCGTCATTCTCTGTAGAAGAAGACTGGTATGATGGATTGTGAAGATTTCCGAGCCTGCCTTATCTCCATGGGTTACAATATGGTAATGTAGAGCCCTCTGTCACTCCTATTCAAAGTGATTCTGTAGGCACCTTCAAAAATGCAGGGAGAGTGTGTAGCGAATCAAGGTAAATATAGCCTTCTTTTCCAGAATTACCAGCAATGTTAAATCCAGGCTTTGTTGTACATGTAAAATTCTTGTCTCACAGCTGTAGCTAAAGGTAAAAAACGGAAATAATTGTCTAATTCCTGTATGGTTCAAATAAAAATTATATTTATCAAACTGTGTAGCTACTAGTGGAAGAAACAATAAGCTTCCTCATATTGGTGCTTGCTCTCTGCACAGCACACACAGCCTCTCCCAGCCCTGAATATCAGTTGAAATAATTCAAAGTACACACGACCTCACCTCTAAATACACGCAGAATGCTGCTCCTCTCCCTCCTACCATTTGTTTCCCATCTCCTTTCCTGTACATGTAAGTTCAAGTTGCAGTCATTCTTCCTGTAGCTTTTCTCTCACCAGAATACCTGAATATTCAGAGCAGTAACACATGGCACCTTGAGAGGCATGACAGCTCATAGGAAGAGCTTCACCAAAGGCTGATGCTCATCAAAGGGCAGGAGAAGAGCATAGTGCAAGCATAATGCATCTGCACTCTCAGTGTCTTTGCTCCTGAGAGGAGACAAAGCAGTGTTTAATCATCTTACTCCTCAGCCCAGTGTAAATACAGACTCCTGGTGTAGCGTGCCAAGACAGTAACATTTGATTAGGTATCTTAATTACCCTTGAAGGTATACTGTCCTAAATGTGCTAGGAAAGACTGTTCTGCTCTTCCTTCCTCCTTACCTGGAGAGGAAGGAATCCCAGAGATGAGAACAAATGACCTCTGGTTTAAAAGCAGAAAGAAATGCAGAAAACTACACTACGAGGTTTTGGCTTCTGTAGCAAAAGCTCTCTGTAGTATCTTCCCTGTGGAGACTTATTTGTCTGGGCCACTCCAGATATGCAGGTCCTTCTTTCCAAAGCCTGCCTATTTAAGATGAATACAATACTATGAAATATCCCAGACACATTTCTTCTGTTCTGTCAGCTGAAGAAAATTGTAAAATTCTCTTTAAGTAAATGAAAGTAAAAGGATTTGAGGAGTGCAGATCTTCAAATACTGCTACAGACATCTAGCACATGTATAGAGAAATTTGAGTTCTCTGAAGTCAGTTGGTATTGTTTCCCAATAGGAGCATGGTCCTAGAGCTCGATGTTTTCCTCAGGCATAGCTGGCAGTGTGTTATTCCAGAGGACAAACTGAGAAGCATTTGTACCCAACAGCAAGCTAAAAAAGAACACCCTGATTAAAAAAACCCCACAGGTGTTTTCTGTTTGGCTGTGTTTTCTAGCTATGAGATGTGCTGCTGAACAAACGGTTTCTCCTCTCTTTGGTGGCACTCTGCCCAAATCCCCAGGCTTACATGACTCTCTTGCTCTCCAGGGAGAGGCAGAGTTTGCCCGCATCATGAGCATCGTGGACCCGAACCGTTTGGGCGTAGTGACCTTCCAGGCCTTCATCGACTTCATGTCCCGGGAAACGGCAGATACAGACACTGCTGACCAGGTTATGGCTTCCTTCAAGATCCTGGCTGGAGATAAGGTCAGGCTCCACACCTTGGCTTCCTGTATCCACTTAGCTCCTGCTTTCTTCTTTTCTCTTGGATCTGAGAGAAAGTGTCAAGGGAAGCACTCTGCCATGGGAGGGTATTTTCACAGGAACATTCTGTAGTGCTGGAGGAGTGCAAGGTTAAAGTGTGGGTTAATGAGAAGCCTGCTAAGGCACTCAAAAGTCCTGCTCAGCTGTCAGTCAGAACTTTGCAGCCCACTCTGGCTTCAAAATTTTAATTAAAAGCTTGGTCGCGATTTGTTATTTTAAAATTAACAAGTTCAACAGATGGTTTTTGATTAGTCTTGAAAAGTCTTCGTTACTGACAGCTGTAAACTTGAGATGACCTTTCTCAGACCCACGTCACTATTAGTTGTTACACAATCAATAGATTTTCATTGAGGATATACTGTATCTGCAGGAAGAACATCTTTTAATCATAGAAATTGGTCGAATGTAGGAAAACTTGGGATGATACAAAAAGTATTAATTTTTGGAATTTACATCATCGGGGAAGCAGCTGATAAAAAATATAATCTTATTTTTCTTATCTAACAATGCCTACTAATCTTTTTATGTAACTGTACAAATAATATGTACATGTAATACTAATGTATCTCTTTATTTGCTAATGATTCTAGTTAACTCATATGAAATGTTGGATACCATTTCTCAGATTGTAATGGGTTACCCTTAAATCCAGTACTGGTTTCCATTTTTCCCTAAGAATCTTTCCATAATCATAATCTAGAAACCCATGACACGTGTCCTTTAGACATACACCTGACTGAAGCCAGTTCTATTGTCTTTTGAGAGCTGAAAATTCCATGTTATTCAGATAAGGTAACTACTGAATAAATAGTACTTTGAGATGCAGTATTACTTATTAACTTATTTTCTCTGTACAGTATGTTACATATACTTTTCAGTGCTTAACTGGTTACAGACTGATGACTGTAACATGAATTAATATTTCATTATGAAGAAAAATACCTCATACCTCAGTCATTAAAGTGAAAGGGAAAAAGAAATTATAACAAGTCACAGAAGAGAGAGAGATGGTGTGAAACCTGAGCTATTGCTCAGACAGACTGCAAATGGCCATGAGTCAGTTAGCTAAGGACAACTTAGTGATTAGCAAACAGGCAACTACTGTTACCTACTGCATGGCGAGAAGCTGAGTTAGCTCAGCTCAGCAGAGTCTCCAGAAGCCATATTTACATAAGTTTTGCTTGCTTATTAAAAATGTCTGCAGTGAAAGGACTGTTGCTGGAACTGTGGGAGCAGTACTGTGTTCGCTTATCTGCTGCCTGCATTGGTGCACTAGTAAGAACTAGTGGGGATGGCCCCTTTCCTTTCTCTGAAGAGAGGGAATGGCAACTCCCAAGCAGAGTTAGCAGCTGTTACCTCCTGCTGGTAGCAGTGAACAGCATCCAAATTAAATTTCTGCTTCCTCCCATTTACTTTCAGCAGGACCTCCTTTGTCAACAGAAAAGCACAGTCTTGCACTAACAACTTGCCTGACTTACCTCCAGATCCTTTCTTTAGCTACACTAGCATCTGTCCTGCAAAACCAATCTTTGTTGTAAAAACCATTTACTTGTCCGAACAGCAGGGAGGGAATGTGTCTTCCCAGGGTGTAAGTGCAGCGAGCTCCCTGTGTGGGTGTACAGGTCTAGTTGTGGCCTCCTGGCCCCGAGTGTTGCCTGCTGCCCCGTTGGGACGGGGGTGATTGTCCCTCAGAGGAAGGGCAGTTCTCAGAAGGTGACCTTTGCCTCACCCTGTGTCCTTCTTGCAGAACTACATCACTGTGGATGAGCTGCGGCGGGAGCTGCCTCCGGATCAGGCCGAGTACTGCATTGCCAGGATGGCGCCCTACAGCGGCCGCGATGCCGTGCCCGGTGCCCTGGACTACATGTCCTTCTCCACAGCGCTCTACGGCGAAAGTGACCTTTAACTTCCTCTGTCCCACACACGCTCCCTCCCCTCTCCCCCGTCCAACACGCCCTATTTTCTCTGCAAAGCAACCTCTGCTCCGCTCTTTTTTGTGTTTTCCTGTTTTGCTTCAGATAACAGATCACATTTTTAAGTGGGGGGGGGAGGACATTGACACGGCACCGCCTACCTTGCCCTTGAAATAACAGTTTACAAAATTATTTTGTGCAAAAAAGTTACGTTTTAAAAAGAACAGACATATTTTATTATAGAAAAAGGTATTTTTCTCCACCAGATTGAAACTTAAAAAGAAAATGTTAAAATATTGCACCAAATATTTTTTGTTGTGACATAGAAAGTCAAGCACAATGTTACATTCCATCCTTTCCAAAAAGAACCAAACTATGACAAAACTCCACTTGTTCTGTTAACTATTACATTTGCGTATGTCTCTCTTATCACGTTTATCTTGGGAGGGGGGAAGGCACACAAGTGCATGTGTTTGCTGGTTCACTCATTTCATGAAAATATTTTATGATAAACTTTTGAAATTGCTGTGTTTTCTAGGGAAAAAATAATGTACACAGCTCATGTTTTCATATTTAATTAAAAAATACAATACGCCTCCTATGTTTATCAGTGCACAACTTTTTTTGTTGCTGAGAGTTGTCTGGTTTCAGAACATGAAGCTTGAGAGTTGATAACTTTGATATTGCTTGTCACAAACCATATTAAAAACTTCTTGTGATAACAACTCTAGACTTTATTCATTTGTATAGTAAAATTGTTTAATCCTATTTAGTTAAACGTGATAAGGAGAATCCAAAATTAATGGTTTTGATTGAAATTACACTACATTTAAAGATATATTCTTAGCCCCATAGCCTTTTTATTCTTGCTGAATAATGATGAATTTTTCAGAGCTTTGTGACCACTTTACATCCCCAATACACCCCTATCTTTAGAAGCAATATTCTTGTTACTCCTAAAAAACCAGCACAGCATTTGTTACTAGAGCTGTACAAATAACCATCATATCTTAAACCATCCATGAAAAATCCATCCACTCTTCCATTCTCAGCATTGAACAACTGACTGATTTTGATACCACTTCTGACATCATAGATTCCTTGAGGGGTCATCTTTCTATTGGACAAAAGAAACCAGGCTTCAGGACAACTCCTTTGGGACTTAATTATTGAGTCATAAAGTAATGCACGCACACTTGTGTCCAGAAATCAGCAAAGGGAAGCAGCTCATCCCTTCCAGCCATCTCATATTACAGGTGCATTTCCTGCCCTCCCACAACGTTTTTAGGAAACACAGGGTTAGGAGCAAAATAACATTACTGCTTCATGACGTGTTTCAAGGAAGTGTTTTATAGGTATAAGCACATACCTCTGTCTCTAGTCCCAAGGGCAGATTTTATTTTGAAGTAATGACTGCAGGGATGGTGGATTCGTGGACAGATTCACAAGCAGCTCCTTTGTAACATTGTCCTCTGTTCCCCAGGGCAGAGCTGAGTCCTGAGGAAGGTATTGTACATGGTGGGTTGGGGTTCAGCACAGCTTTCTGGTTTATTCCTGACCTTCAGTAGGACACTAAAAATCACAGCAGCATGTTGTGTGTATCTCAACATGACAGTATCTGCCTACTGTATTTGGAGAGGGGATGCTGATGTCTGCTAGCACACTTCTTTCCAGCATACACCAAGGTCTGCATTCTCCTGTAGGATGGATAATGATTTTACAGGGGGCATGCAAATAAATGCCATTTAGCTTCATACATAGGTGAAGCCAGGCTGCATTCACTACAGTTTGTCTTCAAAGGTGACAC
This sequence comes from Notiomystis cincta, assembly GCA_013398075.1. Taxonomy (NCBI): domain Eukaryota; kingdom Metazoa; phylum Chordata; class Aves; order Passeriformes; family Notiomystidae; genus Notiomystis; species Notiomystis cincta. The sequence goes on from VZRX01010458.1 coordinate 9,477, forward strand.
TTTGTGTAACTTAGCTGAAATTGTGTTGTTAATGAGGGCTGGAATCGAGCTGAAGCCTCCTGTGTTGAAACCCTTGATACTGAGAAGCCTGGAGGGATTGATATGAATTGTCAGTAATGCAGGACTTGGAGCCACAGCAGTACTTTAATCCACTTGCAAACTTATATTCAACTATGTCACTGCCCCATTGCTGCAAATGGGATTGTCCTCTTCAAAGGTATGGTATGCTGATTTCCATTGCCATGTTCTAAAGTACATGGCATAGGTTATCTGTTTGAAAGCTGAAACAGCAGAGACGATAACTAGAGGCCTGAGCAGGTAATCTATATTGAAGTTTGCCTCTGAATATCCACTGCCCTTGCTTTGGTAACCTTCTTTCCTCTTCTACAGTAGCTGCCCTGTCCTTGGTTTGCTGCACCTGAAAAAGGACATTAGCACTGTCAAAAAATTTGATTAAAAAATTTCAATCTCTGTAGGTTGTATCTGCTCCCAGAAGATGCAATAATGTTGTAATAAATTTGTTTAAACAATAAAATGGGGGTGAGGGACAATTGGAGTATCTGTTGGGCTATTAAATAACCACTGTCTGGAGGAAAGATCCATGTTATTTTGAAAAAGGGGTGGAAAAGAGCATAGCTGCCCCTTGGGCCATCACTTTGGGCCCAGGTCTGCTACCACTCTGAGAATGAAGCTAAATTCTGTTGAATGATCCTGGTGACAGCACTCTGCAAGTCCATGCTTGGAGATTCCAGAAGTCTTCATAAAAATCTTTCACTGAGCTATGGCAGTGTTGCAATGTGTGACCAGGTTTCACAGAAAACCCCAGCTAGGGGTAAGTATTCCTAGTTCTATGACAGAAAGCAGGTGGCTCATCCCTGCTGACACCACAGATTGGTGGCAATGTGTGGGCTCCAGCCTTGTGAAAGTTGGCACCTCAGCACTGCTTTGGTGAAGTTGAGATGTCAACAGAAACAGAAAGGCCTGGCCTGTACTTCTGGGTACTTGAATACTTCAGCAGGGTTAAAAATATTGGCAATAGGTGTGCCTAAAATATACTGGCATGTTTCTTCTTGGGTGGCACAGCCTCTGACAAACTGGCTAGAGCTTAAGTGACCTGCTGCAAGACACTTGCCTTCCTCATTTGCAGCACAAGATTTATCTTGCAATCGTGTGGCCTAACAGTCTGTGGCAGTCACTATGCTGACATGTGAAAACAGCTTTCAGTATTAGGCTCATGGTTTTGCAGCTAACATGCCATTCTTTAGCCAAGTCCTGGCATCAGCCTTGATGAAATTCCTCTCTGGAAGCAGCTGTTGGCAGCTCAGCGACTGCCCCTTTGTGTGCCAGGAACAGAAAAAGTGGACAATTCACTTCAAGCTCACTCCTTACATTCAGGGGTAAACCATTTCTGTCAGTCTCCCATCCTCACTATTTCAGGTATGGAAATTGAGGTAATACTTCCTGAAGAAATAAACCAAGAAAATCCTTTCATGACTGTTGATACCTTTGGCTGCTGAGATCTCAATGACCTGCCTTACTCAACCTGTCTAATAGTACAGGGGCACAAAACACTTCAGTGCTCAAACAACATGGGGCTTGTCTTGCCTGCCAGAATGCCAACCACATTTCCCAAAGCCTCTCAAATCTATCTTGTGACTGTTGCATGTCTTAGATGCTGCCAGCATCTGGTTTGGAGCAGAGTGCAGGAGCAGAGCCAGGAGTCTCAGAAGACAATGAAAGGAAACTAGCCTGCAACCTTGAATGAACTTGGTTTCCAAGAAGTATTCATATATCCATGGAGATTCCATCCAGATGAATCAGACTCACTGGTCTTATCAAGGAAATAAAGGAGAGGGTGGGGGGTCATAATGGCTGTGAAAAGGAACAGCTTGAACTAAAATGACTTTGTTAAGAAAACAGAATGCAAATACAATTTTCTTACCATAACGAGAAAATTACTTGTACAACACTACTTGTACTACAGATACTGAACTAGGACAGACTTTTTCCACCCCTGTGGTAGCCAAGTATGAAAAAACTTAATCCTGCTGAATTAATTAAACCCTTGAGGTGACTCTGGCTACTGAAAGCGTTGCTACTGTGCAAACCCTTAAAATCCACTGCATTAGCACTAAGCTGCTGGGAAAGTCTTAGCATAGTAAACAAAGATTAACAATGTCTAGGGCATATCCTGATGGAAATAGGTAATCAGAACATTCCCCAGCAGGCACTGAGAAAATGTGCTAAGTGCTGCAGCCAGTAGAGAAGTCAGCCATTGTGAAGGATGAAGTTGGATAATTGCATCTTGTACAGGGAGGGATGCTCTAAGGCTATTTCAGATAGATTTAAATCTCAGCAATTTAAACCCACTGCAAATGAAAGGAGAAAAACCATCTTTTCTATATTCTGAGGCCTCAGAGCTACTATAGACTAGATCTCACTGATAAGATATTAAAATAGATTCTTCCCATCTTTGAATACCATGCAACAGCCAGGAAGTAGGGTCTCAGGTTTGTTCTCTGCTTTGACTTCTGGGACATGCACACATGAAAATATGTTGGCAGAAGAAACTGCACTACCTCCTGTCACTGTCTTAGCTCTTCTCAGCAAGTCTCTTTATACCTGCTTTCTATTAGTCAGCAGTTCACATCCTGGTGGCCTAGCCAGCACTCAAGCAAAATATTGCACCCCAACCACTAGGCCTCTCCCTACCCTTGCTCTTCCTCGGCCACCTGCTCCAAAGTGGCAGA